>CAEFZP010000736.1:0-195412 GCA_903064625.1 Mallotus villosus
ACGTTAGGAAGTATGAGTTCCAGGTCACAGCGAACTCGGTGAGTAGGCTATAATGATTAAATTGCTTCATCTGCTTTAAAACATAGACTTGCAGTGATATTGAAATATGTTCTCGAAATAGGGCAAACATTGTAAAGCTGCAGTAGGCTACTAACAATTGGCCTGTGTGTGTGGGAAAGAGAGAGTTTTATATTTTAAGAGGAGAAAGACACTGGTGCTGTACAGATTTTAGGCTCAGAATTTCCATACAGATTATGTTCACAGTATTGGCTTGAATGTGTCCTGTGTGATCATTTCCTATCACAGTTGGCTGTATTCTGTAGACGTTAGCCTACATAAACACATTACACCACAGAAGTAGTTCAACAGAAGTAGAAACACGTTTTTACAGTTTTTTTTAATCGATGTAGAACTAATTAATCTTATGTAGTTTTCCTTTTATACCAACAAACTACATTTTAGAATAAACTAAATGCATAGTTTATGAGTGTAATGGAGTTAGAACCGTGAAACTCACTCCTCAGGTATGTAATGGGCCACCCGCGCAAATGAAGAGCTAGCTTTTCTTTGGCGTAGTTGGTAGTGGTGGCGCTTGGGAAGCCAGAAGTGGCGAGTTCGACTCCCGGTGGGAGTGATCTCAAGGTGGCCAGATACCTCTGACGGAACTTGCAAGACCACGTCCGTTACATACCCGTCACATGTGCATGAGTCTAAACATAAAACCTTCGGCCTCAAAACAACCTGCTTTTAACAAAAAATGTATCACGCCCCAAACACTCCTTAAAGTATACATTTTGTAAATAATGTTTTTTTTTCTGGTCAGCCATGCCTTTGGTGCGACAGCGCCACCCTTTATTGACTACCTAAAGGATATCTTAAGACGATATCCAGATGGAGGGCAGATTTTGAAGGTGAGTTTGATAAACACATGCTCAGGTAGTCATATGCAAGCTATGTTCTCAAGAAATGTTCTTAAAATGTACCAGAGGGAAGCTATAATTCCCCAAAAGTATAGTTGTATGAAAAAGGTTCTTTATATCCTTGTTTCTTTGAATATTGTGTGCCTGTTTCAGGCAAGTCAATTTTCAATTTCTTTAGAATCATAGCAACATTTGTGGCCTTAACAGGAACTGATCCAGAATGCAGATGATGCTGGAGCTTCCCAGGTGGTCTTCATCCATGACGAGAGAACATACGGGAGTCAGGAGGACTTGGGGATTAACCAAGGTTTGTTGAACTGAATTTTTCATTTGAGAAATTTCACTGTGGGACGATAATACATTGGGTAGCTATCATAATGTGACTACATACATGCTATCAGTTAAACAATTTGATAACTAAAGATCTCAGTTCTACGTTAGTTGTGAAATATGAATCTTCTGGACTTAATACATTTGTGGTTTGGCTTTGATTGTATGGTCATCTCTCTTTTTATAATCCAATGGAGTGCAGTGCTGCGTTTGACATTGTTTGGATGTTTTGGATAGCCTAGCTTTTTAACATGGTTTTTGTGTCTGGGAAATGGAGGGTATGAATTTAGGTTTGTTTTGCAATTGTAGGCTACTGTTAACAATTATATAGCTATGATATATACTCTGATAATTTAGATTGAGATGGCCTATGCCTCATGCCTAAACATTTGAAATCACAAACTACCATAGCCATACATTTAACGGCTATGGTGTGTAGTGTCGTAAATCATTTCCTGTAAGTTCCCTTGATAGAAAAATACTTCCAAGTGTTGAAGTGAAGAAAAGTACCAAGTCTTGACATTAGAAAAATAAAATGTCCCAACAAGTGAAAAATATTCCAAGTGTTGAGGTGAGCTAGAATCCTAAATCCAAAACAGACTCACTGGAACTCAGAGTCCGATGCAAAGGTTTACTGGACACAGGGTGACAAAGTATCCAACAAGTGAGTGTGCTCCCGGGAGCAGACTGCCCGTTTCTCTCCGGACAATCCCTTATATACTGTATTTCTTCTTATTGTTTGTGTCATTTTTGCTATTCGTACAGTACAGTTGGTCACAGATACATTATTGGTCCCTTGTCCTGGGGTTTCAGATTACAGGTGGGGTTTTTTTATACAACGAAACAATTCTCCCAATTTACAACTAGGGGTACTGGCCCTATGACAATTCTCCCAATTTAAGGCTAATGGTACTGGCCCTGAACTCTGCAGCTGTAAACAAGTGTGTGGGCGCAGGGTCTTAAATGTTCAACTTGATTTACAGCTGGGGGCCTCTGGCTTGTAAAAGTAGAAGCATATCCACAAGTGGTCTTTTCCCGCATTCGTCAGCCCCCAATATCCAGATCTTTACACTTTGGGCTTAATATCTTCTACCGGTCTGTGGTATTAATAATAATCAGTCGACAGCTTAACATGGGGTTTCCAGTCATATATAATATACTAAAAAGATGGATGAGAGTTTAATTTTATATATAAATCATTAATCATAACCTATCTTCATCATTTCAACAATGTGATGTCAAATTCTATGTCAGTAGCCTATATCAAAGCATTGTTCATCATTGTGTACTGCATTAGACTAAATGTTGTAGCCTATGTAGGCTATTTAAGTAGATTTTCTATAAATGTAGCCTACATATTGAACTGATGAGAATAAGAAAATGAGAATGTCTGTGGTAAATCATCGTTTTCCCGTTGGGTCAATGTTACAGGAACGTCTGGTTAAGCAAGAACACGGGTCTAAGCCTGACAACTAGCCTGACCCAGACCAGGCTAGTTTCGAAGCATAAATTACCATAGTAACCAAGTTCGAACTACGCTGAGCTAGATTTATAGAACTGAATGAACTAGAAATGAGTCAGATTAACTGACATAAATCTGTTTTATTCTGTAAACTCGCTGTATGGAACAGGCCTCTGGAGATAATGTACCATCGACAACAAACAATGATAATAAACAACATCATTATAATATTTCCATCCTAACCCATATGGTTTTCCAGTTGTAGCTTTATAACTTTTATATCCTATAACGTTGACAATGAATGTGTTTTGACAATTGCTACTGTAGGAGTTTTGTTCAAAAGGATTTAGATCAAAATCGGTTAAAGACGGAATATCTTTCAAAGTCAAGGTGGCCTGATGGTTTATTCAGCAATGCAGCAGCAGTACACGTAAGACACAAAAAGCTAATTCATAGGATACAGCACTTGTTGATGATGACAATACCCCGCCCCCCCATAATACTATTTCTCAATGTTTTCCCATACTTCATTCAGGGTCGGTCACCTTCTCAGTGGGCCCGCCCTGTGTACTCACTAAATCTCTGTCTACGGTCAGCTGGACCTGTCTCCTCAGTTTCCCTCTTCTCCCTTGTGGGACAGATTCTCTCACTTTGAGCAAGACCAGACACATGGCCCTTGATCTACCGTATTTTTCGGAAATAAAGCCACGGTTTACACCCCGATTTAAAATGTTCCTGTAGTGGTGAGGTTTATAGTTCGGTGCGGCTTATATTATATTTTATTATAGTATAACAAAACAACAGTAGAAACACTTTTTCGTGAATGCTATTTAACCCGAAAGTATCGTCTCACAGCATATATGCGTTTTCGAACATTCCAACTGAATATTTTCAGATGGACAAAAACTATGCCACAAACGCTTTAGTATGGCTTCAAAATTTACTAATGAGAAGGCTAACAAGTAACACTAGCATTGTAGTAGCATTGCTATGAGTATTATGCTAGCTAACTTAGCCCGAAAGCTAACTAAAGCTAGCTAGCTAGCTACCGTTTCGGAAAAATAACTTACGCTTCGGGGACCATCGGACATATTTAGAACTCACGTGTCTAAAGATAAATATTAGTTACTTCCCGGGCAATAGAAAACATACATTACGCACTTACTTACTTTAGTATTTGAAGTGTGCTACACAACCGCATGCTGTAAGATCGCCCATACTCTTGGTATCATTGTTCCCGTATCAGGTGCGGCATATATTCTAGTGCGGTTTATACTCAGATTTACAAACACAAAGCTCCCATTATTGTGGGGTGCGCCAAAAACCCCCCGCCAAAACAAATATCTGGAAAAAATAAGCCATCATGCTCAGCAAAGCAGCTCACACACCAGATCAAATATCAAATTGAAACTGATAACACTGCAAATTTTACTCACTTCACTTTTTTAATAGGACCTGCACTATATGCCTTCAACAATGCTGTCTTTACTGAGGATGACTGGCATGGCATTCAAGCTACAGGCAGGAGTGTCAAGCGCGATGACCCAAACAAAGTTGGGAGGTTTGGGATTGGATTCAACTCGATTTACCACATAACAGGTTAAACATTACATATTACTATACACATTTCATGCTAATGAGGCGATTGATAAACCATGTGACTACCCTATCCCATGAAACATACAATAAACCACATGTTATCTCATTTTTAGATGTTCCATGCATATTCAGTTCCAAGTGCTTGGGGTTACTGGATCCCCAAGAGAAGATACATGATGGAAGACCAGGCTTTCTGTGGTCCCTTGTTGATAAGGGAAGATCAAGGCACATTAATCAATGCTCAGTTCCAACCCTTTCAAGATATTGTCAAACTGCTCACTGGCAAGAGTTGGGAGAATGTCATTATGGAAGATCAAAGCTTTGATGGGACACTCTTCAGATTCCCCCTTCGCAGTGAAGCTTCAGAGATTTCCGATAATTTGTACAACACTGATAAAGTTGTTCAGCTTTTTGACAGCTTCATAGCTGATGCCGACATAAGTCCTCTGTTCCTGAGAAATGTGTCCTCATTGACCTTGATGCATATAGACATGAATGACTCCATCAACATCAGGCTGGAAGTGACCTCCTCCAGCCCTTCAACAGGTCTGGGTTTGATGTCTGGTGCAGATTTAAATTTTGAAAGTTCAACATGCTTCAAAGTTATAACTTCAAAAGACCAAGAGCAGACAAAGACAACGAAGTGGCTTGTGACAACATGTTGCATGAAAGAGGGAAATGTAACAAAGTTGGACTTACTTGCAAAGAAGCTATGTTTTCGGCCTCAGGTTGATTTAGCATTCCAGTGTGGTCAAGACAGTGTCCCAACTGATGGTAGACTGAGCTGCTTTCTGCCGCTTCCAAATAATGAATCCAACAAGACAGGTCTCCCAGTTTATGTGAATGCCTGCTTTGGCCTCACAGACAACAGAAGACACATCAAGTGGCAAGAGGAAGACCAGAAGTATGACGAAGCTGCCATGTGGAATGAGCTATTGATAGAAGAAGTCCTCCCGTTAGCATACCTTACTATCATCCAGGACGCCATCAACTTATCCAAAGGCTCATCTGATCTTTCTGCCTTCTCTGTGTATGGTCTTTGGCCAAATGTCTCTCAGACTGTGCATAAAGAGAAGTGGCATAAAGTTGCAGTGGATGTCCTAAAACGGCTTTTTGGAGCAAACATCCCAATATTGTCCCTTGCTGCAGATGAAATACAGTTTGTCTCTCCCTCAGAGGCTGTATGCCCATCCTATAATTCTCTGGCACCTGAAATAATGGCTGCTGTGACAAGGACTATGATCTTCTTTGGTGAGAAGCTTGTCACGTTCCCAGAGCACGTCTCAAGAGCGATTCAATTCGCTTTTCCAGACCCTGATGGACTGAAATGGGTGACCCCAGACTTTGTTCGAGATGTTCTCCACAGAGATGCAGAGTTCAACCTATCCAAAGAGGACAAACTCTGTCTTCTGGAGTACATCTTGAGTGATGGGAATTACCATGACCTTTTGGGTCTTAAGTTGCTTCCTCTCAGTGATGGAACTTTCAAATCCTTCACAGACAAAAAAGACGACTTTGTGCTGATAGACAACAACACTTTTCAAAGGTAAGTCCTTTACTTGTCAGTCTTGAGAGATTGTGATCCTCTGATCCAATAGTTTTTTCCTCTAAAAATATGTTTATTTCCGGTCCAGGGTGCTGCTGCCAGGATGCCAAACCAGATTTATTCCTCAAGATCTGAGCCCCACCAGCGTTGAACATCTAAGGAAACTGGCAACAAGAAGTAAGAATTTCAGTGTGCGTCAATGCACTGTACAATGAGCTACATTCTAGGTAGATTTACTTATAGATTATATATATATATGCTTTTGCTTTAAGCCACTATATTTATACTATGTTAATTTTTCAGATGTATTCACTGTATACAACCTGGATGCAGCATTAGTCGCTGAATTGGCCATTAATAATGTACCAAAGGAATGGAAAGAGACAGATGGGCATGTTACCTGGGCACTAGGGAATGCTCAGCATCCACCCCTGAAGTGGCTCCAAGAGTTCTGGAAATTTCTTGACTCTAATTTTGACGAGCTAAGGCATTTCATTGGCATGCCATTAATACCCATTGAGTCCTTGCGGGATGGAAGCCATTCAAAACAACTTGCCAGACTACAACAAAAGCCTACTCTGCTTTTCAAGAATAGTAAGCAAGACACCCTATCAGAGCATGTTGCAGAAGTAATAAGGAAGGTTGGGGGTACAGTTGTAAATCGAGATGAATGTCTTCAGCACCAAGACCTTGAATCGTATGTGTTACCACCAAGCCCAAAGAGTACTTTGCAAGTGCTCATGAACTTGGATGCCCAAACGGTCATCAAGGGGCTCCAGTCAGCTTCTCATACTGAAAAGGAAGAACTAAAACACTATCTCTCTTCACTTGGTAACCTCTCAGTCTCAGAACAAAAACTTGTCTCACAATTGCCTCTCTTCCGCTCAATGGCTGACGATTATGTTGCTGCACAATCAAAGCAGGCTGCAGTGTTAAGTTCACTTCCAAAGATCCCATCTGATCTTCCCATGCCTGATTCAGTTGTGCAGTGTGTCACAGAGGCTGATCGCCGACTTCTATGCTTGCTTAATGTTGATCTCTTAGATTCAGCTCAAGTGTCCATTTGTTTAGTTGATAGCATTAAGATGAATTACAGGAAACAAGAGACAGAGAGGATAATGACCTGGATCTTACAAAATGGCAGTTTGCTTTTCTCTCAGAATGAGGACTTGTACAGGAGATGTGCGGATTTGAGCTTCATTGAAATAGAAAGAGGAGAGCGGAAGAAGGCATCTGCCTTTTTCGATCCAGGAAACAAAAAGTTTGAAATCCTTTTTGACGCAGATTTCTTTCCACCACAAGTGTTCACACAGACTCCAGAGATGATCAAGAGCTTAAAGTGCCTTGGATTGCTGGCCCAAGAAACGGATATCACTCCTAGCAATGTTTTGCATGTTGCCACTCAGATTGAGAAATTGCATGTTCACTCACCACAAGAGGCTGGCAAAAAATCAGATACTCTCTTGAGACTGCTGAATGATAATGATCTGCTGTCTAAGTTCTCTGCAAAGCAGCTTTGCCAACTCTCACAGCTGCAATGGATCCCATGTGCAAATGCAGGCGCAATTCTAGGCAACAGCAAGGGAAGCACAAGCTTACTTCTTTTCAAGCCAGAAGAAGTAAGAGACACAAAATATACAGACATTGTGGGCAATGTCATGCCTCTCACTGGAGTCTTCAAAGAGACAGTGAGCAGGCAACTTGGGCTTCTGTGCCTGCCTCCTGCTGAAAAGGTATTGGACAATTTGTCAATTAGTGATCCACATGGTGTGCAATTCAAGACTACATTGCATAGCACTTACAAATTCATGCAAGACCACATGTTAGACTTCATAAAAGTCATGTTGAGCTGTAAACCTTGGCTATGGATCCACAACCAATTTGTATTTCCCAGAGATGTAGTTTTGAGCTACCCATCTGATCTGGATCTGACCTCCTACATAGGGAAAGTGCCAGAGGAGTTTCTCCCTTACAAGAGTTTGTTAACCGAATTTGGGGTGAGGTCATGCCTTTCAGAAAAGGAAATAGGGGACATCCTAACCAACATCAAACATTCCATTGATGAGAGGCAGCCACCTTTTGGAAACCCCTCCGAGCTGAAATTGTCCATAGCCATTCTGAACTGGATGAAGAAGGGGAGTAGGGCTGTCAGTGACGATACCCCTGTGCCAGTGATGGAAGAGGGTCAAAGATTTACCTTGAAACCACGGTCCAAGGCCTTGTTTTGTGATGTGAGCAGGGATGGTTTGGATGATCTAGAGAAGGACGAAGAGGAGTACTATGTCATCCATGAAGACATTTCAAGAGTGACTGCGGAGTGGCTCAAGATACCACTCCTTAGTACCCGGATCCTCAGTCCAGAATACATTGGGATAGAACAGTGTGGGCAGTCAGAACCAATAACACTGAGGATTAAGAACATTCTCAAAGAATATGATGAGGACAAAGACATTTTCAAAGAGCTCATCCAAAATGCTGAAGATGCTGGGGCGAAGACCTGTAAGTTTATGGTGGATTTCAGAAAACATGAAGATCCTCCCGAAAGTCTAATATCCCCTGGAATGAGCCTATGCAATGGACCTTGTCTTTGGGCATTCAATGATGAGCTCTTCACAGACAATGATTGGACAAATATTACCCGAGTTGGATCTGCATCAAAGGAAAACCAGGTAGAAAAAATAGGGAAATTTGGACTTGGATTCAATACTGTGTATCATTTGACTGACATTCCCTCCATTCTCAGTGGTAATACGCTTTTGATACTTGATCCAAATGTGACCCACCTGGAAAAGCACATAAAAGGTGATGCAAATCCTGGAATAAAACTTGACCTGTCTCGACAACAGGTTCTACACAGATTTTCTAATCAATTCAAACCCTACAAGCGCATTTTTCGATTGTAATCTGTCCAGGGAAAGCACTCAGACATTTTACCCTGGCACTCTCATCAAGTTACCTTTTCGAACACAAGAAGAAGCACTCAAATCTGAGATTTGCTCAAATGTGTATGACAGCAGTGACATCATCACATTTCAACAGGACTTTACCAATAACTCACAAACCCATTTGCTCTTCCTGAAGAACATAAACACTGTATCTCTACAAAACCTTCCGGACAATGCCGCAACTCCTCCTGAAGATGGCCAGACAGAGACATTGTTCACAATCTCCAAGAAAATTGTGGAAGTGATTCCAGTTGGCAACACTCAACAAGCAATACAAAGTAAGGCTCTGGCAACCTTGGGGAAACATGGTACCAATCAAGTCATTAATTACGATAACGTCAACATTGCTGAAATAACTCAACAACATTGTAGAGGATCAGATGTACAATTCTGGCTTTTATATAACTGCTTTGGGACACATCAATCTTTACAAATGGCCCAGAGAAAAATAATCAGACCAAATTCTCTTTGCCAATTGCTGGTATAGCTGTACCCTTGAGCCGTGAAAAACAAACTGGCAAATGGGTGAAGTCTGAAACTAAACTTGTCGGCCAGGCCTTTTGCTTCCTTCCTCTTCCCATCGACACAGGCCTACCCTGTGAATGTGAATGGAACATTTGCTGTGACTTCTAATCGCAAAGGTCTCTGGGAGAGTGGAGTGAAAAATGAGTGGAACAGAGCTCTGCTCGAGGATGCTGGTACCATGGCATACGTAAACGTACTCCAAGTGCTGAAGAACATGGCACAAAGTGGAACATTGCAAAGTTACGATTACTACACATTTTGGCCCAACGAAGAGAAAGTGAGCAAAGCCTTCAAACCATTGGTGGATGCCTTTTACTCCGTCATCGCAGAACCACACCATGGCGAAACTCTCGAGCTCCTAAGTGATGGGAGAACATGGTTCTCAATGGATAAGGCAAGATTTTTACACACAGACATTGAAGAAAACAAAGTTGTTGGAAAACTTGCAACAGAGGTGTGTCAAGAGAATTCCAAGGCACCGTCATCCTGTCATGTTGTTCCTCTACCAGGGTGGGTGAGACAAAGTTTCTTAAAAGCAGGCTTTGATAAGATCCTGCAGGAAAGAACTATGAATTGGGAAGAGTTTTACCAACAACTGGTGTTCAACAACTTGAGCACGATGGATCCAAAGAGTAGGGATGCTCTTGTTCTGCACGCAATTGATCTGAATAACTGTGCAGTTGACAATCTACTAAGGAGCTATCCATGCATCCCTACACAGACAGAAGGACAACTACAGTTCATCCAAAAACTTGTGAACCCATCAGGGAAAGTGGCCCGTTTGTTTGAACCAGAGGAGGGGTGTTTTCTTGGTGGCACCAAAAATGACTTTTGTTCTCCCAAACGAATTCAGCGTCTATTAGAACTGGGGATGCTGAGTGAAAGTCTTCCTTTGAAGGAGATCACAGAAAGAGTGAGGATCACTACTGGTATTTGGCACAAAAACCAGGAGAAGGCATACAAGCACCTTCAGTGTATCCTGGAGTTGATGAGGAAACCATGCAACACGCAAGATGAAAAAGATTCACCATTCTGGGACACATTGAGGAACACAGCATTCATTCCAGCATTCCATCCAGTAAATACCAATGAAGAAAGTGACATAATGGTGACACTCCAGAAGCCCATGGATGTTTACACTGACAAGTGTCGCCATCTAGTCAACCTGACAAAATGTGTTGTTCACCATTCACTTCTTAAAATACACAGCGATGATGTAATCCTCCAGAAGTTGAGAATTTGCGCAAGTCCGCCACTTGACATTGTGCTTCAACAACTAAATAAAGCAACCTGTGTATCACCAAATTTTGATAAAAAAGTGCTCTTTAACATAGCTCATGAGTGCTACAAATTCCTGAATGAGTGGCTGTGTGACAATCAGAGGGACAGCCCACTAATTTCTCAACGGGCACACTCTTTCCCTTTCATACTAGCTGAAGACAAGTTTGTACACGTGACATCTGTAGCAGAATGTGGAGAGTTTGATGCTAAACCTTATCTTCATATCCTTCCACGTGCCTTTGTCAGTTTTAATGAGCTGTGGAAATGTGTAGGTATCAGCAATAAGTTCACAGTGCAACAGTTCAACAATGTTCTTAATGAATTATCTACTCAGTACGGGCGCAGATCACTTTCCAAAAGTGACCTTCAAATTTGTTTAACAATTATTGAAAGGGGATTATATTCAGCCAAAGAGACAAAGTGCTTGTCTCATACCATTCAGCCAGAGAAACAAAGTGCTTGCCTTATACCTGATCAAAACGGTGTTTTGCAAAAAGCAAACAATCTCTACTACAACGACAGCCCCTGGATTCCAGTTTCAGGCGTCACTTTATGCCATGAAGACATCCCTCGTGTCATGGCTCTCCATTTTGGAGCAAAGACAACAAGACATCACACACTGGAAGATCATTTGGTGGAAGACTATTCACCATATGCCACAGAGTTCGGGCAACACGAAGAACTAACAGTCCGTATCAAAAACATACTTGCTGCTTATCCATCAAAGAAGGATATACTGAAAGAGCTCATCCAAAATGCTGATGATGCAGAGGCAACAGAAATTCACTTTGTGTGGGACAAGAGAAAGCACAGTAGCAAAAAAACATTTGGAGACAAATGGAGTCCCTTGCAAGGCCCTGCACTGTGTGTGTACAACAACAAGGTTTTTACTGACGCAGATATGAAAGGCATTCAACAGCTCGGGGAAGGTGGAAAGCACACCATTCCAGGAAAAACTGGAAAATACGGACTCGGATTCAACTCAGTTTACCATCTGACTGATTGCCCTTCGATTATAACAGGTGACAAATGGCTCTGTATATCAGATCCTGGTCGGAAATATATTGAAGGCAGAAAACTACCTGGCTGCAAGTTTGACCTAAGAAGTGAATTTAAGGAAATGTTCAGCGATGTCTACCAAACATTTCTTCCAGACACGTTTGACCTTGAAAAGGGCACGATGTTCCGATTGCCTTTCAGGATGGGTGCTAATGCAAATGTCTCAAAAATATCACAACAGGGCGTCACTGAAAGAGACATTCAGGAGCTCTGCTCAGCTCTGTCAGAAGATCCTGAGGGGCTTATTCTCTTCCTGAAGAACATTGGCAAAATACAGTTTCATGAAATCAACCCAGAAACAAATATGCCTAAAACTATCTTCTCAATTGAAAAAAGAATCCCTGAAAAGAGCAGTGTGGAAAGGCTTAGGTTTCAAACCCATACACAAGATGTATTGCTAGGTAACAGCACAATGTCACCAGATAAAGCCATTTACACCGTCCAGATTTTATTCTCTCATGAAAGGGAAAGTGAGTGGACGATTGCAGAGCAGTTTGGCTCCTTGGAAAACACAGTCGGAGCACAACAGTCTTTAAAAGTTCCCCAGGCAGCTTTGGCAGCATGTGTAAGATCCAAACCAACTGGGAAGGATTTCATTGGAAGGGCATTTTGCTCTCTGCCATTGCCAGTTCAAACAGGACTCCCAATCCATGTTAATGGAAACTTTGAAGTGGATGCATCTCGGAGGGATCTCTGGAAAGAAGATGGGAAAAGTGTGAAAGCTGATTGGAATGAATCATTGAAACTGAAACATAATCGCTCCGCTGTATGCAGATCTGCTTTATCACATTCGCTGTCAGCTGAAAAACAGGAAAATGATTTCCACATGCTATGATCCAGGTTTTGACAGCTCATTCTTGTGTTTTTTTCCCCATGTCACAAAAGACACAAGTCAAGACTGGCATGACATGATCCATGAGGTGTATAGATCAGTCAAGGAAAGGGAGCTCACAGTTATTCCAATACTTCAAAGATCCACACAGGAAGTTCCACTCAACAGTAGAGTAAATCGATTCTTTAAGAACTTCTCTTTGGGTTGGTGTAGTGTGACCAAGAGAGAACTTGTCGAAATGCCTTATTTAGCAAATTCCACAGAAAGCCTAACTGCAGTTTTAGAGGATGTTGGCATGAAGTTGGTCCCCTTCTCTAATGAAATGTCAAAAATATGGAAAAGTTTCAAAACGTCCGGTGTCGAGGTGAAAACAATCAGCCCTTTGACAGTTGGGGAATACTTGAGAACAAAACCAATGAATGATCCAACCAAAACGGAAATGGATTTACCTCTACCCATCCAGCAGACTTTGATCAGAGACAAAGACACATGCTATGCACTCCTGAAGTACTGCTTAAAAGATGTACAACCAAACTATTCTCAATCCATCAGTGGACTTCCTCTTCTTCTCACAAAAGATCAGATTCTCAGAGTGTTCAGCCTTGACTCACCCAAACTTCTGACAAGGTTTAACAAATTGTTCTGTGGATATGAGAACGATTTTGCTGATGACCTCTTCAAAGACTTTGATGATGACCTCCTCAAAGATCTTCTGCATAAGGGCTTTCTTAAGGAGTTGACAATTCCTGTTGCAGTCAAGTATTTAAAAACTTCCCTGCTGAACCTACTTGTAGACTGTGATGTGGATCTTCACAGTGGTTTCCATGTTCCAAATGATACTACAGAAAAATACCTGAAAGATCTCTGGCAATTCTTAAGTAGTCAACTCAGACAGGCAGCATTGGAAGACAGAGATCAAAATCATGTTCTGAATTATATCATGGAGCTGTTCTCTGACTTGCCCATTTTGCCTGTTGTGTGCCAGAGGCAAAACAACAAACATTTGCTTCAAACAATGAGCAAGATGTTAAGTGTAATTCAGTTCCCGTCGGATGAAATTTCATCAATTCTCCTTAAACTTGGCTTCATGAACCTTAACTTGTCATTCTTCCACAAGTATGACGAAGAGCTGCATCAACACCTACATTCAGGGTACCTGGACACAAGGAATGAAAGCGCTGTCTTAGACCAGGTCTGTCAGCTGAGACCCTCAGAGTTTCAACCACTTCCCAAAGAAGAGTTGAGTAAACTTCAGTATTTTCTTCAGTCTGGAATATCGAAGTCTAAGGACAAACAGGCATTTGTCAATAAACTGAAGTCACTGCCATTATTTGAAACAATCCAGGGTGGGCGACAAAAGATAGATGGACACAAAAAGGTGTTCATCCTCAGCACTGACTTAATCAAAACATTTCCAGATTTGTACATGGTAGATGACAACATTTTTCTCAAAAGAAGTGTTGAGAATGAGGACCTGGCACAAAGGTTAAAAATACAAATCTTAAATGATTTGGAGTACTTTGTACAATTCCTCATGCCTAAAATACATCAGCTTTCAGAGGGTCAAAAAATTCATTCAGTTCAAATGCTTTTGTTGCTTGGTCTTTCAGAATTAAATGGGTTTCATGACCAAATCATCTCTACAATGTCAGAAGTGAGATTAATTCGCAATGCCCATGGGAATCTGGAGGTGGCCTCATACTTCTTTGATGAGAATGTGAAGTTGTACAAGATCATGCTGCCACAAGAGAGATTTGTACCAAAAGGTTTTTGGGATTCATTCTCTAAACATTCTCAGGGCACAGCAAAACATTTGCTCAAAAAACTTGGAATGAAGCATACTGTGACGGATGATGAAATGGTTGATTTTGCTGAACAAATTGAATCAGGATCTCAAGGCACTGCCGACCTCAAAGAACTTAAACAGAAATCTTCAATACTGTTTGACACCATTTTAAACAGCAAAAAACTATCACCAAACTTTCTGAAAGTGATTGGTGGCATTAAGTTCATATATCCTGTCCAAATCAAAAGCAGTTTGAGCAAATATCATCAAGCATTTGCAACTGAAAGGACAACCGTTGCAATCCGAGGCTCTTTGATAGAAAGAGACCCAGATCATCAAAATGTAATCTGGACCTCAATGCCCATACTGGCCTTACCCAACAACACACCGACAAACTTGGAAATGATGAAGGATGCTGGAGCTGTAGACAAACCACCCCCAGAACAAGTTACATGTAACCTGAAAAACATCTGTAATTCTCCATGCAAATCTGTAGACAAGATTGAGACTCGTGCAGAAGTTTTCAGACAATCCTATGCCTATCTTCAAGCAATTGACTTTGACCCTTCTCCATTGACCGACCTCCCTCTTGTGCTGGTTGAGGATGATAAAGAATTTGCAAAGGCTAAACAAACAGCACTGGTAGTTCCAAATCATTTGGATTGTAGACCGTATTTGTACCGAATTCCTCCAGAATATGTAAAATTTGAAAAGTTCTTCAAGAAAATTGGTGTCAGTGACATGGCTACTGCAATGCAGTATTGCAGTGTGCTAGAAGAAATTCATGTGAATTCCTCTGACAAACAAGCATTTCATGCAAATCAGCTGTTGGCAGTCAAGCGTGCAGTACAGCAGCTGTTTTGTCTTTTAAAAGAAAGTCAGTCAACCCTAAACCTGCCACAAGTCTTGTATCTGCCATCAACAGATCATAGATTATATCCTTCGCACACATTGTATTTCAATGACATTGTCTTCCATGCCAGCAGGTTTGAGGATGCATTGAAAAGCAATTTTAGGCTCCTTGAGAAACTCTCCAACTGCTATTTGGAGACGGACATGTACATGGATCAGACCTTCCTGCAGCTCTTACCAGAGAAGCTGAGGCCCAAAATGCTCTCCAAAATTACTGTGTACAATCTGGTGGAATCAAGCAAGCAGCTTTGTGAGGATGGAGAGGGATGTGAGTTTGGTGGATGGATTCAGAAACGCCTATCCTCACCTGCCTTCACATACGGACTGATCTGTCTCATCAGACACCAGTTTCAGGGGACAATAACGGAGGAAGAAGTTGCTAGCAGCTGTCGGAAAACATTTGGCAATATTCAGATAATCTGCTGCAAGTACTTTAAAACAGGTCTTTGGCTAGGACAACAGCTGCTAGGCGAAACTGTTGTTGAGATGTACGTCAAAAAGGGTCAGCAATGTTGTTCCATCTATTTGAAACACAATGACGAGATTGGCCCTAAAGTGATGAGCAGGATCAACATGAGACTGACAAAAGAAATAAATGCTAATTTGGAATACAAACTATCGGCAGACAATCTTTCAGTCATTGGGGAACTTCTGATGTGTGACGACATGCAGGAGGTTCTGAAAACACTGGAGGAGAATGAAATCCACAACATTGCTCCAACAGAGGACTTCCTCCCACAGAAGGCCGGAAGTGTTATTCCTGTTGAATGGTATGATGTCCTTGACATGAACATCCTCAACAACTTTGAGGAAGGCGAGTACGTTGGCTACAAGAAGGGATCCAAGGAGGAATATATCTACGCAGTAATTGTGGAGCAGGTGGATACCCCACCAGGGAGCTCAGGACGATATTCTAGCAGATACAAAATACAAATTGGAGAAGATGAATTTATCGAAGTAAGCACCCTTGATCTTCATCAGTTCAAACGGGAAGAAAAGCGATTCACCTACACAGGGTCAACCTGTATGGCAGTGCAGCATGTCGCAGGCCCTGTGCCACATGAACCCCGTCCGTCTGTGCCAAGGCCGCCTAGTTCTTCTGCAAGGAGCTTACCACAGTCTATTGAGGAGGTCAAAGAAGAAATCGACGAATGCCTGTCAGAGATCTGGATTCTGCCCATGGAGGAGAGGTGCAAAGCCATCCGTCGACTTTACCTGAGATGGCACCCCGACAAAAATCCTGACTTTCAACAGCTTGCCACTGAGGCATTCAAGTACTTGAAGAACAAGATAGAAGAACTTGAGAGTGGCAAAAGGAGCACGACTGACCGAAGACAAAACACACATTTCAGTGGACCATCACAGTCTCCGAGATGGAACTCAAATTTCAGCGGCTTCTACCATCAGTGGGATCAGGAGGCCAACCATCATAGGGGTGGACGTGAGAGAAGTCACAGACCTCACTATTCATACTGCAACAACTTCTGGAAACACCATGGGAATGTGCCACAGCCTAACAGAGCCGAGGCTCAGCGGTGGTTCAGACAAGCAAACTGTGATTTGACAGCAGCTCGTAGTGAGGCCGGAAGAGACAGCACAGAGTGGTGTCTGTTCAAGGTGCACCAGGCAGTGGAAAAGGCTCTTATCGCCGCAGAGTACAAAAAACATGGACACCATCCTACAAACCTCTCCATCTCAAGCATGGCTGAGGACGTGTCGGACTTCAGCCCCCAATTAAGCACTTTGCATAGCATTGTGGACAGACTCAAGAAAATTGGAGTTGACCCCAAGAAGACTCAGTATCCCAACTGCCACCCATCACCCTACATTCCAAACGAGCGATTCAAATCTGCAAGTGAAGCGCAAGTGTTGGACTTGGCATCAGAGCTTTTAAACAAAGTACATGCATTTATTTTCTGAGATGGTGATTTTATGTTTGAAGTTCTAAATGTTAAGAATTTGCATGTTAACTGTAAACTTACTATAACTGTAACTGCTGTATTTTTACATGATTTGATGTACCTTGTTTTTCTTTATTTTAATAAGGATATACTTTAATCATCTACAGTACTTGATTTCAGATAAACTTTTAGAGATTAAAAGTGTTTTTTTTGTGTCAATCGAAAGATGTAAATGAATAACAATGACACATTTTGGTAGAGAAATGTTTGTGGATCTGACATGCATACTAAATCTTTTCCTTGTGAATCTGATTAAATAAAACATAATGAAATATTATATACAGCTTAAATATTCTCTACTTGTTATTCATCTTTCCCATGACATTATCATCATTATGCTTTGCTATGTGATCAGAAAGCACATTGTTTACTCATAAGGACTGTTATACAACTTGTCATTGATATGTTAAACGTTTGTAATTTGAAAGTACATTTTCATATATTAACAAAGAATATAGTACAAACTGTACAAATACAGTTGTAGATTTAGTAGGAAAGTCTTGAGTCAGGAAAAAAATATTTGAATAAAAGCACTGTATTTATTTAATTTATATTAGAAACCATGTTATGAAAATAATGACAATAAACCGTATCAGACAATGCAACTTCAATTTGCCAGAATACAAGACGCATCCTTGGAAATATCTTGAGGATGAGCGCTCTCACATCTCTGTCACTATAACTGAAGAAGCGTGTGCTTTCGTGTCATCTCTCAAGTAGCCAGTCCCCAGTGTCTATACAATACAAAATGTTTACAAGGCTCCTGTAGCTATTGTCTTCCTACAAGAGAAACATTTAAAATTAATGTTATTCAGGGGGAAATGGGGATAAGTTTCACCAGTTTCAGTCTTGTTCATAAGTATCAGGTTGAACAGTCAACCTGACACAGAAATAACTTACACCAAACCTGTACATAATTACAGCAGGCTTGCTGCCTGTTTCCAAACTGGTGTGCACATATAAAAGAAATAAACCATTCACAAGTGGTATGTACAATTTGTGGTATGTTGAACGGGGTAAGCCTAACTTAGCCTCATACAGTACATGCAATTGAATAAC
This sequence comes from Mallotus villosus, assembly GCA_903064625.1. Taxonomy (NCBI): domain Eukaryota; kingdom Metazoa; phylum Chordata; class Actinopteri; order Osmeriformes; family Salangidae; genus Mallotus; species Mallotus villosus. The sequence continues at coordinate 18,218 of CAEFZP010000736.1, forward strand.
ATTTCAAAACCATTATCTGTTATCTGGCTAATGTTAGGTGAGACAGTTGCCCTCCTAGTTACTAAGTGCTCCTGTTTGTTACCGCTTATGCGGTGCAGTAGTTCCAGATGGAGATGGTCACAGACACAATTATTGGAGTGAGAGTGTGAAACTACATAAGAGACACCGGAACTTAGGTTTGTAAGAAGCATGTATTTAAAAGATAATCAGATCACCTATATTTATATAATTATGCCAGAAGTACTTTGTTTGCAATCATGAAATAATGTCATGCCCATCTTCACCTCTTCACAAACCTACATCAAGTTTAAACAGCTGACCTAGGAATAGGCATCTGGAAATATTTAAGGCTTAATTTTAAACATTTGGCAAGTTGCTAATGCTAAATTATGATTATGTTCTTTGTCACCTTATGAGTTAAAGATAATCATGTCAACATCACAAGTAATTTAATGCGACAACGTTTCTATCATATTGCATTTTTTGCATTTAAATAAAAACAGTAAATGAATGATCCATACTTGAAAGTATATTTTAAGTAAGAATTTAGAAACTCAATAAGTGGTTTATGGCACAAGTGAATGGTTACTGCAGCTGACATTAAGGTGGCAGAACTGAAAAGGAACCTATAATAAAGCCAGGTATGCAACAACCTGCTATGTTCCTAATTAAGAAATGAATGCACAGACTAGAACATACAGTGAGAGTTCTGCCCTCAAAGCAAAAGTGAAACACAAACACAGAGGGCTACTTCAGTTGCTTTCATCCCAGGTTGTTTTTTTTCCGCATCCTTTTTTCCTCTTCCCACATTCTCTCTGTTTTCTTCAAGTGAGTTGTCCGCCCGCACCAAACAAAGTTTGTCAGCCGCACTGAGACAGACAGTACTGTTCCTTCCTCTGTTCTCACGCAACTGAGCTGCATCCACACACAGAGGCCTTCCCACCTCTTTGGACACCCCAAGTTTGTCTACATGTTATAGGCTACGTAGATGGGGTCCAGCTGGTCAGCCAGGAAGCCGTCCCTCAGGTGCATGCGCTGCTTCTCCCCGCGTGAGTTGATGGGGATGACCCCGGGGTCGACCACCACCACTACACCCACGATCAGGTAATGCTCCTCCAGGACCACATTGGTGACCAGGGCCACCAGGTCCAGGGCCTCCTGCTCGGAGCCCTCCAGCTCCACCACCACCACCAGTAGGTTTGTCCAGGTGAACACAGCACTGGATAAGGAGGAGGGGAGGGGGAGCAGGGGATGGGTGAGAGAAGGGGGGAGGAAAAAGGAGAAGGGTGAGGGAGGGTAGAGAGCATGGGAGAGAAAATAATGAATAGAGGGGGAAGAGGAGAAGATGGGCTGTGTTATCAGATTTTGCTATGCTATTATTTTGTAGGTTCTGTTGCATGGTTTAGGAAATATGTACATTTTGTGGCAAATGTACAACTGGAGACTAGGTATGGGTACTATTGGCACGGTTTTAGTTCCACTGTTAATTAAGTCCAGTGGAGCGGACAATACTTGTCGTGTTTGCAGTGAAAACTGTATTTTACGCCAGTTTTACACCCTGTATATTTTGTCTGTTTTTTTTTCTATGTAGCAAAACAGCAAATGTAGCCTGTTATATACTTTTTAATCTGTGCAATCTTCATCAATAATAAATATACATACTTTTTTTAGATACAGTAATAAGTTGTGTGTTTATCATTTAGTAACATAAAATGTGTTTTCTCCAAATATTTGAACATTATGTAGTACATTTGATCTTAATTAAACAACATATTTGGAGGTGATAAAGTTAAATAAACTGGCCCAGCTCGGCGGCTGCAAGCACAATTCATCATTTCCACACTAATTGTACCCTCTCTGGTTCCTTTTTTGTTGCTCTAAAAGCATTCAAATAGCCCTGTGATTGGAATTCAAAATAATGATGGTTGGTTAATGTTACATATACATTACAAATATAGTAAAAGCAATGAGAAGGGTCTAAATGTAAGATTCCATATCTCACCATTCAGCGATGCTTTTGTGTGAGCGGATGACAGAGGTCTCAATGTCAATTGGATGATACCTCATCCCTCTCAGCTCCAGGGTCTCATCCAGAGATCCCACCACGTACAGGGCATCATGGCGCTCTAACACACACACACACAAACACCCATAAGCATGCATGATGCATGCAAGGAGAGAAGCCCGCACACAAACATAAACAAATATTTTGTTGTCTACAGCCATGTTGAATACTCTCAGGGCAGGAAAGGGGTCAGACCCTAGGGGATCTAGTCAGGGTCTAGAAGATTCTAGTCAGACCCTAGGGGATTCCAGTCAGGATCTAAAGGATTTTAGTTAGGGTCTAAGGGGATTTTAGTCAGGGCTTAGGGTATACTAGTAAGGGGCTAGGGTATAATAGTCAGGGCCTAGGAGATTCTAATCAGGGTTTTGGAGTCTGAGGAGGCCCTCACCTCCGCTGGCGTCTGTGAGCTCCGTGCGGCGCAAGAAACCCAAGTAGCCGGTCCGGGCCCAAACGGTCTGGGTATCTCCGAAGCTGAGCTTGGTACTGAAATGGTCTGCATGTAGCGCCTCCTCTCCATATACCGTGTAGTAGCCTGTAGCATTGTGGGGGCTGCTTACCCATATCTGACACAGAGAGAGAGAGAGAGTTAGAGAGGGAGGGGTTACCAAGAAAGAGGCATGGCATTCTGTATGACAAGGTGTTGCCTACTGGGGAGGGGCATAGTCTTTGGTCTGGGGAGGTGTGGCTTGTTGTAAGGAGAGGTGTGGCCCACCTCTGTTGACCGCTGATGACTCACCTCTCCTAAGTGGGAGTCTCCTAGTGGGCCTTTGGTTTCGGTGTTGGCGATGATGACCTTTACCCCAGGCAGAATCTGGAGGAGACACACAACCACAGAGTCTTTCACATGGCTTGTTCGACACAGTCCTCCTGAGCTTCATCAAATGTATTAATTGATCCAAAACGACATGCAGGGGGGATTTGAGCTCACAACCTCTGGCTCTACAGTTAAACGCTCTGACCAGTGAGCTACAGCTATCCCCCCTTCAAAAGAGCTTCCCATGTACTGACACACTGATCAATACATGGAGGATGAGACACATCAACTGATTACCCATGCCGTTATATTTTGCATAAGTAAATTCTTCATGGACACCGACATGGGGCCAGCTTTTAATTGAATGCATTAAGGAGAATTGCAAAATGAGCTAAATAGATTTTGATCATGTATAATTTCACTAGATTCAAATAAGTTTTGAAACAATTGACAAATTGTGTGATAGCTGTGCTCTTTGCACTGTGACACAACAACGAGGTTGGGAGCTCTGGGGTAAGTTGTCTTACCTTGCCAGACTCCATCAGAGGCAGGCTGTGTGGTGAGCCTCTCTCCACCAACCTCACCCTGGAACACACACATTCGTCATCCACATGGCAACAACTCACTTTCCCCTACAGTAGCAATATCCTGATCCACAGGACGGCTGGGCACAATGTTGGGGCTTAATTCCACTACATGTTAGTACCACTGTAGTATAGTATAGAATAGTAAAGCATAGAACAATATAACATTAGTTCAATATAATATAGTATAGCATAGTACAACATAGCATAATAAAGTACAGTTTTGTATAGTACAACATAGCATAGCAAAGTAAAGTATTATACAATATAGTACAGTATATTATAATATAGTGCATTATAGTATAGTAGAGCATCGGATAGTATAGTATAGTTTAATATAGAATACTAAAAGGCTTTATACAGGATAGTATAGAGTGGGTGGAGGTGCAGTGGAGCTCCCTTCAGTACCTGTCGTGTCGCAGCGCTCTCATGTCCAGGTAGACTGTAGTGGGGTCAGGTCCTGCTGTGCCCTGAGGAGAAACACACACACACACACACACCACGCACACACACAGGGCTGTTACTGCATGCTGCACACTGACTGTGAATGTGTGTGCTGACTGTGAATGTGTGCGAGGGTGGGGGTGGTGGGTTCAAGAAGCTGCTGAAAATGGAAAGGAAGTCCTTTACAAAGCAGGCTGGGAGCCATTGATAGACAGTCATGATGCTAGAGGAGGATGCAACTGCATAGCCATGTCACCTTCAGATGCTTGACCTTCAGGGTTTAGAGTTTAGGCCTGATAAGATAACAAATATTGTCTTTATCAGTATTATTACAATGCACGCTTGGGCTAGGGTGTATCAGCTGTATCAGTCTGCACCAAGGACAGCTCTGTTTGGGTACTGAGATCCACCAAACTTGATCCTACCAATGGCGATGAGAATACCTGCTGTTGAGTAGAGTTGTGGCCTACAGTGTATGTGTGGGAGGGGGATTGGGGTAGAAGTGAGAAGCTAAATTACTGTATTTGTGTGTGTCTGTGTCAGGGGATGAGTAAACGAGGGTTAAAAAAAGGTTGCTACAGGTCTGTGTTTTCTGGGAGTGTGTGAGAACGGTTTCCTGTGTGTCCATTGTCAGCAGGATTGAGTGTAAATGAGTCACCCTCTTGTGGTGGACATGCGGTACTGTCTGGCCCTGGGGGAGGACCCCAGGGAGAGCTTGGAGCAGCCAAGCCCGCTGTAAGGCAGCGTGGACTCCAGTTGTGAGTAGACGATAAAACAGCGAAAGGAAGCTTCCAGTAACCTGCCCTGCCTTACCTGCTGTTTAACTGTAACAGTAGGAATGGAGCATGCCATCAGTAAAACAACTCATTCCTAACATAGGCCAACTATGTTACTAAAAACGTGTTGAAACCTGTTGATAGTCCCGATAGGAGTACCGGAAGAAGATAAAGAGGTTTGTAGACTACACAGGTGTGCCTTAAGTTAACCATGACTTTGTCTTTGATCACGAATAGACCAACGGACACTCCAACACCAATGTCTGGCTCTGCAACACACTGGAATCTTACTGGATCATAGGCCCAGGATGATAAAGCAATATGAACATGTAAAGATAGTGTTGTCCCTGGGTCAGTCCAATACATATTAATCTAAACCATAGATGGAGCTGACAGGAAGTATGAGCAGAAGGCCGTTCAGCGCCATGCATGAAATCAATATGAAAAAAAACCAGGCAACAGCAGCAGCCCAATCAGAACAGCCCTACTCATTTCCAAGTCCCCCCCCCCAGCCCTAGTTGGTCAAGCCCTCTGTCAATCATACCTGCTCAGCCAGCTTCCCTAGCCTGTTGGGCTGACAACAGGGGGCGGGCCAAAGGACAGAAACACACACACACATACACAACATGTGTTTGGACACACAGCCACAGCACCACACAGAGAGTGGAAGATGAGGGAGAAACGAAAGACAGAAAGAAGAGAAAAGGTGGTCAGACAGAATGAATAAACAGTGAAACAGAAGGAAGACCCTCAGGGCTAAAAATTGAACTTTTTTACTTGGTAGCACTGGTTGGAGCACAAAAATTGGAGCACCCACTGAATATAAAGGTGCACCACAACTAAAAAATGTATGTTAGGGGTCAGATGGCTGAGCGGTTAGGGAATCGGGCTATTATTCAGAAGGTTGCCGGTTCAATTCCTGGCCGTGGAAAAATGACGGTGTGTCCTTGGGCAAGGCACTTCGCTCTACTTGCCTCGGGGGGAATGTCCCTGTACTTACTGTTAGTCGCTCTGGATAAGAGCATCTCCTAAATTACTAAATGTAATGTAAATGTTATAAATTTAAAAACACCACCACTGGGGCTTTACATCCTGCCGCAAGCGTTAGAAATGTGGTCTTCTGGCTCTCTGTCCCACCTTCATCCATCTCTTCACTGAGGCTGAGGCATCGAGCTAACTAGTTATCCAGCTATCAAATTTAGTAAAACATTTTTTATGTAACTAGCTATTGCGCTTGTTATCTCCCTGTCACGTGACAACGGAGAGCAGTGACAAGAAGTGATTGACGGCTAATATTAACCAAATCTAAAATGTGCATTAAAGTTAAGAACGTAAAGAAAAATTTTCATTGGCTATGTAACGGTGGATAGAATGATGGACTGGTCACTGTATCAGCTCACAGCAGGAGGCTAATAACCAAGCGTTTTGAAAATATATTGAAAAAGGTCGCATCACGATGACATGGACTCGCACAAATGTTCTCAAATATATTTTGAGGTTGCACATGCGGGAGCATATGCAACCAACATGGTAGCAATTTTGAGCCCAATTTTAAACGTGATTTCTCCCTCTTATCCTTCCTTGTATTACTCTCATCCTCCCTTCCATCCCTCCCATCACTCCCTCCCTCCGTCCCTCCATCTCTACCTCCCTCACCCAATTCCTCAATTTCCTCCCTCCCCTATCCCTCTCTCCCTCTCACCTGCAGACATACTGCCACGTTGACCCTGCAGCCGAAGGTGGAGCTGACGGCGCGTGGCGACAGGCCCAGGTCTTTGAAGATCTTGGAGAAGGACTGGGTGAGGGCGATGCGGGGCCGCTCCTCTGCCACCACCATGCAGGTGCGCACACATGACAAGTTCACGTTACGCAGCTGCGCAGATAGAGGAGTGGAGTTAGACACTGTCGCGAGATCAGTTCAAATCAACAGAGATAAGTAGAGCTCAATAGAGATACATTGAGATCAGTAGAGATACAGTAGAAATGTAGGGAGACTGACCCGTAGAGCCTCTGTCTGAGAGCCCAGCCCCTTGGTGCACATCTCCATGACAGAGTAGGAACAGAAGGTGACGCGGACCTTGTACTGGCTGACGGCAGACAGCCACAGAGACACGCTGCTCTCCAGCTCCAGAGGAGGAACCAGGATGGACTGGTGGCCCGAGTACACGCTACAGACAGGCAGACAGACAGGTAGACAGACACAGAGGCAGACACTTTAGTTGCTTGATCTTCAGTATCACCTTAGTTTACAGGCTAAAGTTATTTGCAGGGTCAAGTAAAAACCAAATCATATCGTAGAACAGCTTGCACGTCCAGTTTAAGGTTGAGAAGTTTTCTGTGTGCGTAGACAAGCTTGCAGGTCCATTTTAAGGTTGAGAGGGGTGCTGTGTTCACCTGCACAGGCACCAGAGAGCGAAGCCAAGGCCACAGTAGGGGTCCAGGCAGATGGCGATCTGCCGTGAGGGGTAGAGCTCACATTGCAGCTTGATGGAGCGACACAAGGCACTGGTAGCAGCATGGGACATCTGGGGACGAAGAGGGGTGTGAGTGTGTGGTGCAGAAGAGTGTGAGTGTGTTTGTGGAGGAGAGGGGTGTGTGTCGGTGTGTGTGTGTGTTGGGGGGTTAAAAATCCATTAACAAATCACAAACATTTCACTGAACCATAGACAAAGCAAGTAATTAAAATAATCTTATTATTCATGTTTTGAGGGACCGTTTTTAGGAGATGATAACTGTGCTCTGATTACACCTGCTGTCTCCAGCAACATACATTCCTAGTACACCGTCTCTCTTCAACTGGCAGATGTCTGCACTTTCTCACAACACCTGCCTGAAGAGAGGACTATGTTACAGCTGCTGTCAGCTCCTAGTCTCTATCTGGATGGGAGTGGGGCTAGGCTCCCAGGTCCAGCATGGCTCACCTTGACCCCTGCCAGGATGCCTGTAGTGGACACGCTGAAGTCCAGGTAGGCCAACATCTCAGGGGTGGGGGGCTTGTAGATCTGGGGGCTCTTCTTCCTAGGGAGGTCGTCTGAGGACGAGGAGAGTATGTGTGTGTGTCCATTGTAATGTTTTTATGGTGGGTCTTTTCTGCTGTGTATGTGTGTGTTTATACATGTGTGTGTGTGTAGACTTGTGTCCAGCACCATGTGTGTGTGTGTGTGTGTGTGTGTACCTGTGTCCAGCACCATGTGTGTGCGTGTACCTGTGTCCAGCACCATGTGTGTGTCATGTGTGTATGTGTATCTGTGTCCAGCACCATGTGTGTGTGTGTGTACCTGTGTCCAGCACCATGTGTGTGTGTGTGTGTGTGTGTGTGTGCGTGTACCTGTGTCCAGCACCATGTGTGTGTACCTGTGTCCAGCACCATGTGTGTGTACCTGTGTCCAGCACCATGTGTGTGAGTGTGTACCTGTGTCCAGCACCATGTGTGTGTGTGTGTGTGTGTGTGTGTACCTGTGTCCAGCACATGTGTGTGTGTGTGTGTGTGTCCGTGTCCCACCTGTGTCCTGTCCAGCACCATGTGTGTACTGTGTCCGCCCTGTGTGTGTGTACCTGTGTCCAGCACCATGTGTGTGTGTGTGTGTGTACCTATGTCCAGCACCATGTGTGTGTGTCGCACCTGTGTGTACCTGTGTCCAGCACCATGTGTGTGTGGTGTGTGTACCTGTGTCCAGCACCATGTGTGTGTACCTGTGTCCAGCACCATGTGTGTGTACCTGTGTCCAGCACCATGTGTGTGTGTGTGTGTGTGTGTGTACCTGTGTCCAGCACCATGTGTGTGTACCTGTGTCCAGCACCATGTGTGTGTACCTGTGTCCAGCACCATGTGTGTGTGTGTGTGTGTGTGTGTACCTGTGTCCAGCACCATGTGTGTGTGTGTGTGTGTGTACCTGTGTCCAGCACCATGGGCCAGCTCTTTACATCCACTGCAGCTGCTGCCTCTTTGGATCTCAGGAGCTTCATTATTGCTTGAGTGGTCAGGATGCACACAGACTTACTGACCTGTCACACACACACACGTACACACACCACACACGTGCACAAATACACATGAACACACGTACATATACACACAAACACAAACATAATACGCTGTTTTCTGAATGAAATGGGTGTGACTGGCTGGTGACAGTAGGTCTCTATGTGTAACTGGCCCAACTGATACCTGGTAGGTATCTATCTGTGACCCTACCTCAACGATCATCTTGACGGTCGGCAGGGTGGTCGCCAGGTTCTGGGGGTGAGGGGGTCGGACAGTGACTGGCACACAGCCAGCATATAGACAACCATAGAAGGTGGCGATCAAGTCGATGCCTGGCCAGACAGAGAACAGAACATACAGCTTAGAGAGAATGGCTGGCTGTGTGTGTGTCTGGTGGGTTGGGTGTATGGGTGGCTGTCTGTCTGTATGTGTATGTGTCTGTCTGTGTCCATTTGTCTGCCTGCCTGTGTGTGTCTGTCTTGTCTGTGTGTGTGTTTGTCTGTCTGTCTCTCTCCTGTTTGTCTGTCTGTCGGCCTGTTTGTCATCTCCCTCACCAGGAGGGTAGACCAGCGCCACGTGGTCTCCCGTGTTGAGACGGCCTTTCTCCATCAGCGCCACGGCAACGCGCTCTGCCCGCTTGTGCAGCTGCAGACAGGAAGCTGTGCTTGCCACCGCGCCCTGGTGTCAAACAACAACAACAGTTAGCAGACACACCTTCCACAATCAAATGACACAGAAGGACACACTGGAGGAATAACACAACACATACTTTTAACAAACTCCAACAAACTAAGAAGCTATCTTAGACAAAGTAATGGCAAACTATCTTTTCAAAAGCCCTGAGGACAGATGGCATGCTAGGAAGCTTGTAGGTTGGGTGCCAGGACAGAGAGAGAGACCAGAGAGACAGAGAGAGAGATAGAACAGGGAACCCAGAGCAGAGAGGGTTGGTACCTTGGCGTTGAGCACCAGGAAGAGAGGGTGGTCTGGCGTGGCCTGGGCCCTCCATTGTAACACATCCTGCATGTACAGGAACTGTGGGAGAGGAGCAGAGAGACGGGGATCACTCACTCAGACGCACACACAAACACAGATACACACAGAGACACACATTCACACAGAGACACAAACATACACACTCACACAGAGACATACATACACACAGAGACAGACACTCACACAGACACACACATAAACAGAGACACACAAATGAGATGGAGGGTGAGGTGGAGAAGTGCTAGCTACCTTACATACCTGGTCATTGTCCTCCAGTTGGGACACGTCTCTGCCACAGGCCTGGGCGATCCTCTTTCCTGCCACCAGGTTGCCCACTATCATAGAAGCAGGACCCACCTCTGCCCCAGCCAGAGACATCACTATGTTTATCATCATGTTCATCATCATCATCCTCATCACCATGGTTATCATCATCACCATCCTCATGTTTATCATCATCATCCTCATCACCATGGTTACCATCATCACCATCCTCATGTTTATCATCATCATCACCATGCTTATTCTCATCTTCACCATGCTTATCATCATCATCACAATCATTATTACAAGGTATTCCCAGTACTGTGCCCCTGGTTCCTACCTGGCTGTTTCTGCCGGGGCTTGGGCAGGTTGGTGACACAGGTATGGGGGCACATGAGGACATTGCAGGGGTGCAGCGCCCCCTCCAGGAAGCGTTGCTTGGTCTCCGAGATGTGGATGCCTCCCAGTGGGGCTTTGGGAAGCGTGTTGGCAGGCACTAGGGCCAGGCAGTACAGACCCACCTGGTGGATGCTGTCTATGGCCTGGGAAACACACAAGAGAGGGCTCAGCTGCGAGAGTGTGTGTGTGTGCATGTCTGAGTGTGTTCATGTGTGTGTGTATAGTTTTTGCGTAAGTGTTTCTTTGTGTGAGTGTTTCTGTGCGCTGTTTGTATGTGTGTTTCTGTGTGCTGTGTACGGTGTGTATCTGTTTGTTTGTGTGTGGTGTGGGTGTACCTGGAGAACACGGCTCATCCACTGGAAGCTGTCCTCCTCAGAGGCATCAGGCCTCTGCTCTGCCACCACCACAATCCTCTCATCATGGAGCACAGACACAGAGAACACCGCTATCCTGGAACATAACAAAACACTGGTATAACAACAACAATGGCTGACCGGCTGGTTGGTTGTGAATCTGGTTAGCTGGTTGGCTATGGCGCTTGCTGGCTGGCTATTTCTGTCCCTGCACCAAGTATATGTACTGTATATTGTCTGCTACATCTCAGGCCGGTACACAGCCCAGGCCGAGAGCCCCCTCACCTCCCCCTGTAGACAAACTTCATGGGCTCCACCGCCAGCGCCGTGGCAACCACGTCATCAGCGTTGTGTCTCCGCCCACTGACCACCATCAAGCCATCCATTTTACCCACGACAAACACCAGGTCATCCTGGAGATGAAACACACACACACACACACACACACACACACAGAGGAACACACACGTATTAATACACACACAGGAACACACCCATTAACACACAAGCACATACAGCTGGAGAGCTCCACTATAAAAGCAGAGCCTAGATAAGAGCAGGAAGTGTGCTAGTGACAGACAGGCCAGTGAGGAGCTCACCGGTCCTATGAAGCCCAGAAGAGAAGTCCTGGTGAATGGACGATCACTGATAGGAGCTCCTGATAGAGTCACTGGGATGGTCTGGAAACACCAGAGAACACAGAGTATATGTACTGTATCAACACACACATGCTCATACACACATGCACACACACACTCATACATACACACGCACACATTCAGATGCCCAGCCTGATAATGCCCACCTCAAAGATGTTCTTGGTCATGCCAGGCAGGCCGTAGTAGGCCACACCAGTGCTGGCTGAGCTCACACAGATCTCCCCCACCTCGTCCGTCTGGCAGAGGTATGGTGTGCCCTCCACACGCACCACACACACCAGGGCTGTGGGCGGCGCACAGTGATGACATCACATGCATGATTAGACGGACGGACGGGAGTGTCAGTAAGATGTGACGGCAGCATGCAGGTGTGTGAAGGGGTGTAAAGGTGTGTGAAGGGGTGTAAATGTGTGTGAAGCTATGATGGTAAAACCCTGTAGTCGGTAGTATATAACTCTGTAGCTAGGGTGTAACTGTAGCTGGGGTGTATAACTATAGCTGGGAGTGTATAACTGTAGCTGGGGTGTATACCTGTAGCTGAATGTATAACTGTAGCTGGGGGATTATAACTGTAGCTGGGGGTGTATAACTGTAGCTGGGGTGTGTAACTGTAGCTGGGGTGTATACCTGTAGCTGGGGGTGTATAACTCTTTAGCTGGGGTGTTTAACTATAGCTGGGGGTGTATAACTATAGCTGGGGTATATACCTGTAGCTGAGGTGTATAACTATAGCTGAGTGTATAACTCTGTAGCTGGGGTGTATAACAATAGCTGGGGGTGTATAATAAACTGTACCTCCAGGCATGACCTGGCCCACGTCCTGCACACTAAGCACAGACAGCTTCTCCTCAGTGTCCACCCGGATCACACTGTGGCTCAGCCCCCCCATGGATAGAACTGCCTTCCCTGGGGGGGGCACACCCATCTCTGGGGGCCTGGGGGAGGGGGAGACAAAAAGGAGAAGGGAAGGAGGAGAGGGGGAGAGGGAGGAGGGGAGGGGGTTGAGATTGTGTTTGAGTGTGTGAGGTCTGAGGTGTGACTGTGGTGTCATATTGTTGTAGTGGGATGTACTGGGATACTGGGGTGTAGTAGTAGCCACGTACCTGCGGAGGGCGACGGTCATAGCCTCAGCAGAGCTGGCGCACGGGCAGATCACCTCAGGACGAAGCCCCCGGGCCTGGAACACGTTGAGGAAGGCGTCGCAGGAGGATATTGACCCTGATGACACACACACAGACACAAACAAACATCTGTATAAATCAATTCCTCCCTTCCATACAAGCCCAGTGTGTGTGTGAAGCTATGTGTAGGTGTGTGAAGGTGTGTGCAGGTGTGTGGAGGTGAGTGAAGGTGTGTGCAGGTGTGTGAAGGTGTGTGCAGGTGTGTGAAGGTGTGTGAAGGTGTGTACAGGTGTGTGAAGGTGTGTGAAGGTGTGTACAGGTGTGTGAAGGTGTGTGAAGGTGTGTACAGGTGTGTGAAGGTGTGTGAAGGTGTGTGCCGGTGTGTGAAGGTGTGTGAAGGTGTGTACAGGTGTGTGAAGGTGTGTGAAGGTGTGTGCAGGTGTGTGAAGGTGTGTGAAGGTGTGTAAAGGTGTGTGAAGGTGTGTGAAGGTGTGTGAAGGTGTGTCAGACTCACAGGGGTTGGCTCCGTCCGCCACAATGAGCATCCTGAGAGAACTGAGGCTGACGTCTCTCTGGTCTCTCTGGGCCAGCAGGGACCAGTGCATGTCCCTGGACTTCACCACCGCCACTCGTGCTACACAGACGCACACACATGGTTACACATCACAGACAGCCAACCACAGCTACCCCATAAACAGCACTCAGCAGCCAATCACAACAGACCCCACACTGCTGAACAGCCAATCAGCGGGTATGAGCGAGCTACACTTTCCGAGCTTCCTTCCAAAGAAGTGTTGGGCACCCATATATCCACCATCGACCAACCTTTCCAGCTCTCTCAAGGTGCTACACTCAACTATCATCTTTGCATCCCCAACCACAGGTCTGACAGGAGTCAGTAGGGGTGAGACATAACCTGAGCTATTGCCATCTCTGGATGCATCTATTGGACATCTCTGAAATGGAGCACCGCCCTAGTGTCACACAGCTCCCAGACAGGAAGTGAGGGCGTCTAGAAGGTGGGAGAAGGTGGAAGGGGTGAGAGGGGGGTGCAGAAGGAGAGGGCGAGGTGAAGTGGGCATGAGGGTAAGAGGAGGGGTGAGGTCTGGGTGGAGGGGATGTGAGGGTGAGAGGAGGGGCGAGGGCTAGGTGGAGGGGGTGCCAGACTGAGAGGAGGGGCGAGGGCTAGGTGGAGGGGGTGCCAGACTGAGAGGAGGGGTAGAGGGAGGAAGGGGGCCCTCACCTTTGTACGTGTGAACTTTCTGGATCCAGGAAAGAGGGTTGACTTTCATCAGGGAGTAGGGGATGCTGATCACGTGCATCCGGTTCATCACACTCTGCAGCCATGCAGCCACCACAAAACAAACACACGTAGACAAACACATAAACACATCCACATGGTCACCACGGATACCAGTTCCAATGGGTAGGGTGGAGGGGAAGGAAGGGAGTGGGGACAAACAGAGAAGGAAGCTGTAGCGGGGTTAGTAACCGCTTCACTGTGCCACATGATGCTGGAGACAGCAGGGCACAGTGACTTACGTATCATGGTATCAGAACAGGTATGATTGAGTGTGCGTGGATACGTGTGTGTGTGTGATAGGGAGAGCGAGAAGGGAAGAGCGGTGTTTGTGGGAGAGAGCAAGAGAGAGACAGAGATAGATGTTGGTGTAAGTGTATGTACTCTCAAAGGAAGCAACCACTCACGGTGAGAACTCCGTGCCACAGCCCTGAGTCTCTCTTGAAGTCCAGGACATTGGTGATGGTTTCAGCTGCAGCAAAAACACAGCTTCACTTAAAATAATATACAAAGCCTCACTTACAATATTATACATACACAGCCTCACAATATTCACAAACAGAGCCTAAATTTGAATACTACATTTAGAATACTACATTTCCTACTCTAATACAATACTACACTCCCAGCCCTGAGACTGCTCCCTAGTTAGGATGGAGGCTGCCTCTACTCCTCCACCTCCCTGATAGACTCCCTAGTCCCGTCAGAGAAAGTAGTTGTGTGGAGGGGGCTAATGGGAAATGGTGTTTACCTTCAGTATAGCCACAGGCCTGTGTGAGGGCGTGGCTGTGAGCCAGCATGGCTGAGTGAGACACAGTGATGCCCATGGTGCTGCCCTCCTTACTGGTCTTGTACTGGACACACACACACACACACAGACACACAGATACATAGAGACACGTACAAAAACACACACGTAACAGTTAGATTTCCATTAAGAAAGAGGAGTGAAAGAGTTGACGACATGGAGCTTGCCGCGGCTCCACTTACCTCTATATAAGCGATGTCGTCGCTAGCTTCTCGTATCAGAGGGTGCCAGTCTTTAGGGGGCTTCACAACGTGTTTACCGTCTGTTACAAACCAGAGCAGCCGTGGCCAGCCTGCACACACACATACACACAAGTACACACACAACGTGTGTAAAAAGAAGCACAAACAAGCATGATAGTGAAAACCATAATATAGAATCAGGCGACGGTTGAGAGTGAGGGCCGGGCTTGTCATACCTTTGAAGGTGGCCACCTCCCCTGTCTGAGCTTTGGGCAGTCCTTTCTGACAGGCGTCCGTGGTCAGTGCCAACGTCACGCCACAGCTCCCCAACAGGAAGCCGATCTGTTGACTTCCTGCGTCCTGACGGTTGAGAGGAGAAGGTTGGTAAGGACATCAAGGAGGCTGTAGCCTGGCTCTCAGACATAATTAAACCTGTTTGATGTATTTAACGAATTTGGATGGGCTGATCGGAAGAGAGAAAAGGGAAAAAGTGAGAGAGAATGAACCAAAGAAAGGAAGGAAGGAAGTTTGTGTTTCTTTTTGAATGGACATGTGTGTATGTTTTTGGGTGCGTGTTCTTATCTGTGCCCGAGTGTGTGTGTGCTTGTATCTGTGGGTGTGTGCGTGATACACAGTATTTATATTTGAAATTGTGTTGTCAAGTTCCAGAACTTTCCTGCAGGGAGCTCTCTAATCTAATAGTCTGGAATGGTGTTAAACTCTCTACACCTCTCATATTTCATAACCAAACTAACCCCCTATTCCCCCCTCTCTATACAAACACCCCCCCACACACACAGTCCCTGTCCCCCAAAACTCCACACACACACCTCCCAACAGCTTCCCAGTAAAAAAGAAAAGGTTAGTAAGGCAGCTTCTGCAGAAGGGGGCGCTGTTGACCATCCAGGTGGAGCTCAGAATGGCGTAGCAGAGCTCAGAGCGGTAACTTCAGTGCAATAAGGCGGTTTAGCTAACTCCATAAGCATATGAACTGAACTCTCCTGTGGAAGTGCAAAGAGGTTCCCTAGGATCCATACCATTTTATTTGACAAACTTTGCTGTGACAACTGGGAGCTGTAGTCTGTGTGTAGGAGAGGGGTTGTCTGTTTGTGTATGTGTGTGTGACTGAGGAACTGTCTGTTTACCTTGCGAATGGGTTTGTGCATGTGTGTGTGTACTATATGTGTGTGTATGTGTGTGTGTGACTGATAACTTGTTTGTTTACTTTGCGTGTGTGCATCTGTGTATGAGGTGTTGTCTGTTTAAATGGTGTATGTGGGTGAGGAGTGGTCTGTTTACTTTGTGTGTGTGCCTCATCTTGTGTTTACCTAGTGTGTGTGTGTTTACCTTGTGAGTGTGTGTGTGTTTACCTTGCGTGTGAGTGGCACCTCGATAGGCACAGGCACCAGTTCTGCTAGGAGGCAGCCATAGAACGCTACCATGAACATCACAGGATCATTGTTGGGGAACACCAGAGCAACCTACACACACACACATGTACACACAAAATAAACCCAGAGCAGTTCGGTAAATGTGCCATTCAAGAACTACAGACCTACCTATATACCTATACCTACACATATACTAACATACATGTAATACCTATGTGAGGAGTGTTTATGTAGGAGGAGTGTGTGAGCAGTGTGTATGCAGCTCATACCCGGTCCCCAGGCATCAGCAGGGGTTCGTTCCTCGTGCTCAGCTTGTTCAGGAGGGTGTAGGCCAGCTTCACACTCCGGGTCCACAGCTTACCTGGAGAGAGACACACACACACACAACAATAACCTTTATCAACACAACCTCTCTCTGACATTCTGTCTGTCTGTCTGTCTGTCTGTCTGTCCATACATTGGTCTGTCTGTCTCTCTGTAGGTCACACACTTTGTCTCTCATAATCCCAAGTGTGGTGTGAAGGTACCTACCGTAGGTGAGGGTGTAGACAGGCTTTCCAGCGTTGTCCAGAGCCGTGAGGCAGGGGCTCTTGGGCTGGGTGGTGCCCCAGCGAAGGAGGGCCGCAGGCAAGGAGGGGGGCCAGTTGGTCCCCACCCCCAGGGGGTCCCCGCCCAGGGGGCTCATCGGTTGCCCCTCTGCCCGCGGCTGGTTGGGGTCCGGCTGCTGGACTACAAGTAAGGAAAAGGAGAGGGAACGTGTCAGGTCAATGTTAAAAGTCTCAAATGTTGGTTAGTGCAGAGACAGTATCGGGATGGTTGACCCTCACCGTCCAGGAGCTCCTCGCAGTCATCCACAAAGAACTCCCGTAGCGGGGGCCTCTTGGGCCTCTTCAGGGTGTTCAGTAGCTGCTGGATCTTAGAGGACACTCTGCTGTTGACAGGGACACCTGCATGTACACCGGAGAGGGGGGGAAAGGGGGGGAAGGGAGAGATGGAGGATTGGTGGTCGGGTAGGGAGGCGGGAGCATTAGCAGAGATGGGGATATGAGGGAAGGTGGAGGGTGGAGAAGGAGATGAAGGACAAAAACAGGTAGACAGAGGAAGACAGTGTGAAAAAGAAAAAGGAGACACAGACAGGAAGATGGAGAAGGGGATGGAAAAGTGGAGAAGCAGACAAAAAGAAAGAGAGACAGATAAGATAGAAGATAGGACGATGAAGGGATTAGGGGTTATGGATGGGTAAGGATGATGGAATATGAAGAACAGATTGGTAGGTCAGAGAACAGAGAGATGGGATGGAGGGATATATAGGGGGTGGGGAAGGGAGGAAAGGAGGAACAGATATCAGAATAAAAGAGAAAAGGTCAGTGCGCTAACGAGACAGACCCATCACCCAGCTGTCAATCAAGCTGACACTCCCGCCCTCTCCAGTCACCTGGAGGTCAGAGAGAGCTGCCGCTACTGAGCATGCTCCCTGGAGACAAATGACCTGATGACTGGAGGACTCAGAGAGTCTGAGGAGAGAGGGCTGCTACCTAGCAACACAAGGGTCCTCAGTCACCCCATGAGTCATTCATGAGGTGTCTTTCTGAGATACCTGTTTTAAAATGCTCCTTTAAAAGGAGAGTCAGCTACATTCTTGCTACATTTACATCAGAGGATGGATGGATGTGCCTATGTTGCCTATATAAGAAATGCCTTTCCAAAATGCCATCTCATCTAAATGCAAATATAGATCCAATTTGTTTAAGTTGGGAGTGTGACTTGAATGCAGTTGTGTGTCAACATAAAACATGGCAGTTACAACTTGAAAACACATCAACACAAGCGGGCAGAAGTAAACACAGACTTATAACTTTACAGCACGTCGAAGAAAGCAATGCAAGAAAACAAGTAGACAGAGGCAACACAGAAGAGAGGTTTCTGTTCTTTTGTCCCACAGTGCAGAGAGAGAGCAGCCCAGACCCGCCTCTGTCCCTCGCAGGATGAGGTTATTTGTGGAAGAATACCACATTCTTCCCCGGATGCTAGTTCTGCTGTGACATAATGATGAGACTCTGTCTCAGACTGGAGGCTGGGGCCACAGCTGCAGTCTGCCAGCCTCCACACCCCGTCCAGCCTCCACTCCCTCCCCAGCCATGCACGTCCCCCGTCCCTCCAGCCTCCCTCGGCCCTACTCCCGTCATCCTAGCCACCCCATTCCCCAGCCCTAGCCCTCCAGCTTCCCTCTGCCCCAGCCCGCCTCTCCAGCCTGGGGTGGTGCTGTAGTGAGTCAGGACTGGGGTGGTGGCGGGAGATGGCAGGGGTCAACGGAACTCCTGGAGGGAAAATTACAGTCCAGCCCTGTCAAAGACAGAGCTCATCTGAGACCAGGGGGGGCCCGGACCCTACAATCTTGCTGTTAATGACAACCAAGTCCTTTAAAAAGACCCGTTACTTGCAAGCAATTACTAGTATTAGCCAACAACTGACTTAACCCCTCTAATGACAAACACATACATCAAGGAGCCAAAACACAACCTTTGTTATCCCAACGGTGGATAATTTTAAACAGTTAATCTGCACAATACCAAACAGTCAGATACACAGCAATAAACCCAGCGCAGTTTGTTAAATGTGCCATTCAAGGACTACAGGCCTGCTCATATTACCACACATACACACAGGCATCAGACATGTGGACAGTCAGTTGGCGTGAAAGCAGAGGCATATGCACACACACTAACACACACGCGCAGAGCTGTAAGGATGGATATAAATACCAGGTGTTACACCAAGGGCTCCATCAGCTCTGCAGTCAAACTCTGTAGCTGGAGGAGAGACACGCCAGGGTCAGAGGAGAGACATGACAGGGTCAGGGTCAGAGGAGAGACATGTCAGGGTCAGAGTCAGAGGAGAGACATGTCAGGGTCAGGGTCAGAGGAGAGACACGTCAGGGTCAGAGGAGAGACATGTCAGGGTCAGAGGAGAGACATGACAGGGTCAGGGTCAGAGGAGAGACATGTCAGGGTCAGAGTCAGAGGAGAGACATGTCAGGGTCAGAGGAGAGACACGTCAGGGTCAGAGGAGAGACATGTCAGGGTCAGAGGAGAGACATGACAGGGTCAGAGTCAGAGGAGAGACATGTCAGGGTCAGAGGAGAGATATGTCAGGGTCAGAGGAGAGACATGACAGGGTCAGGGTCAGAGGAGAGACATGTCAGGGTCAGAGTCAGAGGAGAGACATGTCAGGGTCAGGGTCAGAGGAGAGACACGTCAGGGTCAGAGGAGAGACATGTCAGGGTCAGAGGAGAGACATGACAGGGTCAGGGTCAGAGGAGAGACATGTCAGGGTCAGAGTCAGAGGAGAGACATGTCAGGGTCAGAGGAGAGACACGTCAGGGTCAGAGGAGAGACATGTCAGGGTCAGAGGAGAGACATGACAGGGTCAGAGTCAGAGGAGAGACATGTCAGGGTCAGAGGAGAGATATGTCAGGGTCAGAGGAGAGACATGTCAGGGTCAGAGTCAGAGGAGAGACATGTCAGGGTCAGGGTCAGAGGAGAGACACGTCAGGGTCAGAGGAGAGACATGACAGGGTCAGAGTCAGAGGAGAGACATGTCAGGGTCAGAGGAGAGACATGTCAGGGTCAGAGGAGAGACATGACAGGGTCAGAGGAGAGACATGTCAGGGTCAGAGGAGAGACATGTCAGGGTCAGGGTCAGAGGAGAGACAGTCAGGGTCAGGGTCAGAGAGAGAGACATGTCAGGGTCAGGGTCAGAGGAGAGACATGTCAGGGTCAGAGGAGAGACATGTCAGGGTCAGAGGAGGGACATGTCAGGGTCAGGCTCAGAGGAGAGACAAGTCAGGGTCAGGGTCAGAGGAGAGACATTTCAGGGTCAGGGTCAGAAGAGAGACATGTCAGGGTCAGAGGAGGGACATGTCAGGGTCAGAGGAGAGACATGTCAGGGTCAGAGGAGAGACATGTCAGGGTCAGAGGAGAGACATGTCAGGGTCAGAGGAGAGACATGTCAGGGTCAGAGGAGGGACATGTCAGGGATCAGAGGAGAGACATGTCAGGGTCAGAGGAGGGACATGTCAGGGTCAGAGGAGAGACATGTCAGGGTCAGGGTCAGAGGAGAGACATGTCAGGGTCAGGGTCAGAGGAGAGACATGTCAGGGTCAGAGGAGAGACATGTCAGGGTCAGAGGAGAGACATGTCAGGGTCAGGGTCAGAGGAGAGACATGTCAGGGTCAGGGTCAGAGGAGAGACATGTCAGGGTCAGGGTCAGAGGAGAGACATGTCAGGGTCAGGGTCAGAGGAGAGGACATGTCAGGGTCAGAGGAGAGACATGTCAGGGTCAGAGGAGGGACATGTCAGGGTCAGAGGAGGGACATGTCAGGGTCAGGGTCAAAGGTCACATAGACTCTGACACTCACTATTGATTGCACCTCACTTTGGATAAAAATGCCTGCTAAATGACATGTAAATGTACTGGATGATGACCTAAGTTCTCTGTTCTGTTAAGATGTGGTGTGCGTGTGTTACTTTTTGTGTGTGTGTGTGTTTGCAAATGGAGGTATGAGCCAGACTATGACTCTCTACAGCATAGAAACAGTAGAAACTGTGATATTGAGGCATATGGTTTGTTTTACTGGTCATTCACTGTTAACATACACACACAAACACACTCTCTCACACACATATACACACACAGGACATCTGAAGGAGATGGGTGAGAGGGAGGTAGAGATGGAGGGAGGGTGCACTGTTGCCATGGCAACAGGGTTGCTGTGGGGTGAGCTGTGTGGAACTCACCATCTGCGGTCTCCATGGCGCTGGCGTGGTTGAAGCCCCGGGGGACCCCTCTGACGGAGCCCACCTGGGGAGACTCGCCGTGCAGCGAGCGCTCTGATAGGCCAGTCACGTCCGGGGGGGCCGAGTGGTTATCTGTGTTGATGGGAGGGGGGTGTCAGGAGTTCAAAAGGTCAAAGGCTATGTCCTTAAGGTCAGGGCTGGGGTCCACTTAGCATGAACAGTGTGTGTTTTTAATGAGCTGAAGAGAGGGGCTCTCTGTCTGTATCTGCAATTGTATAAGTAGTGCTGTTAGATGGGGTTTTATTTCCAGTTTCTTAGCCTGTGAAGCGGACCAATCTGCAAGCTCATGGTTTGTCTGCTCTGGCAGATGAGTCTGGATACCCTCCCTTTCAAACAGCATGAAAAGTGCCCGGCAAATCTGATATGGGATGAGTTTGATACAATGACAGAACAGAAGAGTACCGTTGAGGAGGAACAAACAAGAACAAATGTTGTTGCTCTGAGTAGTTGCATCTATCCAACGTTACTGCTTCCACTGACATTTTGGTCCTTGCCTGTTGATCCCACTTCTTGAATAACAAAAATGAGCTGAGAGGTTCCAGACTAAAACACATTTGCGAACTGGTCTGGTGACGCCAGGCTAGTCTATCCACTCACTGACATCGATGTCTGTTTCTGGCCAAGAACAATTATGGTGAGCTATGTTTATGCCCTGTGTAATCTGATTCATGTATTTATACAGGCTGATTAAGACCATGAATGAACGTCTCTTTCTTTATCTCTGTCATGCTCATGCTGGACTTACCAGTAGGGCAGCACTGGTGCAAACACAGTGGGAAGTGAGTGGAGGTCGAGGGGTGTGTCAGGAGACAAGCACCGTGACATTGCTGAATAGGTAAGGAGGAAGAGAGGATGTGAATCTATTTCTCTCTCTCCCTTGCTCTCTCTCTTTCTCTATTACCCCCCCCCTCTCATATCTATATCGCTCTAAAAGAGAGGAGTCTCAACCTCCAGAAGGGAGGAGTCTCTATCTCCAGAAGGGAGGAGTCTCAACCTCCAGAAGGGAGGAGTCTCAACCTCCAGAAGAGAGGAGTCTCTATCTCCAGAAGGGAGGAGTCTCAACTCCAGAAGAGAGGAGTCTCTATCTCCAGAAGGGAGGAGTCTCAACCTCCAGAAGGAGGAGTCTCAACCACAGAAGAGAGGAGTCTCTATCTCCAGAAGGGAGGAGTCTCAACCTCCAGAAGAGAGGAGTCTCTACCTCCAGAAGGGAGGAGTCTCTATCTCCAGAAGGAGGATCTCACCTCCAGAAGAGAGGAGTCTCTAACTCCAGAGGGAGGAGTCTCTACTCCAGAAGGGAGGAGTCTCTATCTCCAGAAGAGAGGAGTCTCTATCTCCAGAAGGGAGGAGTCTCTATCTCCAGAAGGGAGGAGTCTCTACCTCCAGAAGGAGGAGTCTCATCTCCAGAAGGGAGGAGTCTCTACCTCCAGAGGGGAGGAGTCTCTACTCCAGAAGGGAGGAGTCTCTACCTCCAGAAGGAGGAGTCTCTACCTCCAGAAGGGAGGAGTCTCAACCTCCAGAAGGGAGGAGTCTCTACCTCCAGAAGGGAGGAGTCTCTACTTCCAGAAAGGAGGAGTCTCTACTCAGAAGAGAGGAGTCTCTATCTCCAGAAGAGAGGAGTCTCTATCTCCAGAAGGGAGGAGTCTCTACCTCCAGAAGGAGGAGTCTCTACCTCCAGAAGAGAGGAGTCTCTACCTCCAGAAAGGAGGAGTCTCAACCTCCAGAAGGGAGGAGTCTCTACCTCCAGAAGGAGGAGTCTCAACCTCCAGAAGGGAGGAGTCTCTACCTCCAGAAGGGAGGAGTCTCTACCTCCAGAAGGAGGAGTCTCTAACCTCCAGAAGAGAGGAGTCTCTATCTCCAGAAGGAGGAGTCTCTACCTCCAGAAGAGAGGAGTCTCTACCTCCAGAAGGGAGGAGTCTCTACCTCCAGAAGAGAGGAGTCTCTACCTCCAGAAGAGAGGAGTCTCTAACTCAGAAGGAAGGAGTCTTTATCTCTGCCTCAGAAGAGAGGGATGGGTAATGACTGACAGGCCGGCAGGATAAGCACAAAGTCACCTCCTCTGCTATCTGTCTGTGTGTGTGTCTGTGTTGGGTTTAGGTCTCATGCTACACTTTCTGTTCAAGACCAGGGCTAGGTGAGGGTGTGTCTGTAAAGGGGGCTGGTCTCCATCTGGATGGAGCATGCTGACTGGTCACTGACCTAGCTGGGTGTGTGCCATGAGGTCGGCCAGGGCCGTGACAGCGGCGTTGGCGTTGGCGACGGCGGCGGCCCTCCCTCCCGGGTGGGATGATGTGGATGAGGCTGAGGATGATGTGGACGAGCCCTGGATGACGCGGTTAAACCAGTGCTCTACAGTGGATTGGGAACCCTGGTAGGGCGTGGAGGTGGTGTGGAGCCGTCCCTGGCGCCGCAGCGAGCCCTCGTCCTCCGACGCAGAGGAGGTGTCTGTGTGGTCAAGATACAGGCAGCAGGGTCAGGGTCAAGGTCAGGGGATTAAGGTCACAAGGTCACAGGGACAGGACACAGAGAGAGAGACAGGGCCAGGATGATGAGGTTGATGATTGACACCAGGGTGTTACCATAGCAACATGGTTCACCTGCTCATGAAGGCTTGTCACCGTCAGTGTACTGGTCATATACAGCTATGTACTACACGCCGTATACAGATATATACTTGTATACTATACACTCTATATACGGATATATACGTACTTGTATACTTTACACTATATACTGATATATACTACATGTCAGTATACTGACATATACTTGTGTACTATACACTCCATATACTGATATATACTACATATCAGTATACTGATATATACTTGTATACTATACACTCTATTTACTGATATACAGTATACTTACACTATACACTCTATATGATACTATTCCCTCTACATGCAGATTTATACTTGTATTCTATACCCTTTATATACAGATATACTGAATGTGTTTTCATACAGATGTGTAGACCAGTGACAGGGAGGGATGGACAGGACCAGATGAGCTGGATGGAGATGGAGGTGACCAGGAGGCGACAGGTAGATGAATGTGGAAGGTTTATGAATGTTTTCATAAACTCTTCATATTTAAATTCAAAATAGTGTAAGCTTTTCAAGCACTGCTTTTAGTGGCCTCGACAGTGTTTTATCTACTGTTGTTCAGTATTGTTATGTATCCTTCACTATCTGTATAGAGACTTTGGCCTCCCCTGTGACACACTGTGTTTACCTGACTATAATGATCTCTCCATACAGCTGTTGTTGAGTGTGTGTATGCTTATTGTGTGTGCATGTGTCTGTGTAAAATGTACCCCTGTATCCAACTAAGGATTTATGTTTCAGATGAACCCACTGCAGCTGAGCCAATGTTCCTGTTGGACTCATTAAGACACCCAGAGACCCAGCCAGATAGCAGACAAACACCCCCCTCCCCTCCAGGCGCTGATCAAAACAAGCACACCATTTCAAATCACTGCTTTTAAATAAAATATGAGGGAATGTAGACTTTACAGTTTGTTGATAGCGACCATACAAGTGGGGCAGGTAGATTCTTTTTAAATACAAAATTCGTTTGAACTTGTTCCATTTCATAGTTTTAGGCCTGAGATCTTCCTGTACTTCTACCAGGATCAACACGTTATACAAGGAGAGACCACAGACAGATTTGCATTCTGAGGAGATCTTGAGAAGCCGATCATGTGACAGCTTGGTGCTCACAGGCTTGGGCTGAGCTGGCTCACATACGCTTCTCAGCCAGGAGAGATCTGGTGAAGCTACCCAGTCATGAGAACGCCTCTTAAATACCCACATACACACACACACACACACACACACACACACACACACACACACACACACACACACACACACACATACACAAATCTACATACAGACACACATAAGAGCACCCATAAGAGTGCAGGCTAGGACTGTTAATCTGGGAAATACAATAACTGTCAATGAGTAGAGAGGAGGAGGGTAGAGAGGAGGGTAGAGATCGAGCGGGAGAGGGAGGGGGGAGAAAGAGGGAGGAGGGTAGAAAGAAAGAGAAACAGAGAGAAAGATGGTAGAGAGAGGAGGAGGGTAAGGATAGAGAAAGAGGGGGAGAGAGAGAGAGAAGCTCAGAGGGACAGCATCCCAGGCTGATGGATGCTGCAGGATAAGGGGGAGCAGTGATGGTATTAATCAGCCTGATAATTACCCTGAGGAGGTTAAGAGCAAAGCAATCAATTACAGTCTTGACTGAGACACTGAGAGGGAGAGAGACGGAGAGGAAAGGAGAGGGAAAGAGAGAAAAAGAGTAAGAAAGAGTTGGAGAAAGAGAGAGAGAGCGAGAGTATGAGAGAGAAACATTTGGAAAAAACACACAGGCCTAAGTTGAATGTTTTAAATATTTCAAACACGTTCTTTATATAACAGTGTCTCAATAACTATTTACGATGTACTTCAACTTTAATAATCTGGTCCTGACATTTTTGTATTTCCAGACTGGCCAACCGGTCTGTACTGTACTGCATGGGAGGGGGAGATTTGATTCGAACTAGATCAAATTGCAAGTCTCTCCAAGAACAGAGCTCAGGGGGCTATCATAAATGTATCAGTCTGTTTATTATTCTCCCCACCTCCGTTTCTCTCTAGAACTAGACAGAAAGAGAGAGAGAGAGAGAGAGAGAGAGAGGAGAGAGAGAAAGATAAATAAATAATCTTTTATTTCTTATTATGCAACCAGCTCAGACCCAGGTTCTTTGTAATTTCAGAAGAACAGAGTACAGCATATTAAGTGTTGTAAGAACAACTATTTCAGGGTTAGCTGATTATCTTCGAAGCATGTAAGAGTTCAGTCATTTGCTAATGCTGATAATACTGGACTGTGTATGAGTGTGTGTGAGCGGGTGTACAGGCAGCTGCTTCAAGACCCTGTAAGCTCTGGGTGCTGAGAGCCATACAGTCCCGGCACCGGACAGCCATCTTTGTGAGTCTCATAACTCTGGAGAACAATAGACTGAAAAGGGCTCCTGGGGATCTCCAGCAGGGCCATGGAGAGGGGCCACCTCCTCCCTAGGTGAACCCCAGCCCCGGAGCTCCTAATCCAGTTAAACGCTGCTGCGCTGTGGCCTGGATCATTGTCGTCAACATGAGGCTCAGGGGCCCCTCCCAACAAGGCACTGGTCAGGGTTCATTACCACCAGCCTACACTCACACTAGCTAGAAGTAGCAAGTGGGTAGCCAGCAAGGCACTTGAAGCTGAACAGCGGACGTCATTGACAGATACGACCGGGAAAATATAACTCTGTATAACTCTCCCTCACACATTTTGTCCGTCAATAAAGGCTTTGTAAGAAAACAGACAAAGGAACAAACACTGGACATCTTCCGTCTCATACACAACACGAACGGTTGTAAAAACAGACTAAAGGTCAAGCAACTCTGAAACTATCTTAAGTATGTGATCAAGCCTCAGTTATGTAAGCGGTGTGGGATGCTGAACTCGCATCGGAAGGGTGAGAACCTTTCTCTCCAGCACACGGAGAATGGAAACATTCACCAAACCACGCGTTTCTCTTCAGTAGCTGGAAACGGAAACCGTCCACTAGGACAATAGGACACAACAGAACACCCTCCTACTATAAGTCCATGTTTACAGCACAACAACAACAGCACATGTCAACATCAGCAAATCCCCCTGCTAGGCCTGGTAGATTGGGGGTAACAGGAAGTGAGGTCTCACCTGGGGGTGTGCATGCCTCTACGGAGGACTGCACCAACACGGAGCGTCTCTTGGAGGGCATGGGCATCTTTCTCTCTTTGTACTTGGCCAAGGCTGCTTGGACGGCTTCTGTGTGGAGATCTTGCAAACAAACAACAAAACGTGTTAGCTACTAGTGACCTGGGAGGACACAGGCACGTCCACATATCTTTCTAGGACTTTGTAAAGCTTAGTAAGATATTCTAGTTTCTATTTGTTGAGCAATATGGTACTGTGGTATATGTGCAGACCTGGAGACAAAGCTTCAATCAGGCAAAATAACTAGTAATAAATAAATATTCCAGATTATTATTTTTTTTACACAAACTGACTGCTGTATTAATGCAGTTATGACCTTTGCGTATGTGTGTAACATGTAACATGTCATGTCAGAAAAGTGAAAAACATGTCACCCAAAGACATGGACAAAAAAGTTCAATGTGTTTTGAATCCTGTCTGTTTACCAGATCTGAAGCGCTCATCCCGTGAGTTGGCAGCCCGGGACTTCTGCTTTGACCCCGGAAGGACGGCCTGGGAGGACGTCTGGATCCGGTTGTCCGTCTGTAGCGAGGGGTCTACTCCTGGGAGCAGACGCAAAGCATGATGGGACATGTTAGGGCGGGAAAGCACAGTCTACGCTCAGCATGATCAATGTGACGGACACCTTCCACTGTTCAACAGCCTACATCAGTTCTTCAACGGCCTACATCAGCTCAAACCTTACGTTTATACACTGAAAGGAGAGAGCACTGTGCATTTAAACAACCTGAATTCACCTTCAGTCTTTACTCACTTCTCAGGACTAGAAAGACATTTTCAAAACCAACCGTGGTTGTGCCCAAAGCAAGCTCCAGTAACAAGAGGAGGAACATCTTCTAAAGACAGCTTTGTACAGCTGGCCAGTCAGCTCAGCCATACCTGTTTCATAGCTGCACCCCCCCCCCAACACACACACACACACACAGGCACATACACACACACCACCTCTGACAGGAAACACATTAGCACATTGATGTTGAGATAATGTATTGTGGCTTGTGTGTTATATATATAACTACACACTTCGTCTTACTCTTCAACCTCACACTCCTGGATGTCAGCAACAACAGCCTCACCCCACCCTCATCCCACCATCACTCCAGCCTCACCCCACCATGTCAGGGACACACTGAGATTCATCCAGTCCGTTGTGGATGGAAAGCACAGCCGGGCTGATGTGAGCATGACTGAGTACAGAGCCTGCTTCAGTTGCAGCTTAGTGAGGATCAGTGCTGTTCACACCGTCAGCAACACTGGAAGCACCGATGAGTTACAGCACAAACAGACCATACTTCTCACTTCCCTGCATGGCTATAGCTACGGTAGTCCACTCATGTACTGTACATAGACACAAGAATACACGTTGATACACATACACACCAACACAGACACTCACACACAACCTGATACACACACACCGATGCATGGACACACACTGACACACATACGGACACACACACTGACACACACACACACACACACACACGTATCTCTCTCCCACCAAGCTCCTGTGTCATTGTAACAGCCCAGTCACATTTAAGACCACGCTCCAGAGAACACAGCTGGATCAACCAAGTCAGACTCCCAGGTCGGGTTGCCGGGGAGAATGGACTTCACAGACGTGCAGGGATCCAGCCAATCACAGCACTGGTGTGTCACAACACAGGCTGCTATTGGCTGAAAAGGAGTTCAGATGACTTTGCAGCACCTGTCTGTATCCAGCAGCGGAGTGTGTTCCTGTTCACATCACGTGTATTCACACCCGATATCTGTCAATAAGCTTGGATAACGAGTTGCATAAACTTATAGCAGAAACAAGATGCAGAATAAAGGATTCATCTGGTCAGGATTTTAGAAACATTCGGAAAGCTGATCGAATGAATAAACCACATAGGGCTTTCAAAATTTCAGAGTGATTTTAGAAGGACGTAGCCGACATTTTGGGGGGTGCATCTTAGGAAAAGAGACATCGACACAACAGTTACCAGCAACCTTCTTTCAGTTACATTATGTTAAAAAGACTGTACAAAGGAAGAAACACCCTATGAGCACCAGAGAGAGAGACGATTGAAAGAGGAGACAGAGAGAGAGGAAGAGAGAGCGAAATAACGCGAGAGAAAGATAAAGGAGAGAAGAAGAGTGTCAGAGAGAAAAAGGAAAAGAAAGACAAAAGAGAAAGAGATCATCTACAGTTTCAACACTTTCTTTAAGGCATCTTATGCTTTCCTGAAACGCCTGATTACTTGCTGTGCCTTATTATACCGCAGCCTACCTCCAACACATGAACCTCTGTGACAGACTGTGTCAGCGTTGACTTGTTCAGGTCATATTTCACCTCTGCAGACCCTCAACAAACACACACCCCTTTCTGTGTGTTCAGAACGGCCTCCTCCTCTTCTCCACAGGCCCGTCCCTGGGCTGCACCTATATTTTACTGTCCTCGGGTCGTCAGAAGAATAGATGATCCGGGTTCACTGACAGAAAGCACTCAGGGGCTGACACAAAGACAGAGGGAGAGGGGAAGAGAGGGATTTGACTGCGTTAAATAAAGAGACAGCGAGAAAGTGGAAAAGAGGAGATGAGAAAGGGAGGGGGAGATAGAGGGAGGGGAGAGAGAGAGAAAGAGAGAAATAGCGAGACAGACAGAAAGAGACAGGCGTCTACTCTGGGTGAAAATAACCCCGACCCAAATAACAGGTCTGGTAGTGAGCAGCTCTGGTGGAAAGCCTTGAGGAGCAGAGTTGGGCTCCTTTTTCTACGAGGCTTCACTCTCTGAGACCCAGCCAAACCAAAACCCTGAAGAACCCAAAGGAGAAACGGCAAGCAGAAGGAAGGAGGGAGAGAGAGAGAGAGAGAGAGAGAGAGAGAGAGAGAGAGAGAGAGAGAGAGAGAGAGAGAGAGAGAGAGATGAAGAGAGAGATGGAGAGAGGAAGACAGAGATACTACTCTCTAGGACACACCACAAACCTCATGGTATTTTCATCCATGGTCACTTTCACTGACTGAGGCTAAAAATACAGAAGTTGATGGTTATATACACAATCACACACACACACACAGCACCCAATACACACACACACCCCAACACATTCTATTCACTCACCCACACCAACGTATTCCCCCATACACATAAACACACACACATCCCACCCCATACACACACACTCCTACCAACATACACTCACACAAACACCCCACTCAAAAATAGGCACACACTCTGCTGTCCTCACCTAGAGTCTCTGAGTGTTTCTTAGAGAACATGTTTGTGAACCCTGCTGTATTTTGCATCTGGTACAGCCGTGTTCAGGCCCCTCACACACACACACACAGTGAGGTTCCTGCGCCAGCATGAATATGTGAACAAGCTCTCAGGACTGCAGAAGCCAGTCAAGGACTTAAGCCTCAACCTTTACCATTCTGCAGAGAGGAACGCATAGCAATGCATAGAAATGACCTGAAGCACTAGCCTGCTAAGCTAGAATGTGTTCCACCTTTTGTGCAGCTTTTCCAAGGTAAAACTCTTTATACTCCTACTTTACCACATGTGGTGCTTTTCCCAGGCAACATCCCCTGGCAAATAGTTAGAACCGTTAGTTAGATTACTAGCAGGCTAACTAGCAAGCTAACTGCAGGTGATCTAACCTGCTATGAACTGTATCTCAGGCTAACCCTTTAAAGTTAGGCTAACTGTTGCTAACTTGCAGGAGTCTTACCTTGTATCTGTGGGATGTAGGGGGCCAGCAGCTTGCCTCTCTTCTTCTCATAGCCCTTCTGAGTGATATCCCCTGCACAGAGAGAGAGAGGAGAGAGAGAGAGAGAGAGAGAGAGAGAGAGAGAGGAGAGAAAGGTGGTGAGTCACTAGTCTATCAAAGATATGTCGTTGTAGTGGTGTGTAAGTGTGTGTGTGCATGTACTAGTATGTGTGTGTGTGTACCCGACATCACGCTGCTAAGCGTCAGCCTCTTGTGCTGGCACCACAAGGCACCAGAGCCTTGCTGTGGAGGCGTACAGTGTGTGTGTGCATGCGTGTGTGTCTTTGACAATGCCTATGTCTCATCCCACCTCCCGAACAATAAGAATAGACGTTTGTGTTTGAAATCCAGCGACCTAGAGAGAGTGTGACCGACAGCATACCCCAGAGCAGACCCCTCATTCCCCCCACATACACTCCTGCTCTCCAGCTCCAGACTAGTACACAGAGACCAGGCTTGTAAACAGAGAGACCAGCCAAGTATACAGAGACCAGGTCAGTACACATACTAGGCTCATACACAGAGGCATTTCCATATGGACATGTAATATATGACATATATGAAATTGTTCCGATTTCTAATAGATTTTATCTATGACTTGTACATGTATGACATACGTTTCCATTTCATATGAGCATACAGTATATGCCATTTATGGGGATGTCTTATATAGACAGTATATTACATTTCCGTATGGGCAGCCTAGAACACATAGACCAGGCTAGTACACAGAGACCAGTACAATGACAGAAGAAGAGTGTTATTTTCCAGTGAATACTTCAAGGATAAGATCAGCTCAGGAACAGGTATTTAAAAGCTAATTTGTCTGGCGTGTTTGGAACATTTCTTCCACGGCTTCACCACATGCAAAAACTGCTGACTGCAGGTCTATGGCAGCTCAGTTGCCTGCATGTATCTCTCTCTGTGTGTGTAGATGTTAAGTACACTGCCCATATACTCTTATAAAACTATTAAGTGCTGCACCATCACCATCATGGTGGATCGTCATTCATATTCATCATCATCATCCTTATCATCACCACACAGACTGGTTATAGCTAGGGCAATGGCTAAAGCTGGGGCTAGGAGTGGGGTTGGGACTAGGGGTGAGGCTAGGGCTGGGGCTGGGGCCGGTGCTGGGGCTAGGGTCTGTCTTCTGCAGACAAAGGCTATATTGATTCACCCAGGGCGGCTGAGTGAGGAGGCTAAAAACAAGCAGCTGGGCTTCACCATGACAGGTCCTGACACATCTCTCCACCGTAAGGAAGGACAAGAACAGAGAGAGAGAGAGCGAGAGAGAGAGAGAGAGAGAGAGGGGGGAAGAGATAAGAAGAGGCATTGCCTTTCAATATGCCTTTCAAACAGCTGGGCAGCGTGCAGTGTCAAAGAAGCATTCGGAGCATACAGAGAGAAGCCTGGTTATCTGACATCCAGAGAGAAGCCTGGGTATCTGACATCCAGAGAGAAGCCTGGTTATCTGACATACAGAGAGAAGCCTGGTTATCTGACATCCAGAGAGAAGCCTGGGTATCTGACATCCAGAGAGAAGCCTGGTTATCTGACATCCAGAGAGAAGCCTGGTTATCTGACATCCAGAGAGAAGCCTGGTTATCTGACATCCAGAGAGAAGCCTGGTTATCTGACATCCAGAGAGAAGCCTGGTTATCTGACATCCAGAGAGAAGCCTGGTTATCTGACATCCAGAGAGAAGCCTGGTTATCTGACATCCAGAGAGAAGCCAGAGTGTTGTAATGTCTTAGTCAATCCATGAACTCAATGCGTCGAAACCGCATGGTGAAGTCTTTCCACATGATGTTGAAGCGAGGTTATACTGTGGTCTGAAACATGGATTGCTGGTCAGTGGTCAGGGGTGTTGGTCCCTTGGGCAAGTTACAGGACTGGTCAGTCTGGACCTGAGGTCTCAACAGGGGCGGATCTAGAGATTTTCATTTGGGATGGCAATGGGGTGGCAGAAGGGAGTTGTTGGGTGGCCTCCTGGAGGCGAATCAAAACCCAAAGTAGGGTGGTACAGTACTCCCTATGTTTAATGATTAGGCTATAACATTGTCGCTTAAATTAGACAGTAACATTAGTATTATTAATTGTTCTGTAATGTACAAATAATATTTTTCCATTGGAAGATTGAGTTTCATGTTGTTTAATTGTAACTTGTTTAACTACATGTTCTTATGGTTCTTCCCTTTGGTACTTATTTGGTTTTTCACAATGCATGCTTCATGTTTTGGCTATCCGCAATGTTAGGGTCTATCTCGTTGTTATGATCAGTGACCTATGCACTTTTGTAAAGCTCTCTTTTGGAAGTCGCTTTGGATAAAAGCGTCTGCTAAATGCATAACAAACAAAAAATATATTGGGGTGGCAGTATTTTCTATTGGGGTGGCAGCTGCCACCCCTTAGATCTGCCACTGGGTCTCAAGCAGGGCCGCATTGCTGTAGTGTTGATAGAGGTCCAGCAGACAATGAACCACTGTCCTGGGTCTGGTTCTGGAACTGGGTCTGGTGTCTGAAGCTGTGTCCGGAACTGGGTCTAAGTTTGGTCTGGGCTGGTCTGGGCCCTGGCGCTGGGTCTGGTGTCTGGGTTGGGTTTGGTCTGAACAAGCTGACCTGTCTCTGGTTTTGTCTGCATGGACCCGCCCCACGGCAGGGGTGTGTGTGTGTGTGTGCGTGTGGGAGTGTGTGTGTGGCAAACTACAGCCAGACAGCTTACATCCCACACAATAGAACACTATTCTCGAGCAGTCCATCCTTGCTAATCCCCCTGCACACACACATCCATCAAGTCTATTTTCCAGAACCAGTGTGATCTGAGAACAAATAACTGTGTTTGTGTAATATTGAATGATTTTGTAGGAGGTTGTTGGAGGTCTACTGTGGTCTCTGGGCAGCTAGTCCTAGTCTCAAACACAGCTGAGCAGCTACCAAGATAAGGCAAACTATAACCCTAACACCATCCAGATTGTCCTGTCACCGTGTTGATGATGCTCTGTCTGGCTGTGAGTGTATGTGTTCGTGAGAGAGAGAGTGTGAGTGTGTGTGTTCATGTGAATGTGCATACGTTTGTCATCCATAAACACATGGCTTCCCTCCTCAATTTGAGTTTCAATAGGGATCTCTCAGAGGGGTGGCTGATAGGATTCAGAGGTCAATATGGTGCATATCACAAGGGAATAGGGAGGGATGGATGGAAGGGGGGATGAATTGATGGATGGATGGAGGGGGGAATGGATGGCGGAAAATAGGTATTGAGGGTATAAATACATGATAATAAACTGTGCTGTGAATACAGCCTAGTCCTATAGCGGAAATCATTAATCTGAATACTGCCTTTGCTGTAGCACTGACTGAAAATCTGAACCTCGGATTACACACAATACCTGGGGATGAGGAGGAGAGAGGGAGGGAGGGGTTGAGAGAGCAAAGGATAAGGAGAGAAAAAGAGAGGGAGAGAGAGAGAAAAAGAAAGGGAGAGATGAATAAAAAGAACGAAAGAGGGGGGGCAGGGCAGGTCTGGTCTAGCCTCATGTGATGCTTGAGAATTAGCACTTGGGAGCTCAGCTGGGACTCTTGTTTCCTCTCCTCCCTCCTCCTCCTACTTTTCTCCCTTTCATCATATCCAGCTCTTTTGTTCCCCTCAACCCCTCCACTTAACCCTGTTCTTTCCTCTCCTCCCTCCTCTCTCTAAACATGCAGGGCATAGTTAAGATCCCAGCACCTTCACACAGAAACATCACAGCACCTATACCGTCTCACTCCTCCTGTCGTACACTCGTATTCTGTCCACTCCTGACGCTGTAGGAGAACAGCAACATTTGTAACGTGTTTTTGTTGTTAACTTATTAACGCCTCCCTGTCCATAGACAAGTTAACGATAACGACCTCCTCCTCCAACCCTTCTGTGGATGCATCCAGTTGCCAGGTGCTGGGTGACCTACTGTTGTGGTCCACAGAAGCCCCAGGACAGTTAAAGAGCCTCACTCTAATGTTATTGACTGGACTGTAAGTGACTGATGGCTATTGAGTGGGAGCTCTCTGCTGGTAAACCACATTAGATAATGGAGGGGAATCTGCTTCTCAACAGACTGACCTCCGTTGATGCTCGTTCCTGTAGACACACAGCTGAGAAGGATCAACACACACACACACAGGAGAAGAGAGAGAAACACACTGTCCTATGGCCTGTCCAGAGCCCTATGTCGTACGTGCTATCACGCTATACAACCCCCACAGACCCAGACAATCAATTGTTCATTAGGAGATTGAAGGAGAATCGGAATGTATTAACGATTAGGAGGACGCTAAATCTGAAGAATTTGTATCTAACACACACAAATGTCTTCAAAGACACACACACACACTCGCAGTTTTTATTGAACCCCAGATGGAGCCTTCCAGACTTCCATGTCAAACCACACACACAGCACACACACCATCCTACAGTTAACTGGCACGATGCCCAGTGTCGGAGTTCCGCTCTGCTTTACGCAGTGAATGTGCTATTGGGATACTGCAGCCCCCTCCTCTCACACACACACACACACACACAAACACACACCCAAAGCCCCTAGAGAAGCAAGAGAGGGATTGACGATTAAGTGGCATTTAGGCTCACAATGTCACAATGTCACAAGGAAGCTCTGCATGCATGTGTGTGTGTGTGTGTGTGTGTGTGTGTGTGTGTGTGTGGTATGTGTGTATTACAAGCTCCCTTCCAGCTGGCAGTCTAATAATGTAGCAGATGAGAGGATACACACATAGGGAGCATATTTAGCAAGGGTTATGTGTGTGCGTGTGTTAAAGTCAGGGTTTCTCGCAGCACTTTTCAGTTAAGGCGGCTGTCTAAGCAACACACGCCTGCCGCCTTAACTACGTCGCCAAAAAACAAAAATAGTGATATTTAATAGTGATATCCGCCGTGTTACTCAGTCCTGTTTTATCCCTTCCATTCCAAAACGCTAAGTCTCCCTTCTCTGCAGAACGCATTACTCTATTGCGCAAACTACCAACCCCCCCAAAGTATTTGTGTGTATGTATGTGTTTATGGTGTGACTGCAGCATCCTTGTCTCTTAAACTCACACACACACACCATACCAGTAAACCCATCCATCTGGTGCCATTTTGCTACAACCCCCCCTCCCCCACACCCTCTAACCCACTATTCTAACACCCGGAGAGAAAGGGAGGGAGAAAAAGGAGCGAGACAGAGAGGACGATATTAAGACAGTGACAGAAAAGTGACAGAGAGTGAGAAGAAGGAGATGGAGAGAGACCAGTGCCTCACATGATTCATCATGTCCTGATTCTACACCATAACATAAGGCCCGTTTCTGATCTGAATAAGAGAGAGAAGAAAGAGAAGGAGACTGAGGAAGACTGAGGGAAAGAGAGGGAGAGAGAAAGAGAGAAAGAGATAGATACAGAAAGGGATAGAGAGAACAGAGGGGAAGAGAGAGGGAGTGAGAGACAGAGAGAGAGACCAGCCAAGCCCACAGACAGAGGAACTCAGTCAGCAGTACGTACTGTCAACACTGTCACCGTGCTCAAACTGCCTAATCCTGATCCAAACCAAACGCAAGCAGCCTTACCCCAAGTCAACAGACACAGTTATGTCATCCACACACACACATACACTAACTCATACACAAACATAAACACACAGCTCCACTATCCCCCTACAATCTTTACACACACCCTAGATTGCTATCCTCTATCACTCACCTGAAGCAGCCTGGAGGTCAGGTGACAGGCTCCAACAGGCTAGAAGGCTAACATGCTAACAGGCTAGCTCTAGACAGGGGTCCAGCAGGCTAATACGCTAATAAGCAAACAGGCTCGCTCCAGAGAGGAACTCTGTGGAGGGACCAGTCATGGGGTCCAACACGGTCCAGCAGGCTAACACGCTAACTACAGACTGTTTAGCTCCCGACAGTTCCTTTGTTTCCAGAGAGAAAGAAAAAGAGAGAGTAAAGCGCTTCTTTCTCTTTTTGTCGCTCGTTTCCACTCCGTCCAAACCCCTCATGTTCTGTCTGGTAGTCTGTTCCCCCCCCCTCAATTGAATGCCCCTCCTACTCCCTCCTCCTCCCTCCACCCCACTCTCTTCTTCCCCTCTCCCCCTCTCAGGTCTCATTCAAAGCTGAGCATGTAAAGAGATGAGTTTCCAGCAGCCTGCCCGTCATATCACACAGTCTAACAGCATGTCACGACAAGCTCCTATATATAATGACTGTTTTATACTGTGATGGTAACAGTGACAGATATGTGAACCGGTGTGTGTGTGTTGGGTGTGTGTGTGTTGGGTATGCACGTGTGTGTGTGTCATGTTGAGGGGAGGTGTCCTATCCACTCCTGGCAGTGTCAATGAATAGCTGCATGTCAATTAGACCCCATTAGGGCTTTATGAACAGAGATAATGAACACTCGCATACATACACACAATCACACTTAGTAGACCCACAATGGCCGTGTTCAAACACTAAGACTAACAACATGACAGCTCTCACCTCTAGGTCACTCTTCTTCTGATCCTGCTAGGGTCTAGATACACCATGTACCCTAACAGAAACACAGCATGCACACTAACTTTATTAGAAACACCAGATACCCTAACCCTACTAGAAACACCACATTTACACCAACCTTATTAGAAATAGTATATACCCTAACCCTATTATAAACACCACACACTAACACAATAAGAAATACCAGTGTATCTTTCCCTCTGTTGTGTGTGGGGGGGGGGCTGGTGTGTGTGTGTGTGTGGGGGGGGGCTGCTATTCAGGAGCAGCTGGAAATCAGGGGCGACGAGGGCGGGGGTTAGGGAGAGAGAATAGGGGGATGAAAAAGAGGGGGGTAGAGGAATAAAGGAGGATCAGATGAACACCTAATGACTTCCCCCTCCCTTCCTCTGCAAATACAACCCTCCTCCTCTCCTCCTCCTTCCCTCATCCTCTCCTCCCGCCTCCTCCTCCTCCTTCCCTCATCCTCTCCTCCCGCCTCCTCCTCCTCCTTCCCTCAACCTCTCCTCCCGCCTCCTCCTCCTCCTTCCCTCATCCTCTCTTCCCGCCTCCTCCTCCTCCTTCCCTCATCCTCTCCTCCCGCCTCCTCCTCCTCCTTCCCTCATCCTCTCTTCCCGCCTCCTCCTCCTCCTTCCCTCATCCTCTCCTCCCGCCTTCTCCTCCTCCTTCCCTCATCCTCTCCTCCCGCCTCCTCCTCCTCTCCTACTTCCCCTCTCCGTCTCATCTTCATATCCTCCTTTCTCACTAGTGGGAATCCCTGTGCAAATGAGACCCCCCCTCCTCATCCGTCCCTTCTCCCTCCTTCCTCTCCTCCCTCAAGCGTCTGGGCGTCACACAGTCCCCATCCATTAACGCGTCCAATCACGTCAGCGTCAGCGCATCGCCTTTAATTAAGCAGCGACTCCGAATTAGGGTTCAAGCATCTCCATAGCCGTCTATTGCCATTCTGTTAATATACCCACCCCCCGACACACACACACACATGCACACACACCCCCTCCAGGTCTGGAACGGAGTACACAGACAGCGTGAATAATAAGACATTTCATGCAGTACTGTGCTGTTGGGGGGTAAAGGGAGGAGTTCAGCTGGGTTGGGGGGAACACACTCACACACACACCCCGGCATGTCACACACCGCACAGAAAAACAAGAATATAGCCCACCACAGGAGCAAACACTCTTGGTCTGTCCTCTTGTTCAGGAAGCTTAGTCAAGTCCTGACCAGTCAAGACCATTGTCACACAAACACACAAGAAGAGTCATCTTGATTCCATGAAACTGAAGATCCCAGGACAGTCATGCGTGAAGTAGGCTGAGACACGGCTGCGTGAGTGGGTTACATGTGTGTGTGTGTGTGAGTGGGTTACATGTGTGTGTGTGTGTGAGTGGGTTACATGTGTGTGTGTGTGTGAGTGGGTTACATGTGTGTGTGTGTGTGTGAGTGGGTTACATGTGTGTGTGTGTGTGAGTGGGTTACATGTGTGTGTGTGTGTGAGTGGGTTACATGTGTGTGTGTGTGTGAGTGGGTTACATGTGTGTGTGTGTGTGTGAGTGGGTTACATGTGTGTGTGTGTGTGAGTGGGTTACATGTGTGTGTGTGTGTGAGTGGGTTACATGTGTGTGTGTGTGTGAGTGGGTTACATGTGTGTGTGTGTGAGTGGGTTACATGTGTGTGTGTGTGTGAGTGGGTTACATGTGTGTGTGTGTGTGAGTGGGTTACATGTGTGTGTGTGTGTGAGTGGGTTACATGTGTGTGTGTGTGTGAGTGGGTTACATGTGTGTGTGTGTGTGAGTGGGTTACATGTGTGTGTGTGTGTGAGTGGGTTACATGTGTGTGTGTGTGTGTGTTTATTTACTGATCTGGCTCCATTACACTCCATTCATCTGCATCACATTGTGTCTGCACCTGGAGAGCTTTGGAAGTACTACTGTAGCGTGGCTGTGTGTGTCTGTGTGTGTGTGTGTCTGTGTGTAGTTTATGTGTGTGTGGCTGTAGCAGATGTAGAACCATTCATTGGCTCCTTACCACAGTAACAGCATAAGAGGGTCGGAGGAAATCTAACCCTAACACTGTGTGTGTGTGTGTGTGTGTGTGTGTGTGTGTGTGTGTGTGTGTGTGAGTGAGGGTGTGTGTGCGGTGTGTGTGTTTGCCAGGCATACTGACTCAGATTAGTGAAACATACGGTTGAAGGAGTTGCCAGACAGACTCTCTGCTAGGAGTCACTGTCAACACTATCACAGACAAGCAGAGTCCTCTCCACCCTCATCTTATACCAGCCTGGCTCAAAAGACATGCAGACAGACAGACAGACAGGTAAGCAGGCAGGCAGGCAGGCAGACATACAGACAATCAGACAGACAGACAAACAAGTAGACAGGCAGGCAGGCAGGTCCCTGTGGAAGGTGTGGAGGTATGGGTGCCGCAGTGTGGATGAGTTGGTATTACCATGGTAACAGTGTTTTCTCTCGGCAGATACAGTTATATTGGAAGACAGAGTCCCACACGCTGTAACTACACTAAACTACACTACTCACACACACACACACACACACACACACCACACACACACAGAGCTGTCTAGAATGGATACACATGGACCCTGTGGCAATCCAATTAATTAACACAACCAACTCTCCCTCTCTCTTTCTCTCTCTCTCCCTGCCCCCTTCTCTCGCACACACTGGAAGGCCACAGACCACAAGGGTGTCAACAACCTGACTACACACACACACACACACACAGACTGACAGAACATCTTGTCAGTCATCAAACTTGGAATAAGCGAAAGATCATACAGACTGACTGACTGACAGAACACACACACACATCGCACACACACAGCTGCTCCACCTTAGTGACAGGCTGATCTCATCAGGAAATCAGCAGGAGGACCAGCATCTCCATCTGTCACATAGCCACACACAACTCTCACACACACAAACACAGCTTTGCTTCCCCCCCCCTCTTTTCTCTCCTTCTCTATTTTGTCACTCGTATCTCTTTCTTTCTGCCTCTCCATCTCGGCTCTCTCTCTCCATCTATATAAGCAATAAGCAGACTCTTTTATCCAAAGTGACACACAGCTGGGATTTTAACCTGGTACCCCCTTGATCATCTCGTCTCTCTTTCTTTATTTCTTTGTCCGTCCGTTCCTCTCTCACCATTCCTCCTCCCCAGTCCACCTCTTATTTCTAGACACGTGTCCAGTTCATCCAAGGACAGAACTGCTCAGTGCAGCATGGCTCAGATCAGACAGCTCTTCTCTGCTTAGAGGACAAGAGACTGTCTGTCTGCCTCTCATTCCCTCACTTTACGTTTATGTCTCCTCTTTCTTCTGTCTCTCTCCCTCATTCCTCCCGCAATCTGCCCCCCCTCTCTCTCCCGACTCTCTCGGCCCCCCCCCTCCCTCCCTCTCGCTTTCTCCCTCCTCTCTCTGCTCCTCCCCTCCCTCCTCTCTCTGCTCCTCCCCTCCCTCCTCTCTCTGCTCCTCCCCCCCCTCTCCCTTTCTCCCTCCTTGGTGCAGTACAGCTTCTGTCTCAGCACTTCCTACACAGACAGCACTCAGCACTGCAGATGCACGTGGAGTTTAAGGTGTTTGTAGTGTGTGTATTAGAGTATGTGTGTGTTGTGTGGTGTTTGTATTGTGTGTGTGTTGTCTGCACGTGTATTATAGTCTGTGTGTGATGTTTTGTGTGTATGGGGGAGAAGCAACTGGGACCAGAACTGCATAAAAGAAGCCTTCAGCATCTGTAGCCACAGAGATCCCACTGCGACACGTGTGTGTGTGAGTCTTCCACTTCGGCTGCCTCATCCAGACCACAACCTCCCCTATGTCAGTGTGTGTGTGTGTGTGTGTGTGTGTGTGTGTGTGTGTGTGTGTGTGTGTGTGTGTGTGTGTGTTTTTAAGTGTGCGTGTGTGTGAGAGCTCATTAACTTGCTCTTCTGAGAGTCGCCCCCTTACCACAGATGCTTTACAAGGCTAGTAATGCTGCTGAGATTACTGTACACACGCACACACTCTTACACACACTCATACACACATGCAGAGACTCTAACACAGCCGCACAGCCACATACAAGCAGTATTCCACCTGGCCCACTTGGTGCTAGATTCTAACTGGTACCCTTTTTTGATAATAGTAGAGTCAGATAGGGCTGTCTGTGAACACACCAACTCCCATGATCCCCACCACCTAGATCCATGATAACCTTCAGCCACTAGATCAGGTGTAGTTTCACCACTGACCGACAGAGGGAGTCAGAGATGCACCAAGCATCTCCAGAGCCACGCCTCTTCTTCTCTCCTTCCCTCTCTCTATCTGCTGACATGTCCTTGGCTGCTCACACTTTCCTCCTCCCCTCCTCCCTTTCCTCCCCTCCTTCTCCTCCTACACCCCCCCCTTTCTCCGTCACATCTCTATCCCGCCTCCTTCCCTTTTTCCCCCTCCCCTCCTCCTCCCCTCTCTCTGTCACATCTCTATTCCCCTCCGGTCCCTCTGTGCACCCACCCATCCAGCACGGCCCCCATTGACAAATCCATGTGAATGGGGAGGCAGTGATGACTGTGTGTGAGAGTGTGTAAACATGTGTGTGCGTGTATTTGCATGCATGTGTGTGTGTGTGTGTGTGTGTGTGTGTGTGTGTGTGTGTGGAGCGTGGGCTGTGTTAACAGTGCTGTAAGGAAGCCAGTTCAGTTTAGCTACCTCAGGCTACATCCAATACTGTCATTCTGGCTCAGTTTCACAGGAAGGAGAACTGCAGAGTACACACTGCACATTAAACACTAAACATTAAACACATTAAATACTGAGCACACTAAACACACTGAACGCTGAACATGTAACCCTGAGCACGGAACACATGGAACATTGAACACGGAACACAGGGAACATGTGAACAGACAAAACTGCACATACATGACTGTGTATGTATCTGCCTTTAAAGCCAGGCATGTTTACTGCTACAATACATGAACCAAGGCTATGCACTAACAGCTGTTACTACAGCAGTGCAGTACTCTCTACTGCTGTGAGCTGTGCTGCTTTAACACTGGAGTGCTGAGAATGCAGATGTAGGCTAGTGATGCAGGGAGAAAGAGAGAGAGAGAGACAGAGAGAGAGAGACAGAGAAGAGAGAGGTGGGGAGAGAGAGAGAGAATGGGGCGGATAGAGAGACAAACACAAAGTGAAACAAAAAGAGAGATGGAGGAAAATAACATCTAAAAAAGTGTGACAACCTCAAAACAGTTGACCCCTCTCTAAAACAGATGGACTAACCCTAAACCTCAACTCTAACTGCGTCAGAGTGGTAGAAGAGGGTCTTAGACACTTGTCCACTTGTTCCCTTCAGTGTGAACGAGTGAAGTACACCACTACTTGAGTTAGTCTGCAGCGGTGAGTTAGTCTCTGTAGCTAGGCTCTGAGCACATCTCTCACATCTTGACTTTGCGCCCCACTTCCTGACGTAGTCTGTTTTGACAAGGGTCTGATCGCTTCATGACGTCTCCAGGAAAGAGATGTCCCTCTAAAAATAGTGGTGGTGAGAAGAGAGACAGAAAAGGATGTGCTTTTTCCACTGGTTGCCTGCCTGCCTGTTTGCCAGTCTGTTCATCCATCTGTCCATCTGTTTGTCTGTCTGAGAGAGACCAAACGGATCCAACTAGAGAGGAAAGACCACGGGTAGAGAGAGGAGGGGGGGGTTTCTTTGAAGCTTTGAGCCCGGACCTGTCTCCAAAGGGTCGAGGGGGGGGGGATGAATCATGATGGTTGTCCACAGTAGATTGTACCCCTCCCCTCTCCCCCCTCTCGCTCTCTTCTTAGGCCTTTACCTATTGCTTTTCCTCCCCCCCCCCGTCTCTTCCTTGTCCGGGTATTGTTCTACTGGTCCCATGATGTCAGACGTCAGAGGACAACTTAGAAACTATAATTCAAAAACAGCTAACAGTTCAAACACAGCTAACAGTTCAGTATTGATCACAGCCAGTTGGATTTTTTACCACTGCTGCTAAGGGTGTATCTGTGTGTGAGTGTGAGAGTATGTGTCAGTGAGATGATTTAAAGACTCACCGCATCTGTCCGATGCCCCCCCCCACCCCCCCCCCACCTTAGGTTCCCCTTGTTTAGAGGATATGGCCCAAGCAAAGGTTTCCATGGTGACAGCAGAGCCCCTCCCCCCAAGACGTGAATGAGGGAGATTGATGACCAACTTCACTGACTGAATACATTTAAAAAAATTAACATGCAGACATAAAGGCCTTGGCAGCATTCTCTGTGACTAACCAGAGTGGTCAGTCCTCTTAAGACCTCCAATAAATGATGTGTTTATTTATCATCTCTCTGGGGGTTTCAGAAGGGTGAACCAGAGGAGATTTAAGAGAGAGAGTGAAGATAGACAAAAAGGGTAAAGAATGAAAGAGTGAGTGAAGAAAGAGGGAGTGTGATGATAGAGGGAGAGAAAGAGAGTGACAGACAGAGATAAGGACAGATGAGGGTGAAGAAGGAAGGAGAGAGAGACAAGGACGAGAAGATGTAAGAAAAAGGCACAGAAGGGAGTGATGGAAACAGAGAGAGTAAGGGAGCAGGGTGGAGGGCAGGAGGGAAAAAGAGAGAGAAAAAGAGAGACAGAGTGGAAGAGAGAAAGGAGGGAGAGAGAGAGAGATTACTTTATCTCTCCTTCACACTCGGTGGCCTCTCTGCAGTTGCCAGGCGTTTCCTGCTCCATTGTGTGGAATGTTGGCGTCCCGCACAGGAAGTGGGTTCTTTGTTTCCTTTCTCCTTCCTGTCGGAGCGGAGCAGAAGGCTGTTCTGCTACAAGGCTGCCGGACCGTGGCCAGCAGAGTGTTTGTGTTTGCATACTGCATGTGTGTGTGGGTGTGTGTGATAAATAGTGAGTGTGTCTGTGTGTGAGTGAGTGTATGACTGTGTGTGTGGACACAACAGGAAGGGGTCTCTGACTAAAAAAAGGGACCTGCTGCCAGGCAGGCACAAACACACACAGTCTCTCACTCTCGGTCACACACATACAGTCTCACTCTCTATCACAAATACACTCACATACACACAGTCTCTCACTCTATCACACAGTATCTCACTCTCTCATTAAGAGGCAAGTCAATCCCCCCCCCTCCCCCTCCACACACACACACACACACACACACACACACACAAACACATGTTAAACTGCCTAAAGAGGTGGCGGCCTGTCTGAATAGCTATCATAGCTCATTGCATTGCAGCTCATTATATGAGACACCTGCTCCTGCATGTCTTAATGGGCGACACTGTCTTGTGTTCATCATGGGATTCCTATAAATCAGCTTGTCATGCTCAAGCACACAGCCTGCAGAGCTCTTTACTATCATCTGCTGTCAGGGGACATTCCCCAAACATGCATGGATTTTCCTCTTGCTTGGTAACTCAATAACCTAGACCTCTACTAACACCTGGCCTCGCTAAGCCA
This sequence comes from Mallotus villosus, assembly GCA_903064625.1. Classification (NCBI taxonomy): domain Eukaryota; kingdom Metazoa; phylum Chordata; class Actinopteri; order Osmeriformes; family Salangidae; genus Mallotus; species Mallotus villosus. Next base: position 62,691 of record CAEFZP010000736.1, read on the forward strand.
TTTTGGTTGAAGATCAATCACATTTTATGACCCATCAACATCAATACATTTCCACCAAACATGGCCACTGAGCACTCAACGCAATCACTCTATTAATAACTGTGTTATCAGTTACGGAGACTGGAACAAATACATGAAGTAGTATGTTTATCCTATAACTTATACAGACACTTACGATACCATGAAGGGTTCTGGGTTTCACCGCACAAACTGGTTTAACTGGCTGGACTGGTTGGATGAGAAGAAAACAGAAAGAGAGAAAGAGAGAGAGAGGATACGAGAGGAGAGGAGTTGAGGGGACAGGAGAGATGGAGGGAGGTGGGAAGGGGAAGAAAGGAGAGGGGAGAGAGGATTGAAAAGGAGAGGAGTGGGTGGGGAGATGAAAAGGAAGATGAGAGAGAGGAGAGGAAAAGGAGGAGAGAGGGCAGGAGAGGACAGAAGAGGAGAGGTAGAGTCGCTGTCTGAGAGATTGATTTAAAGAGAGCAAAGCAAGGACAGCCTGGCCTCATCCAATCACTATGTCTCACCAGGCTAGCAGAGCGGGGGGCTGGTGTGTGTGTGTGTCTAAGAAAGATAGAGAGAGAGAGATAGTGAGAGCGACATCTCCCCTTCTCTCCTCTTCTGTCTCCCCCTCTCTGTCCCTCTCCTCCTGTCTCCTCAGTTTTCCCTTTCTCCATCCTTCCAGGTTTCAGAAGCCCCTCCTAGTCTATGTCCTGCAGAGAAAACACAGCCAGGAGAACCCAGGAGAACCAGCCAGACCACTTCTGCGGCACAGCTCCAGCCTACTAGGTTAGACCTGACATGCCTGCGCATACCTCTGCCTCACACCTCACTGGTGCTGACTGCTGTCATATGAGACATCATCACAGACACGGAGGAACAATGCAGCATGTGTGTGTGTCTGTGTGTGTGTCAGGCTCTCTTGGACTAAAGCTAAAGCTAGAGCAGTGGGATGGCCCTGTGTGTGTGTGTGTGTGTGTGTGTGTGTGCGTGTGTGTGTGTGTGTGTGTGTGTGATTCTCACATGGAGGAGAAGGAGGGAGGATGTGGAGGAGGAGGGAGGATGGGGATGAACAGGAGGAAGAGGAGAATGGAGGAGGAGGAAAATGGAAAAGGAGAGAAGGAGAGGGAGGATGATAAGGGAAGATGGGAATATTTATTTCCCTTTCTGACACACGCACACACATACACACCCACAAAGCTGTAATCAACCGTCATTGAAAAGAGGAAGTCTTCAATATCCCACCTGTCACTCCAACGGCTCCCAACGAATTACGCTGTGGTGAACAACCACGTCACAAATACACACACACAAACATTATTACACCACACACACACGTACAAACACTCACGTCCACAATGGTTTATGACATACAAACATAACATTGAAAACACCACTGTTTGCATGTCCCCATTCAGTATGATCAGTATGACCACTATAAAATGAGCAGCAGGAGGCCACTTTGTACTAGACTACTAACACAAAACAACACAATACTGTCCTATGCTATGTTATGCTATGATGTTCTGCACTGTACTCTGCTATACTATGTTATGGTGTAATGTACTATGGTACTATGTTATGATGTATGTACTATGGTATACTATGTTATGATGTACTGTCTTGTAATGTACTATACTTCCTCTGGACACCATGGATTATAATCCAAGCTCCCCTTGTCTACCACATGGCAGGAATGACATGATGTCTAATCTGAGTGGATGAACAATGCTAGCTCCACGCCAGAAAACTCCACCTCAGCATTTCTACAGTCCTGCCTGTCTGCATATTTGTCCAGGGAGCAGACAGACAGCCTCATTCTCCCAGGTCTTCTTTCAAGAAATAACACACGCTGGGATTAACCATAACACAAACACACAGCAAGAGCCACGGCAAAACAAACCAGAGCTGGAAGTGTCACACATACGCATGCGCATAAACAAACAGACAAATACACAGACGCGCACACACACACGCACACAGACACGCACATACAGCACTTACTGAGGGATGACCTGCTGATGATAGACCTGTCCATAACATAGTGTGTGTGTGTATGTGTTAAAATGGGCTGTACATAATTTACCATGTAGCCTACATTGTGTTTGCAGGGTCTTTGTTTGTGTGTGGAACACACAAAAAACCATTATACTCACATACACACACACATGGTCACCTACAAACACACTTATCTACACACACACACACTTACACATACAAACCTACACACACACAGCAGGTGCAGGGAGGTTGTTCGTTCACGGATGTAAAGACAGCTGAAGGTTCTCTAACAGGACAGCCTCCCCAGCCAATCAGAGCTCTGGGTTTCTCCTCTTTAGCCAACAAAGACTTTGTTCTGACCATGTATGGTGAGAAATTCACCCCTCACACACACACACACACAAAGTCCAGACATTTACAGAACACTGCATCACTACATATTTCTGTACAGCATCATGTGGTTGCCAGATCTCATGGCGCTAGGCTGGGTCTAACGCAGAGCGGCTCATTACATCATCTTAAAGGCAGTCAGGAGGTGGGAGGCTGCCATGTTTCACTTCTCACTATAGAAAGACAAAGGCTGTGTGGTTGCCAGGTGTGTGGGGTTGCCAGGTTTGATACCACCTGTGTCACAGTGCAAAGTAATCCCTTGGGGTTGGCCTGCCATGCAAAGGGTTGTTTGCATGTGTGGATGTCTGTGTAGGTGTGGGTGCATTTGCATCATATGCATATCTGCTAGACGTGTGCAACGTGAGATTTTGTCTTCAGACAGCTCAGGCGCCACTTCTGCCGTTACTTTGCTTTGTTTGTTGTCAAAAGCTAGAAAATGTGGAGAGATGAGAGTAGAGAGAGGAGGGGAGAGAAGAGGCGAGAGGATTGGAAGGGATAGGATTGGAGGGGAGAGACAGAATGAGATCTCTGTAGTCTGCCATGTTTGTAGTGAGAGCGTACTGGAGCCATTATGGTCTTTATCCTCTAATGAAAAGACGGTTCTGTTAATCTGTCCCACCAGGCTTGTCCTCTGTGGGTCTGTCTGGGTTACTTACACACACACACAGCTCTCTCTCTCTCTCTCTGAGAATTTGGTCGAGCTGGGAGACCACATGCACTTGCTTTTGTCTCTCTTTGCTGTCAGTCAGTGTTTCTGACTTTCTCTCTCTCTCTCCCCTCTCTCTCCCCTCTCTCTCTCTCTCTCTCTCTCTCTCACTTTCTTTGTGTCTTGTCTGCCCTGCCTCTCCTCTCCACAAACTCATGCTAATCATTTCTAGACAAACACACTTAAAGAGCACTCTGCCAAAACAAAACGGTATCTTACACAGACACAACAAACACAGCACCAAAACAAATTCACACATCCAAACACACAAGTGGTTTCAACCCCATCCTACTCAAAACCACATGCGGTGTCATCCAATAGCAGCACAGTTCTATTTCAGACTACAGTACATCAACGTACCCTATCCAATCACAGCCAGCCCTGCCTGGTGATGTCACATCACAGAGCCTTCTGCAGCGTTTCACCTCACATCCCATCAGTCAGCACTCAGGTGGGCCTGCACGCAGAGGCCTAGAGACCTAGCGACCAGCACTCTCCTCCTCTCCTCTCCTGCCCTCCCCTCTCCTTCTCTCTCCTCCCCTGCCCTCCCCTCTCCTCTCTTCTCCTCCCCTGAGTTCTCTCTTCTCTCCTCCTCTCTCTCCTCTCATCCCATTTAACCTCCTCTCCTCTACAGGTATGCTGGTACGTTCTCAACCCCAGGCTGGCTCCAGACAGCAGGTCTCATCACATCAAAAGCCTGCCATGGTCATGCCGGCTCTTTGAAGCTGATCGCCCCCGACTGAGGTTAAAGAGCTCCCGGATCCCCTGGCGTCACGCGTGACCTTAGCATGTCGTCGCGGTTTCCTCTGAGAGGTATCCACGGAGGGGGAGTGTTAATCTGAGTCAAGCTGGATCCCCTCTACCATCCCACGCCCCCCCCCCACTCCCCTATCCCCCTCCTCCGTTCTTCCCTTCATCCTCCTACCAGGCCATCAGTCTGGTGATGAATGGCCACTTCTCTGAGCATGATGCCAGGTACCTCATCACTGAAGAAGAATGTCACAGCACTGCCTATGACTACCAATGACTGGGTTTGGCCTCTGAAACACTTAAACACACACACAGACATGCACCCACTCACAGACACACAAACATGCAGACACACGCTCACACACACTTGTGTCTGTGTTTGAGAGCCAGAGAGGATGGCTAAATCAAACGTGTAATAAATACTTGATGAATCATCCGAGCAAACCTACGGCATGACGTCGCAGAGTCAGTGCACTGAAGGCCTCTGCTGTTAAACTACTGAGACACACACTGAATGTAAAGGAGTGGATTCACCAAGACAACAGGGATTCTTCAGGTGGGGTCAGATGGCTGAGCGGTTAGGGATTCGGGCTAATATTCAGAAGGTTGTTGGTTAGATTCCCGGCCATGAAAAATTACGTTGTGTCCTTCGGCAAGGCACTTCACCCGACTTGCCTCGGGGAGAATGTCCCTGTCCTTACTGTAAGTCGCTCTTGATAAGAGCGTCTGCTAAATAACTAAATGTAATGTAATGTCTGTGGGGACTCGAGTTGGGTTGAGCTGCACACTAGATTTGCTATTTCATTACCTATCATTTACTGGAAAGTAAAAAGTCAGAGCGTGTTTGTGCTCCTGCCAACTTAAGCATAGGAGGAAAACATTCCTCATGTGCTTTGTGCGTGTGTGTGAGAGTGTGTGTGTGTGTGTGAGAGAGAGAGAGGAGAGAGAGAGAGAGAGTCAGCCAGAGGCAAGTTTCTGTCAGGGTTAGGAAATACCAGGAGAGAAACGGAGAGCAGGAGAGAGAAAGAGAGAGACAGAGAGGGAGGGGCAGAGAGAAAGAGAGAGACAGAGAGGGAGTGAGAAAGAGAGTGATCACATAGTTGCTGACTGATACGTCCGCCTGCAATGCTGCTGATAACATTGTTTACACTGGTTACTTCATCACACAGTCCTGGTACCATAACTACAGCACTGGTCCCCTAACTACAGCCGTGGTCTCCTAACTACAGTCCTGCTACCATAACTACAGTTTTGGTCCCCTAACTACAGTCCTGGTACCATAACTACAGTTTTGGTCCCCTAACTACAGTCCTGGTACCATAACTACAGTTTTGGTCCCCTAACTACAGTCCTGTTACCATAACTAGTCCTCGACCATAACCACACAGGGCTCAACCTGTACCCATGAAGCCAGTCCAGCATGCAGGTCAGATCAAGAGCTGATGTTCCCGGTGATGAGCACTTCCCCAGGTGGTGAGCAGATCTGCTAGGGTCATCAGTCTGCCTGCAGGGAAGATGGGCTGGGGTTTACTGAGGAGGAGGAAGCAGCAACAGATCCAACTCTACTCTAACCACGTCTGCTGGGAACCCCAAGACTGATCTCTCTGTGACCTGGAATACTGGACAGGAAACCCCCGGGCTCAGCCCCTCAGATCTGAAGGACAGACCGTGACCTGGACCTCACCGCACCACCACGCTCACTGTACCAGACACAGAGGCTGCAACTACAGTGAAATGTGATCCAAGACCTGGCTTTAAATGTGCATGAAAACCCCCATATTTAGCTTTCGTTAGTAATGAATGTGTGCATGTGTGTGTGTTTGTGTATGTGTGTGTGTGTTGATGAGCACAGACAGACTGATGGGATTCAGGGTGGAACACACAGTTGATCATGCCATGCCAGCCACCGCCAACACACACATTCCAATCCCACCCAGCAATCACAGCAGTCTTGCTCACACACACATACACACACATACCACCCTGACCCCATGGGTTGGGCAGAAGGAAGGAGAGGCATGGAAGCTAACAGGAAAAAGCAGCGTGCTTGTCTGCATGCCTGACTAGGGACTACACACACACATACACAAGCACACATACACACAAAAACACACACAAGCACACACACACTGTCAGCTGTGTGTGAAAACAGGAGCTTCACGTAAAGGCCAGAGACCCAGGGGCAGGCCTATAGCAACCTAGAGGCCTAGGACTAGAGGCAGGCAGAGAGGGAGTGGGTCGGTTGAGACTGGTTCACTAAAGGCAGGGAGAGGAGTGGGACTAGAGGCTGCGAGAGGGCGGTTCTGAAAAGCTGACAGGGATTCTTCTCCTGAAAGTTTGGTCCAAACGTACACCTTAAAGGTTATATAAAAAGCTCAAGGTGAAATATAGAGATACAGATAGAGAGAGGGGGAGAAATTAGGAGAGTGACAGTTACAAAAAAGAGAGAAAGAGAGAGAAAGAAAGGAAAGGAGAAAGAAGGGTTCTGATTCTTTACAGACACACTGAGAGGAGGTACCATAAATAGATACCATCAATAGCCAGTTTAAAAGCAACCCTGTCCTCTTCTGGGACATCTCAGAAGATGCAGCATGTTAGCTGCTTCTTCCTCCTGAAATAGCTGTGCGCTGTGTGAGCTTCACAGCAGCCATGGAGACAGTGTCTACACTAGAACATGTCCTCAGAAGAGATTAGCCCCGCTATTTCCAGACAAACAGGCAGAGGATTCACTCAGTCACTATTGGGATTCACTCAGGCTGGAGAGAATCACAGCTCACATCTGAGTCGTCTCTGCTCGCAAACATCAGGAGAAAGCATCTTAGATCCTCAAACACACAGGCACACACATACATTTACAAACACACACACACACAAATATATACCCACACACATTTGCACATAACAGACACACAGGTACATTCATACACACACACACACACACACACACACTGATACGCTCCATCTTGAGAATGGGGTAATTAGAGTTCTCTTCTTATAAAGCCAGCCAGCAGTCATTTGCGCATTTATAATTTGTCTGAGATTTATAGCTTCTCTGTGTCTCTTGCAGTCTCCACCAGCTTACTTCTCCTCTCCCCTCCTCACCTCCTCCTATCCTCATCTCACCTCTCCTTCTCTCCTCTCTTCTCCTCACCTCATTTCACCTCTCCTCTCCTCACCTCTCCTCGCTTCTCCTGTCCTCCTCCTGGTGGTCGGTATAGTGTTTTTTTACAGTAGTGTCATTTCAATCATATAGGGTTGTACATAATGAAAGGAGACAACGTTCCTCCAGATAGAGTTCTACTGTACAGACACACAGGCGGTAAGAATGCAGAGTATGTATAGGGCACAGGCATGACCGTTCACTTACCATATGCCAAACCCAACCCTGACCTCATAACCTCATGACCTTTACCAGGTGATTGAGTTGACGCGATAGTGCTAAGTGAGAGAGGACATTTTCTTGTTCGGAAAATGAGTTTGAGCGGGCCGCGAGGAGAAAGGCCAGCTCTCATTGAGGCAATACTAGACACATTGCTGCAGCACTGTGTGTGTGAGTGTGTCTGTGAGTGTATGTGTAAGGCGAAAAATGGGAGGTATGGTTGAGGGGAAAGAAGAGAGGAAAAAACTAACACGAGAAAGACGGATGGAGAGCGAGGGAGAGCAGGGTGCAGGTGAATGGCTGGGGGCTGCGAAGGACTGAGGGATGGAGTGAGTCACACAGCGGAGGTCCCAGAGGAGCAGAGTCAGTGACATCAGGTCCTTGTGACTGGAGTGACTCGGTTCATTCACCAGGAGAGATGAATCCATCACACACTCTCTCTGGGTCATCCTGTTACACACCCTTCAGAGTGTGGGAGGTCATGCTCGGTTTTTACTACCATTTCCAGCTAAATAGAGATAAACATCTAGCTGGTTTGCAGTGTCCAAGCCTTGACACATATCTGTCGAACAAATCTACTTTGTCTGACCGTGCACAGGCTCCCCCTCCCGCCATACCCGTCTTTCTGTCATTTTCCCCTCCATTCCTCTCCTTTGGTTCTGTGGTCAGAGCCTCAGAGTGTATGCTCTTAGAAAGACATCAGCTTGCCAACTAGATTCCTCCCTGAGTTGAGGTTATTCTCACAATGACATTATCTTTCTTTATCACTACCAATCTTTGTTCTCTTTCTTCACTATCTTTCTCGCACACTCACACACACTCAAGTTCACTCACACAGAGGTCTAACTGAAACTCAAACCACACACACACACACACACACACACACACACACACACACACACACACACACACACACACACACACACACACACACACACACACACCACACACACACACACACACACACACCACACACACACACACACACACACACACACACACACACACACACACACCACACACACACACACACACACACACACACACAGCAACAAAACAAGCCCAACAAATGAGCCCAAACTAGCCCTTACTCTTCTCCATATTCATATCCTGAATCACACCTCAACTCCCAGGCAGAAACCTTGCCTCCCGGACAGACAGTGTGTTCTGGTGTGTGTACAGCCGTTCAAGAGTCTTCTGTTTCAAGGCCACTCTCTGCTTCCAGCACACAGATGTGTGTGGATACACACAAGCAGCTAAACACGCAAAGACTGAGTGATGTATGTGCGTCAGTCTGTCAGGCAGACAGAAGCCTGAGGTGTCTAATCCAACACTGTCAGGTATTCAGCCAGGAGCAGCTCTCGCCAAGCTACCTGGAATGTTCTAGGGAACAGCAACAGAATGGATGTGGTTGTCGTTGCTCTTCTAAGGTTTCTCCTCCTCCTGAAGCCCTCGCAGGGCCTTTTCAACCCCACATTCCACACACGCCCTCCGCTCAGAGTCCTCTGTGGAGCAGAGTTGCTGCTTCCACGACAAGGGACGGCATGCCGGAGTAGAACCCTGTGCTAGGTGAAGATAATGCTGCAGTAGAACCCTGAGCTAGGTGAAGATAATGCTGCAGTAGAATCCTGGGCTAGGTGAAGATAATGCTGCAGTAGAACCCTGAGCTAGGTGAAGATAATGCTGCAGTAGAATCCTGGGCTAGGTGAAGATAATGCTGCAGTAGAACCCTGAGCTAGGTGAAGATAATGCTGCAGTAGAACCCTGAGCTAGGTGAAGATAATGCTGCAGTAGAATCCTGGGCTAGGTGAACATAATGCTGCAGTAGAACCCTGAGCTAGGTGAAGATAATGCTGCAGTAGAATCCTGGGCTAGGTGAAGATAATGCTGCAGTAGAACCCTGAGCTAGGTGAAGATAATGCTGCAGTAGAACCCTGAGCTAGGTGAAGATAATGCTGCAGTAGAATCCTGGGCTAGGTGAAGATAATGCTGCAGTAGTACCTTGCCTGGAGGACTCAGTTACTCAAGACGGCACTAGTCCTGCCACTCCAGGCTAAGAATCACTATGCAGCCAAACTCTTACAGTGCTATATTACACAGCTAATGCTACGCAGCCAAGACTCTCAGGTAATGAGAGCGGATTCCTCAGGACCACTGAGGAGCAGATCATATGGATCAGTTCCATACAGAGGCAGAAAACATAAGCACTCCTGGAGTGTTGGGAGGTCCAGACCTACATTATTACAAGACAGGGTCATATAAAGAGAAGTAAATATTTGACAACATTAACAAAGCCTAGATCGCATCTATGGTTAAAGCAAACAATGGCTGACCTGTTGATGAACAAACAATGATAGCAGTAATGTAGGATAAACAAGCCTATTTTTCTATTTGTCAGATCAGTGCGTGCCGAGGGCGGGGCTCGGTATACTCTCAACAGTTTCCAACAAAGGCGGAGTCAAGTTTTGGATATTTCTTTTCTCAAGCCTTAACCTTTGAGCCAGAGTCGCCTACCACCCAGACTGAGGGAGCATTCTGAACCACTGAGTGGGAGCCAGAGAGAGAGAGAGAGAGAGAGAGAGAGAGAGAGAGAGAGAGAGAGAGAGAGAGAGAGAGAGAGAGAGAGAGAGAGAGAGAGAGGAAGGGAGAAAGTTGGAGAATAACAGAGGGAGGGAGAGAAAGAGAAGGAGGAGAAAGAGAGGAAAGGAGAGAAAAAAAGGGAGGAAGACAGAGAGAGAAAGAGACAGAAAGGAGAGCTGTCCAGGCAGCTGACAGTCTGCTTTTCCACTTATCCCCACTCACACGTGTATGCTGAGGGCCACAGCCACAGCCTAACTCAATAAACAAGCTTTGACATAAGGGAGCGAGGGGAGGTGCGTGTGTGTGTGCCAAGGGAGTTAACACCAAAAAACACAAAACTGAAGTGTTAAGGGGCCAATCAGGGGCCACGCCCTGACAGCCCCCAGGCTCTACTGATGAGCAGCCAAATCTGACCAGCGAGAGCCCGGAGAGAGAGGCCTCTGTGCTTAGGAAACCCACACACACATTGGCCTAAGCATCAGGACCTGGACCAAGGGTCAAAGGGTCAGGGCCTGGGGGCGAGCCTGATCCTCCTGCAGACGGTTCATCTTCAGAGGCAGACGGACGCTCTGAGAGGTCTCAGGAGGACCAGGGGTTAGAGGTCACGGCAACCATATTACGCATTACATGCTACACACACATGTCCACACGTCCGCACACACTCACACACAGCAGCAGTTGGGGGGTGGGGGCGTAAGGGCTGCATGCTTGTACCCTTGCTGAAGCTGTCCCAAAGAGCAGAGTGAGTGCTGCAAAGAAGGACCAGATCAATATGTAATTATAAAAAAAGCTGGCCAGCCATCCTCCTGTCGACACACACGGACACACACACATACATACACACATACACACATTTGCACACACCCACACACATACACATCAAGAACACACATTCACAGAAACATACACATACAAATATACACACACACACACAGCAAGTACACACACTCAAAGAAACAAACACACAAGCGCGCACACACACATGAAAACACATTCCCAATATGAAGAGGACTCAACAATAGTCGGTTCCCAGGGAGATAAATAGTTTGTCTCTGGTTTCCACTCCACTCTGTCACCTCACATTAGCTTGGCTGTGCACGACACACCACCCTCCTGTCACAACAGAGCTCACGACTCTCTCTCTCTCTCGACTGGATTGGACTTGGCAGAACCAGTGGAACCTCTAGTGGAACATCTAGACCTCTTCCCAGACTTGGATCCACATCTGAACTGTTTCTGTGCTCAGAGAACGAAACCTCAGATGAACCAAAACTGGCCGCAGACTATAACACTGCAGAGACAGCAGAAAGCTACTATCTCCATTTATATCAGACTAAATATCAGCTAAATATCAGCAAGGTTACACTGTGTGCTCTGAGTCTGCGGGATGGATTAGCCGTGACGTTTAGTCTTAGCACGCTAACAGATTTCTGCCTGTTTTAGTTGGCATTTAGATTGACATATTTAGCCTGCCCTCCAGCTATCATGAAACAAATAAAGCTAAAGTGGTTAGCCTCATCCAATTAGAGAATGAGTGAAGGGATGAGGAAGTGGTCATATCCAATGCGAGAGGGATTCGAGTAGGGCGCCTGGTCATAACAGAGTTTAAAGTCATAAGGTTCGCATTGCTCCTGACACAGAACGTGTGTGTGTGTTTGGTCACACTCTTACACAATGGATTAATCAAACCTTGTTAACTTACAGCCTAATGATCCCTAATCTTGCAGTAACTATGCATGAATGTGTTTGCGTGTGTGCATGTATGTTTGTCTGTCCATGTGTACTGAATGTGTTTGCGTGTGTATGTGTATGTATGTTTGTGCATGGGTACTGTGTGTGTGTGTGTGTGTGTGTGTGAGAGAGAGAGAGAGAGAGAGAGAGAGAGAGAGAGAGAGAGAGTCCCCAGAGCTGTCTGGTGGTGATGGTCCAGGAGGCTTGTCTTCTCTGATCACAGTTTCACACTTCCCTGCTGCCTGCTCCTAAAGACAGAGGTGTCACAGCACCAGGGTAGCAGGAGCACACACACACACACACACACATACACACACACACACAAACACACGCATGCACACACACATCCATGCACACTCACACACACATACACACACCAGCATCTTGGGTGTCAGACAAATATTAGATATTTGGAGAGCAACATTTGGAAGCTATCACACACAAACATGTGCACACACACATCCACAACACATGTTTTGGTGTCCGCTATGCGAAACAAGCTATCTGGATTTGTTAAAGTAACATTTGGAAGGTTTCACACATACACACAAAAACACACATACTAACACGCAAGCTAGTGGCAATGCACTATATTGTGACAGTGAGTTAGGGAAAGAATCCAGCCACAGTCACAAAAACCCTCACGATTCTTCTGGTGTTGTTCTGAATCTCCTGATGCATGTGAGCCCAGGCAAAGAGAAAGTTCTCACATGACTTAAGGCTGCTGTCCCCCCCTGTTAGGAATGCTGTGTGTGTGTGTGTGTGTGTTCTAACATTAATTAGATTACAGGCCTGCAGTGAGCTCTGTGTCTGTGTCATTGTTCCTCCTTGAGCGCCTGGAATTCTTCCTGGTCAGGAACTGTTGGACTGCCCTCACACAAGTCTCAAATCTAAAACCAGCTACCTCACTCCAGCTACCTCACACAGCCACCTCCCTCCAGTTACCTCATACTGCCACTTCAAACCAGCTACCTCACACTAGCTACCTCGCACTGTCACCTCACACCAGCCACCTCATACTGCCACCTCACACCAGCTACCTCACACTGCTACCTGAGACAGCTACCTCACATCAGCTACCTCACACTGCTACCTGAGACAGCTACCTCACACCAGCTACCTCACACCAGCTACCTCACACTGCTACCTCACATCAGCTACCTCACACTGCTACCTGAGACAGCTACCTCACACTGCTACCTGAGACAGCTACCTCACACTGCTACCTGAGACAGCTACCTCACACTGCTACCTGAGACAGCTACCTCACACTGCTACCTGAGACAGCTACCTCACACTGCTACCTGAGACAGCTACCTCACACCAGCTACCTCACACTGCTACCTCACACCAGCTACCTCACACTGCTACCTCACATCAGCTACCTCACACTGCTACCTGAGACAGCTACCTCACACTGCTACCTGAGACAGCTACCTCACACCAGCTACCTCACACTGCTACCTCACACCAGCTACCTCACACTGCTACCTCACATCAGCTACCTCACACTGCTATCTGAGACTGCTACCTCACACATACCGACTAAAACCAGCCCGGCCACACTTCACACAGCCCTGAAGTATGTCAACTAGCCCCTACCTCCACACCAGGAGACCTGAGTCCTTGCTCAGAGTTGTCTCTCGCTCCACAAGACATTTGCTTCAATTATCAGTGTTATCGTTCTGGGTCATCAGAGCCTCAAACTAGGTAATGTGTGTCTGGACACACCACACACCATATACACACTCAACACACACTACATACCCTGTGCTACACACACACTACACACCCTGTGCTACACACTCACTACACACCCTACACACTCACTACACACCTTACATGCACACAATACACCCTACATACAATGCACACCTTACACACACACACTACACGACTCATCCTAAACACACACTACGAACACACTTCATACTAAACACATCTGCATAGTTTAGCTTTAAACTAGACATTTTGGAGTTGCAGTATAACCTCATAAACATTTACAAACTTTCAACTTGGCCCCAAAAATGCATTTCCTGACAAGAATATATTTGACACCAATTAGTTTAATAACAGCATCTTGTGATTCAAGACTCCCTTAGTGAAGAATTTGCCTTAGGACCTTCGAATGCAAACCAGACTTTATTCACCTCCACCCCTCCCTTCCTCTCTCCCCCTCCCCTCCCCTTCTGTCTCTCTCCCTCCTACTTCTCCCTCTCTCTCCCATTTTCTCTCTCTCCTTCCTTCTTTCTCTATCCTTCCCTCTCTCCCCCTTCCTCTGCCCTTCTCTCAGGTGATGCAGGTGCCTGCAGGGAGTCATGTGTCTGGGGGAGGGAAGCAGAGGAGATCACCGAAGAGACTGCTTTCTGCAGGATACAGGTAGAAAACACATCTCTACTGGTGCTGCCAAGCTGAGGGTTACGTTCAAACACAAAGCCTGAAGGTCCAAACTACAACCTAATTTTTTTACGCTTCTCACTCATTACTTGTCGAGTGAGGAGAGAAGATACATGTGGAAAAGAGGAGAAGACAGGAGAGGAGAGAGGACATGAGGGCAGGCAGACAGACATCCCTCCTCCACTCCTCCCTTCCTGTACCCTCTCCTACTTCCCTCTTTCCTCCTCCCCACCTTTCTTCCTCTCTCCTTTCCTTTCTTCCCCTCTCTTCCCCACTTCTCTCTTCTCCTTTCCATTCCATTCCTCTCCTCTCAACTTCTCTCCTCTCTTCCCCCTTCACTGTGGAGTGAGCTGCTCGGTCAGGACACATTCCAGGCATTTTGTTCCTGTTTGTTTTCCCCACAGTGCACCAGTCCTCACAATGCAGCAGCCACAGCCTGGGGCAGCTCCAACACCAAGTCCTTTGTCCCTCGCTACACCTCAGGTGCACACACACACACTCTCTCTCTCTCTCTCTCACACACACACACACATACATTCACTCTCCCACTCACACACACAACTGCGTGCACATGCACACATACACACACAGAACAGCTTCAAAAGGTCCCTATACACTCACGCACACAAGCTTAAACACACACATCATGGAGATGGGGAGGTGATAAGAGCTTAGCCTGACAACCGAGAGAGGAAGGCAAATGTATTTGTTTCCATGCTCCATGCAGGCACACACACAACGTGGGATGTGTGTGTGTGTTTGTGAGGGGAGAGCAGTGTTTATAAATAGGATAGTGTTTGTCCTCCTTAAGTATGACAAATGAGACACAGTGTCACACACAGTTCATCTCTGCCCACAAAGGTATTGCTCGTCACTGAGAAACCCTACCATGTATCATGTATTAACAGGTCAATATCATCACTCACCTATGACCTGTTCTTCCCATGCTCCATGCTCATCTCTTCAACTTAACTGGAATCTATAATCCTGGAATGATGGTGGTACAGTCACTGTTGACAGAGCCTGAATCATTGTGATCCTTCTCTCATTAGGCTAGTCAGACTGAGAGGTGGTTTCTAAGTGATTATTACACAGTCACATGCACAACACAGTCCACCCTGAACCTCTACCAGTCTCACTGCACCTAAACGTCTATGCTATCTCTAAAGGCAGGCAGGCAGGCAGAGAGTAACAGATGGACCGATTGTAGCTTCAACATGGCAAATCCAGTAACAGTCAACCCATGAAAAGAGAACATGATTCTTTTTGACAGAGGTTGCACTTACATAACAAAAGACTGGGTCTTTCTAAATATAATTCCAGGCCATTACAGAGAGACAGCGAGACTCTGAAGACAATGCTGTGTCATGTATTCCACCACTGCCCCGAGACACCTGTGTCTAAGCTGGCTCTAGCTTGCCGTTTGGGCTGGGGGGGGGGCTTGAGTGTTATCTATACTGCACTGTAGTCTTGGCTGTGCAGTAGGGTTGGTTGGCTACTGGGCCGTACTGGGCAGTACTTTATCTCACCCTGTCTGGTCTGACTGGGAGCCCCTCCACTCCTCCCTTACCAGAGAGATAGAGAGAGATGGAGAGAGAGAGATAGAGAGATGGATAGAGTGATGGATGGAGAGAGAGAGAGGGGGAGGGGAGAGAGAAAAATATGGAGTTTGTCGGTGTCTGTGAGTAAAAGAGGGGGACAGAGAGATAGATAACATGAGAGAAAAACGGAGAGAGCTCTGCAAAGCTCTGCACATGGAGTCTGCCCAATCACCACAGCAAGGGGGCAGGTGGAAGGGGGGAGGGGTGCACGAGGCCGTCTGGGTTTCACAGTGTGTCCTTGAAGTGGGGCATGTGGCTTGTTTGGTCAGCACAACTCCCAGTCTGGCACTGGTCCACCAGGCCACAGCCAAGACACACACAGCGCCAGGGGCCCGCAGGGCACCACACTCAACTGGGTCACATCCAGCAGGTAGAGCCACCCCAGAACTGGATGGAAAGATTCCGAATCGAGGATAAGAGGGTTCTGGTTAGAGATGAGCCCAGTGAAGAACGGTGACATGCGGATCTGTGTTCAGAAACGTTTTGTAACTCTGAGATCTGCCACTCTATGTGTGGCCAGGTTTTACGGTGTGGCCAATGGGAATGTTATAGTCTGGCCAATAGGAAGGCACCGTGGAGTTTCAGTGGAAGTGGGCAGGATGGCAGACCAGCTGGATGTTGGCACTGTGATGGCACGGTTAGTTTGGAAACAAGCCTGGTCTCAGCTGGACCTGGCCGGGGATGAGCTTCCTGGTTGTGTGCAGGAGAGATCATGTGACAGAAAGGGCAAGTGGGCACAGGAGGAGGTTAGCAACAGAGACACCACAGTGTGGCAGGGAAGAGGGACTCCAACCCAGGCTCCAGCACTCTCCCAGAGGGGGGATTTTTACCTGCAACCTCTTGATCTGCGATCAGATGATCTACCACTGACCTACGGTAGCTATCCCGTATGAGAACGTAACCACAGCTGAAATTATTTTAGTGTTGCAGCCTGTAGCTTTTGAGCTAAAATGACTGAATAACTTGACGGGTTCGGCAAGGTATCTCTGTCACTTCTGAACAAATTGAGATCAAACTTTATAAACTCCGTACTGTGCCAGACAGGTGTCAGACAACTAGCTAGCTAGCCTGTGAAAAACACATGGTCTTCCAGTTTGATCCTGTCTCATCAGCCTGGAGGAGTGTAGCTGGATGAAATTAAAACAGAGCAGAACCGTCAGTCACCACAGCTGTAGAGGAAGCTCTGAGCAGTAACACTCATAAACCTTTGGAGTGCACAGAGAAGTAAGGAAGAAGACACTCTGTCAAGCAGACACTGTATTTAGGGGCAAACTATCCTTAAAATATACAGGTCCCACAAAATAGGACCTGTAATTGGACTACTATCACTGCCTCTCCTTGGATTAAAAAAGAAAGATAGATAGAAAACGGTTGAAAGGAAAGTTTCTTGCAGTCTTGCAGAGTAGGCTTGTGTTCCGGTTCTACAACCAGAAAATAGCATACTAAAGCTTTCATAGGTAGTTTTTTGGGGTTTCCTGGGAATTGTTTCTTGTCTTCTCTAGGGTTCTTCTCTAGATGGGTTTAGGTTCAGCTCTATGTGAAGCCCTCTGTGACATTGCTTGGAAAAATTGCTGAAACAAATCAAATTTGACTTGAGTGTGAGAACACAGAAGAAGTGTAGCCATTAAGCTTACAGTTAAAACACACATCCACATAGACACCTCTTAGTAACAAAGGCTCCAGCTGACTCAAATAAGCAGAGGAAACCAAAACCATCTTTCTAGATATTGCATTCCCACACTGCAGACCATTAAATATTCATGTTCTTTTTCATACAGAGCGAAAGGCAGGATGTTGAAGAGTAAAAACAAACACAGGGAGCCTGGAGAGTGGCGTGAAGTGCTGTGAACGATAACAAGATCCTTCTTGGCCAGGAATGAGGACTCATGCCCGGTTCAGACCAACCCAAGAAAGCAGACTGAGAAACACACACAGTCACACACACACACCATCTCACACACACACACACAATTACAGTGGGGTATAAGAATAGGAAAGCTCCGCTGTGCTCAAAGGCACATCCTTAAAATATTTATGACCCTCCCAGACGATGTACTCTTCACAACTGCAGGCTAGTCCTAGCATCTTCTCAGCATGCACAACACATACACACGCACGCACGCACACACACGCACGCACGCACGCACGCACGCACGCACGCACGCACGCACGCACGCACGCACGCACGCACGCACGCACGCACGCACGCACGCACGCACGCACGCACGCACGCACGCACGCACGCACACACACACACACACACACACACACACACACACACACACACGCACGCACGCACGCACGCACGCACGCACGCACGCACGCACACACACACACACACACACACACACACGTCTTGGTACTTTCAAGGCTGAAACGGTCTTATTAATTGGACTCTATAACAGTGCAAGTCAGCAGCCATGGACTTGTTTATTTAAAAGGCGGTAACCCTTTATCTGCCCGCTGTAGCAGATGCTCAACCTGTCAGGACACTATTGAGATGTCAGCATGCCACAACGGAGGGCATAACTAAAATACAGGGTCAAAGTCAGTTGATCAAGTTGATGTTTATCAATAGAAGTGTTAACAGCTTCTATTGACAGCACCACTGTCCAAAGATGAACTCTCTAGGAAAATCTCCATCTTAAAAACCTGCATCATGAGAGAACGAAGAAACAGCATGAGACCAGAGATTTGGCCTTTTGGCTTTCTCGCACGTTGATAAAACTGTGCATCCCACACATACACACTTCAGACTGATGCTGGGTGGCGTGTGTTCACCCCACCTGGGAGGTGAGTCAGGGTGAGGGAGCCACGCGTGGTCTCTCTCTCTGAGTCACCATGGACTGACTGAGTAACCAACCCGTCCACTCTCCGCCAGACCTTCCCAAAGACCCCTCCTTAAAGCATGAAACATTGGTCAATGTTTAGCCAGAGTCCTCCACCCCCAAATATGTGCATATGACATCATGCTGTTACATGGAGTTCATGCATTCCATTGTTCTTAGGCTCATGCTTCTCACTCCAGCTTCAGGTCAAGGCAGGCCTACCATGTTCAACACCTCACTCATGTGTTACCTAGGCTACTGGCCAACTGACACTTCAGGGCCTGAGGACTGAGTCACCTTCAACCTTTGACCTCATCAAGTCTTGCGGGTTCCTCACCATGAGGGGCAAAGGCTGATGACACGTCATCAGAAGTCAAATGTCAAAGCCCTACTGAAGGCCATAGTTTCTTTGTTCGGCTTTTTTACAACAAACTTATGTTTAGATCCATGAGCAAACATCTGGACACCCAACAGCAAGAGTCTGCTATGCGATGCTAGTGACAGCTGCCAATAACAGAGGCTCACTAAGGAGACCAAGTTCAGCATTCTTACCGGGTTCCTGAAGAAAACGATCTAGAACAGGGTTTAACAAGAGAAAAAAGAAAGAAAGAAAGAAAGAGAAAGAGTCTGAATCACCCAGCAGATGAGTCTCTCCTCTCAGCTGCAGATAATACCGCCCATTCGTCTTCCCGCCCTCCTCCTGTCTCCTGACCGCTGGTCTACATCCAGGCCCAAGCAGAGCACAAACACCGGCCCACTTTCAGGGCTGTAACTGTCACCCACAGACAGATACCTTTGCATTAGCAAACACTGTCTAGCAGTGCATGATAATTGTAGGACTCCGCTGGCACTTGGAGACGGAGCAAGGTGGAATTACGCAAGTGTTGAGTGAGTGTATAATGTTTCTGTCATTGTTGTTATTGTTGTTTTGGTAATGCAGCTGATACAGTGGTCACTGGTCAGGAGTACCAGATCACCACTTGCAGGACAGCTTGACAGCACTGACCCCCAGCATGGGACACCACCCTGAGTGCAGCGCTAGGGCCCTCCGGGGCCCCTGACCATGTGACCAGACTTCCACCCCAACAGCTCTCACACAGCCAGGAAACAGCCCTTAGACAACCCTCACACAGCCAGGAAACACAGTCCGCACACAGCACCCTCACACAGCCAGGAAACAGCCCTTAGACAACCCTCACACAGCCAGGAAACAGTCCTTACACAACCCTCACACAGCCAGGAAACAGCCCTCACACAACCCTCACACAGCTAGGAAACAGCCCTCACACAACCGTCATACATCCAGGAAACAGCTGGCCACAGCTGCTCGGGCTGTTCTACCGGCTGGACCAGCCAGTAGAACAGCCCGAAAATTGACTGAAAATTCGCTGAATACAATTTACAGAAGGGGCAAAGCAGACAGTTTATCTGAGTTTATCCTATCACAGCATCGGTGCTCAAAAACAAACAGAAAACATTGCTAATATAAATATGAAACCTTGCAGAGGCTCACTGCTGCAGCTGATATTTGTTTTGCTACAAGGACACACTGTTTAGGGTATTTCACACATCAGTGGGCAATGGCATTCACTGTGGCCAGATCTGCGGCCCCACATATCAATATAATGCATGCAGCTCGCTGTATATATTTACATTGACATGGTATTCCTGTTAGCCAACACTTTAGCTGTGTGTAGGGCTCTAACCTACAACACAATATGTGCACTGCACAGCACTGCAGGATGGAACTTTGCTTCCTTGAACTGAGTAGGATTGGAACCCACAAGTGCACAAGGCACATTAGAGAAATAGCACCTTAACACTGCGTGTGTTTTTATGTAAGGCTATGCACATTCCTTTTATCTCCTCAAAATGTTTGTATTTACATCAGCTCATCTACTAACATGGAGACAATGATCATGGAACTTCACTACCTTGAAATGGACAAAAGCATGTAAATAGAGCGCTCATTAACCCTAATCCAATGTTAGGTTGGATCGATCATACCTCTCTGTATAATAACACAATCAATAGCATGTGGTAAAACTCTTTAACATTTGTCCCTCGCTGAATAGAGACCAGTTTCATGCAATCTTTACAGTGTCACTACAAATAGAACATGTGGCTCCAAGACCATAGGAAAGATTTGCAGCATTGGGAGTCATCGAGACAGGACAGAGAGCAGGCCAGACACAGGCACTGCTCCTATCTGGACTCAAAGAAGACAGGATGTGACATGTAGAAGACAGGAAGTGGAAACTGGACTGTTATAGATTGGTAGTCCAACCAAATCCCTGGAAATACTCTTTTGGTAAGGGCAGTGAATGTGCTTATCTGGCACTTCTACTACACGCCCTCCAGACCTAATGATGCACTGTCTACTAACGAGGAGAACAGTGACAGGTGGTCAGAGAAATACAAGTGGGTATGGACAAGTACATTTTGTTACTTGGTTTTGCTCACTGAGCTATCCACAAAACAGTTACTACAGTAGTAGTAAAAAAAGTAGAGTAATTGATGTCATACTATACTATAATAGGCTGTAGGCTATTCTTTACTATACTACACTGTGCTGTAGTAGGCTATGCTATACTTTACTAACGACACTATACAATACTATAATATATAGTACTATGCTAGGCTATACTTTATAATACTAGGCTACTTGACTATTCTATACTACACAATACAGCCTAATGAGAGTCACTGTAGCCAACCCCCTTTAACCTGACAGGAATAGGGTCATCTCTGCTGCATTGTCTCCAAGTCCCCAATCTAATCACACCCAATATAGGGCATTACCATAACTCTTTCTGGCCTTACACAAATGCTCACTTTATTATCAAGCTTAAACCAGGCTTGTTTCAACCTCAACGCAGAGCAGCAAAACTTCCATTTCATAAAAGCACAGATAGCATCAATGTCAGTTTAGACCTGCACAGATACAAAGATTCAGGATATAGGACCTATAGTAACTATGGGGCCTTGGAATTAGATAAACCGGGATTCAAAAATAGCTAGCTTTCCCTCCTAAGGAAAATGACAGTCAAACGAGAGTTGTGTAGAATACACTTAGAATATAGAATATAATTAGGGTCAGCTGTCTTTTCATGTAAGAAAAGAAAAAGCATAAGGACACTGTGTCGTATCTACCAGCAGGCATTTATATTTATACTGAGCTGAAACTCCAGGCTGAAGCATCTTAGCCCCCAATAGAGGATGGACCCAGATTTATTTACTCTGGTGTGTGTGTCCCAAAAACATGTCAGCTGTTTTTCTTCCTTAGTGACCTACATGAAAGGTTTTCCAACTTCAAAAAAGCTCAGTCTTACAAATGGCAAGTGGAAGCTCCTGAAGATACTGTTAAAACCGAGGACACATCCTGTACGTCACCGAAATAGGATCAAGTGACTTCTCTCCATCATGCAGAAATTAACCTTCTGAATGTCACTTGAAAGCGAAGATGTAGAGTTAAATAGTGCCATAATTCTAAACCTGTTCTAATAAGACCTTTGTAATATGATCTTTATGAGCTAGGCCCTTTCACTTCCCGCAGTTCAATCCAGGACTACAAAGCTATAGGCTTCCGTTTTAAAATTGGTCTTTCTTTTCACCATCATGGGACTAAGCAACAGATCTGTGGTTGTTTGACTCAGTCATTTAAGTATCGACACTCTAAATAGGTTCCCGAATTCTCAAACATTATATAAAGCCGCTTGTCTCTTGAATTTGGCAGTAGGGACTATAGTTCGTTTTTAATTTTGAATAACTCTTTGATGTGGGATGACAATAGGCCTAATTGAGAGCTCTCTGAACTGTACTTATATCACTTACAGACAGTCAGTGTGTTTGTGCATTCATGCAGCAGAAAGACAAACGTGTTCTTCTTTTCCCATGTGTCTTGTTGGAAGTTTACATAGTTTTTACATTGCAAATTTGAAAAACTTGCAGTTTGTTGGTGGATTAGACAGGGGTGTGTCAGAGTTCTCCCATAAACAAAGCCCACAGCAAATCTCCAAACCTCCATTTTTTATGTATGTAATAGCTATAAGCCTAGTTTGACACATTGGCGAAATAACTTGTTAACTAGAATTGCTAAGCTACAATAGTAAACCATAAAAAACAACAACTATTCAAACCAGTTGCGTAAGTTCGCTGTACGGCTCAACTGCTCTCGGAACCTACATAGATAGAAGCTTTTAACACCATTGTATGCATTATGCGTTTGCAATTACATGGAAAAGGCACTTAGGGCGGTGGTTCTGACTTTAGCTGCACACAAGGACACATCATTGGGTACCAAAAAATAAAGACTCTTCGCCCGAAGCCGTGGTTAAGATCAACCTTGTGTAGTCGTGTCAAGTTGTCTTGTCAGGTTAAGGTTACCTTCGGAGAGTTCCAGCTCGAGCTCGGCCAGCTTCTCACGAACCTCCGCCGGGAGTGTCATTGCAATCGCCGGTGTCGGCTCCAACATCATCATCAGCAATCCGGTAGAATTTCTCTCTGCCATAATGATCTATTCCAAATTCAAAACGGTTGCGTCAAGAACCTACTGCGGACCAAATATTGAACCTTTCCGCGCTTTTGGCCCGGGAGTGCCCGTATAGAGATGGGTGGTGCTGCTCGCTTGCTGGCTCGCTCGCTTGTACGACGGGATACAGATGTGTGAGAAAGCCCTTGGTTCGTTCTCCGCCTGTCATGACATTAAGAGCTAGACAGCATGCTAGTTGGCATGCCTAGCCACATCTGCAAGCAGTATTACAGACTACAGAGCTTCACTGATTCGAATGCCTCCGTTTACTACTCGCGTCCGTTTCTGTCACGAGCCCTTGGATTTAGAACTCATTCAACTCTTGACTCCTTAGCGCAGCCGCCATTGCATCTTAGCAACAGCAGCCCTGAAATGAGGCGCGTTCGCGGTGTCGGGCGCGTGATGGGAAGCACGCTCAGATTGTTCACCTAGATGGGTAATATAGCACTCAGATTGTTGAGCGCCCCTGCCATCTAACGCTCACACTGTTGAATTGAAAGATTCCATTGCTCACAATAACCCAAACAGATCATGATTGTTTTTGTTCACATCATGGGAAAGCAATTAAAAGAAAAAAAGCTAATACAAAACTTGAAATTGTGTTTTTCTATTGGTTGATAATGTATTCAACAAAAGCAAATAATGAGAAAACAAAGCTGAGAGAACTTGAGGACAGTTAAATAAACGTGTTAAAAACAAAACGTGTTAGTCTTGATACCATAATAATTGATGCAAGTGACGATAAGGTAGGTAGCCTATGTATCAAAGTAAAAAAAAACTGAATGTAATAAAGATAAAATAAATAAGAAAGTATTGATGCTTCTGTGTTTTAAATCATTGTGTGCGTTTACTATAGCTGCATAGTGTACTCAAAAGTAACTGGTAGCACTAATATAACTTAACAATATAAAAACTCACAATATAGCAAATATATCAGTATGTTAATAAAAAGATACATACTTTATAGTGTTAACCCTGTAAGACCCGAGTTAAAAACATCACCTTTAGCTCTCCAAAAAACACATTTGCAAATAATATTTTGAACAACCACATTTACATAACCTATTGTCTTGCGTTGCAATGCTATTGGATACATTTGGTCTTTTAAAAAAAAAGAAATGAGCAATTAAAGAGCTAAAGGTGACGTTGTAATTTTGCAACCGGGGGTCTTACAGGGTTAATGGCTCATATTTATGTCTATAAATAATACAATTGCTTCCCTGACTGTAGAGAATTGAGGCAAGAGACTCGAGATCAGCCTGATGTCTACAGTGAGTGGTATAGATAGGTAGGAGCAATACAACTACTAATGAAACAAAGTAGCCTAATTGGAATAATTGCTACCTTGATAAAACATGTCAAAATTACTTCAGACTTGCACTAAAAGTGCAGTAATAAGTCATTCATAAAGCTGTTTAAGTGACGATATGGTCAACGCTGGGTGTTGATATCAATGATTCCAGCAGGGGGCACTACTCACTATTTTATATTTCAGCAGGTATAATGGATAGTGGTACTGACTGAAACATTTTAAATAGCTGACTATTGTAAATACAGGTTTTTTCTCAAAGTGTGTCTCAAGTTGATGTGGTACATTGCACCAGGACTTTTTCTGTTGTGGTCGAATATTGTTCCGTTGATCTCCGTGTGAACATCCACAAGGTGTGTCCTCCTGTGGATACACACAGTAAAAAACTGTACATTCCAATACAGTCAAATACAATACATTACAATACAAAAAAAGCCTGGTATCAACAGTGAAACATGTCATTGATTAACAGTGTTGTCATCTGTGTAGTGCTTTATCTTAATAGCGTGTGTTAATGTTGGTGCTCTTAAATTTACTGTAAAGCAATTTGGTTAACAATGTTATTGCAGTATAAATGAATGGAATTAATGATTGATTGATTGACTGACTGAACAGAAGAATGTGGGAGAATGTGTTGTTTCTGTTGGACTGATACCTCCTCTGTGCCGTCACCAGGCTCTGGCTCAGGGCCTGCAGGTACACCGAGTGGTGGGCCGTCTCTTCCAGCTGCCTCTCTTCTGTCCAGCAGTTGCCCCAGAAGACATCAGCCCCCGCGGGCACAGTCTCGACACCGAGCGTGAGGGACGACAGCCCGTCTGTCTCCAGGTCCTCGTCTCTGTGAGCGGCCCTGGAGCGGCGCTGGGTCTCGGGGACCCGGTAGCTCTGGATGAAGAAGAGTTTGGGCTTCCCGGTCAGTCTGGGGCAGGTGTCTGAGGTGAAGAGGTTCCGAACTGAGTCCAAGCGGACACCAACGCTGTGGGAGTCGGTCGCCAGGAGGTCGGTGGCTGTACCCCGGCTGATGATGCAGACAACCAGCGCATCTGCTTCCTGGATCTCCCTCTGTTTGGACACGCCCCTAAGCACTGACAGCATTTCCTCAATGCTCAGCCACTTATGCAGGATCACCTTGAAATGGAGCTGGGTAAATGTTTCTTCCAACATGCCTGGAGTGGAGAAGAAAAAGGACCAAAGCATTTTTTATAAAGTAATTTTTCAGGTAAATAAATGAAATTCATGTCAAAACAATACTTGTGGAGGTACAGCAAGTGACCACTAACCTCCATCACTGCCAACACAGTCTATGATGACACATAAACCTGGGCCATCTGTTCGTAGTCTGTAATCCTCCACTGGGCTCTGCACAACAAGCAAACAGCGTCATATACCACCTCTCGGGACAAAGGGGAAATTACAAACTGTAAGGAAACTAAGCGTGAAGCACAATCTTGTGTGTATTACAGGATCTAGTCACCTGACAGTATGGCCTTCTGGTTTCAGGCTCTGCCACGTAAACCTTATGTGGAACTGAAATCCAAAATCTCATTTAACCATCTCATTTACTGAAAGCGTAAGTTAATGTATGAGTAGGTGTAAATGAACTTACCACTTTGATGGAAGGCATGTCTCTGTTTTAATGAGAATGCAGCAGTGGCCTAAAGGGAACGGCAAACCACAGAGGAGCAGAAAAGACTATTATATGAAATACCAAAATGTTAAAAAAGACTAGTTCTGTTACTCTTGAGAGGGGGATTTCAGAGATTTCTTACGTTATGGGAATATTCTAGCCTGACGTTGTCATACTCATAATTCTAGTCAGAATATGAGTCTGATACAGTTCCGTTGGGCTGTGAGTATGGGGCGTGTTTCAACTGAACCTGGAAAAAAATGCCTCTTCGCTGAATTGGATAGACCTACAACCAATCAGAGCAACGTAGTATGTTGTTGGTTGAAAACGAATTCAACCCAACCGCTCTTTGGTGACGTGGTTGATTACGTTACTGTTGATCATCTGTCCATCATCGTATAAAGATCACCCTGACAATTTGATTGGTCCGAACAGCTCTTGTTCGGACATAGTTTTTCCCCAACCGAGCGGCCCCAGACCCAACTTCCCAACCAAAAATGTTTGTGGGCGGGGCTAAATTCGGGTGGCACCCAGGCTAGGAATATTCCAATTTGTGAAGAGAAAATAGGGAAAGTAAAAATTACTCACAGCAGTCCTATCTGTCCTCGGTTCAACCCTTTGATGTAGGACAACTGACGGAGGATGTGATGTTCCGACTATGAAAAGTGACCAAAGGGAGATTTTCTATATAGTTGATTTTTCATTTACACTTCTTTGCTTAGATGACGACAAGAAAAACACCTGACGCCTTAATTAGGTAGCTGGCAACAAGATTAACTTTGCAGACTAAATTCATCAGTCATCAGGCAGACACTTATATCCCCAAAAAACATCCAATAGATACTATAGTTTAGGGCATTTCTATATCTTCACACTTTACCAAAAGAGCACAAAAAAAGTATCCAAAGAATTTGCACTCTCACCTGAACTTTGGTACTGATTGACTTTCTTGGCCAGATCAACTCTGCCAACATTTCTTAGACATTGCTCAATCATGTCCACACTGTCTGATGACACTTTGTCCAACTTTTCTAATTCCACAACAACATCAAGGAAGTTCTGTAACATAAGTAAGTCATAAAATAATCACTGATTAACTAAGAATAATTACATTGAGAGATTGAAAGTTCCCAAAATTCACAAGCGCCATTCATAAACATCCCCCACCTTCAAACTGAAACAATCAGTCATGACAAAAGCATACTGAGCATGTTACTCTCAGGAATGAGAGTAAATAAAGTCTTCTGGCATGTCTTATGTAATGCAAAGCTATTTATTCTAGAATGCTTGGAATGCTAAGCTTCTACTTTTACCTTCATTTTATCCCTCCTGTCTCTTGGTAGTGTGTGACTGAGCAGGAATAGTACAGCCTGCAAGTCTTCTGACCCCATGTCCTCACTCAAATCATCCATCAAATATCTGGGATACAGGGAGAGAGAGACAGAGAAAGAGAGAGAAAAAGTTACAAATAGAAAGAAAATTACTCCTAAAGAGAACCATGACAAATATTGTGCCCTGCATCTGCTTGAGGCTACAAGTAAAGATCTCTAACCTGTACTCTGACACACCTTTGTGGTGGCCTAGAATTCTCTCCACGTCCTGCTTATTGACCAGGAGCACCTTCCTTAGAAGGTCAAAACGCCCCAGTCTGAACATGAGCTCCACCAGATACAGATGATTCACCTCACCCTGGCTTAAGCGGGCCCTCAACATTTCTCTCACATCCGGCCCGCTGCTGACGGAACCCGGGCTTTCACACAGGTACCCCAACCTCCTGCATTCGCTGGCACTGAGCTCCTCCGCTAAGCGGTTGATGGTCCGAAGTAGCTGTCCGTCCCCCATATAGATTGTATCGTACATCACTGAAAGAGGAGACAAAACTTTTTTTTACCGAAAGTTAACAGAGAGTTTCGAATAGCAGGCGTAATTTTATTGGAATGTATAATTAGTAAGAAATTGGTCCCTCCAGTGTACAGCCTATGAGGTCGTTGAAATGATAACCAATTGAAGTCAAATAAAAATACTTGTTATTCAGTCATTATTGTTGAATACACTGTTTCGGCAGTTATGATGGTGTGTTTCACGGTAAAACTTTCCTAGCCTACTTTTTGGACTTCAAAGAGTTAAGCACAGAAATAATTACACATTAGGCTAAGGCATAATATATATTACTCAACCAACCCTCAACTGAAGAATAATTATATTAGGCTATAGCTTGAACACCGATCTTGACAAAGGATACGACTTGGCAACAGCTAGCATTTAACGCACAAACGTAGCCTATCCTATACTATCATGGAAAAAATACACATTTTGCTTAATATAAATGTTTTACCTTGAAAGTCAGAGTCCATATAGGCTAGATTGCCGGTCTAAAGCCGATTCATTAAATATCGAGAAAGATCATGACGCATTTCCCCAAACTAGAGGAAATACGGAAAAGAAACATAAAAATCTCCGATGGGGAAACACCTTGCGAAAAAGGAAAAAAAAACCTGCCCACAATCAACGGTTTAGCCTAAAAACTCATGCTTGTATCGGAAAATATGAAGCAACGTGAATAAATTAGTAGCACGCACTCTCCATGTTGCAGAAAGGTTAGCCTATCTTAGTTTCAATTCAAACTAAGTGAAAGTACAATTATCGCCATTGCCCATTAGGCTATAGGCTAGGATCCTTGTCGAGCAGGATGACTCCTAACCAGCAGAACATCCAGGCAGGAATACCCCTTGCTAGCCTTAGATCATTTTATCATTTTATTGAAAAATGTTTGAACAACATTGGCATTAACCTTATTTATTTTGTCCATTAGAGCTTTTTATGGCTAAACCAATATTCAGCTGCTTTCAAAGGGACTTGCTAGCGAACAGAACTACAATATAAAGTAGCCCTATAGTTTCAGTAGCCTATAGGTCAGTGAATTTTGCTACATAAATAAATGTGTTTACTGATGTCAAAACTTACAGCCCATTGCAAACGTACAAGCGCTGTATTGTGAATTAGGCCTATAATTATAACAACTGGCTGAACTATTGTGTATGACTTCTGTTATGAACTAAATGTTTAGATGTTTGTGGTAGGCTATAGACAATTTAACAGGGAAGCAATAGAACATTTTGATCAACAAAACATAAGAAATCTATAACGTAGGAAACAGCAGACAAAATATGGCTACAACAATAGAATGAATGTAGGCTTCAACATTGGCAATAGAATACATGTGGAGGTTGTACAAGTAGGCTACTTCAGAGATGACAGAATTTCAATTGTGATCTGAGAAATATTAGGTCGGCTACCAAAACCACTGAGAAGAACTGTCATGACCAGCTGCATGACAGGCACTGTGCCCTGTCTTTAATTCCAGGAATCTGTTTGTGTGCCACCAACTTTATCACGGGCACTATGCACTATTTATAATTCAATTAATCTGTACTTAATCACGGACTGCATCACGGGCACTGTGCACTGGTAGGCCTATAGACAATAAGCCAAGAATCATATGCCTACAATATGCTCCTCCCAGCATACTTTTTTCTTATCATGTCCACCTTTTCTTGTTTTAACCGCTCAGCTTTCACTCTTAATGTGCAATGGCACTTTTAGATCCAATTCCACCGCAGGGAAGCGAGATCAGCAATGCTCTCTGATGATGGGTTTTTCAAATCTTAACGTTGAAATACGTCATTTGATTCCATTCAGTTTAAAGATTTGCGTGTTTGTGACTGACTCGTATGGAAAGACCGATCTTAAACTAAATTGTATTCCAGTTAAGCGCACTCTTTGCATCCCCACATCTACAATACATTCAGTCAAGTTTATTCTAGTAATGTGACTGAAGAGGCAGATATTTAAGGTTGAATTGTGTCTCATTTGCATTTTCTAGAAGCGTCGTGACTCAAACTCGTGACTCGCTGAAGATTCATTTGGACGCTGAGAATGATTCTCAAGATTCAACCAGAATGATATGTGAATCGCACATCACTCGCCTGATCAGTCGGAGGATACCCTTTCGATTAGACTAAGCACAACACTCATGTAGACAACTAAAATAATCGCGCTGATTGGATTTACATTTTGCTGACCGACCGATGTTAATGTATGACATAGTAACAGTCAATATTCCTGCTGCTGTACCGGGTAAGTAGCTAGCTACTCGCCATCTAATAATGTAGGCTATGCAACTCGTCGCAGTCCTCGCGACGTGGAACAAGAATCCACACACATCAATGCTAGCTAGTTTAGCACAGGGTAACCTGACCATGGATATCGTATCTTCCCTATGCGAGTATCGACTCCTAAACTGACGGTTAACTATAGCTTGCTTTGTGTTTTAGTGGATCGCCACTTATGGGCCGGTGATGCTCTTGATATTGAATCGCAAAGAAGAACCGCTACTGCGGTCTTTCTTTTTCTGGTCCTCAACCAGATGCAACGTTACGTGAGCAGCAGTACTAGCTAGCTAACCAAAATGATTTTGCTTCGGTCCTAAGCAGGTTAGTACAAGCCTTTCTGTGTAACGTGTCAGTTCTTGCTCGGAGCTTTGGGACTGTTGCGACTCAAGTAGTCTGCTAGCAAGACGTTTAGCTTGCAAGCTACATGTCACTGCTAGTCTGCCACATAGCAACTAGCGATTTAGTGATGATGATTATATAAAAATCTAGTTAAGAACAAAAGTATAATATGGGATTGGGATAGAACCAGATTGTTATTCAAGTTTGCTGGGGTGAGCTGAATGGCATTTGTTTTTAGGCCTAGTGAATTAATAAGGTAACCAGCATTGTTGGTCAGTAATAGGACAACAAAACCGCGAGTAGTGTATGGTAAGATACAATGGTAGCACTAGTGTCGAGGTAGTACAGGCGCTAACTTAGTAGCTCAGTGTCGTGTCCCATGCGTCGTCAGTCACCAAATTCCCCACAATATGGGCAACGATGTGGAACTAAGGAGCGAGATAATTCACCGCCATCGGTTGAACATTTCTCCTTCTCCACCTCCTCTAACTAATCCACCATGTGTTTAAGGAGTGATCTCGACCAGCAGGAGTGTCTTCCGGGCATATGCCCGGTTAATTTAGTTTATTTAGAGTTCAACGAGTTATTTGAAATGGTGGTGATATTGGTTCCGTGCTACGGAACGAAATAGAAACGATGCTAGAGAGCAGCGTTTGAGACTGGCACTGACTGGTTAGCCAGTATGGCTCTGGCCAGTACCCTTGATGTCTAACTAACTAAATGCGTACTCGGGCATGAGGGGACTCTTTAAACTGTGGGCAATTGACTTCGTTTGTCTCATGTTTAAGGAGGTAAATATTGTTATTCAGACATTACAATTACTCATAGCAATCGAACCTGTCCCGATTTAAAAAAAACATATTCTTAGGATCTTATGTTGATAAGACCATTGACTGTTATGTGTTCAGAAAAGGCTATCGACCAATGTTATTTTAAATGTATTTAATAGAAGTGACCCTAAGTATTACAATTGGATTGACAGAATAAAAAGTCTGCAATATATAATACTGCCATACGTTGTCACACATTTACTCTCAGCAACCTCTGCTTATTGGCTATAACAGTAATGGTTAAAGCTCCCCCCTTGGCAGTCCTAAACCAACATGGGCTCTGTATGCCCTCATCTCCTTTCCTACCAGCACAGCTCAGCCCCCCCCACCACCACCACACACGCACGCACACACACGTACACACAGAGGGACACAGACACACACCCAAGGTTACACTGATACACACATGCACTCCCTGACATACATACACAGGGACACACATGCCTGCCTGGGGGATCAAAGCTGTAATTAGCCCATCATGGATTAGCAATGGGGGACTATCCACAGTGCTCAGTGAAACACAAGCTCTCTGCACAAGCTCTCTGCCCAACTCCTCTATACCCAAACAAAGTGCAGGGCCCTGCAACCCTCCAGGCCGTTAAAGAAGGTATATTTAGGTGTGTTGTTCATACAAAATGTTAACATTTAGATAAAATGTGTGATGTCATTGTTTTCCGTGACATCATGCAGTTCCTGCACTGTGAACCAGTAGTGGTAGTAGTCGGGGAGTTAAGAGCTTAAACCCTGTTGTGATCAGAAGGGGAGACAGCGAAGTGGACTTCATCCACAGACTGCCACCCTCCGTATTCAGCCTGCACCAGCTGGGCATGTGTGTCGCATGCTGAGAGAACAGCGGTGCTGCTGCTGACTCACAGGGCCAGGCATGACGCCTGTCTGTCAGCTTCATCTCTGCTGTGTACAGCATCGCTTCCCTGCGTGGCCAGGTTCACCCACAGGATCTGATCAAGGATTCATAACACTCACACAGGGCAGCTTTGAAGATGTAGACCTAGGGTACATGTTGCTTTTAATCAAGCTTCTGTCTTATCCGTCTTCAGCGTTTTAAAATGTTCTTTGTGGCAGCAACAATTCAAATGGCCTGTGGATGTGGCCATTTAAATCAATCTCACATTCTTTTAAATGGACTTTGAGACCCTCACTGGAGGGCGGCCATGGTTGTGCTAGGCTCCTACGGTAGTCATGTGGCCAAAGTCAATAATGCATTTTGTCTTAGTGCTGCAGTCAGTTAACCTTTAATCCAACTGCCCTCCCATCCTCTGGGTTTGGTTCTCTGGGATCAACTGGGAACTGGACTGCCCGTTTGTTACACTATATGAACACACTCCCTGACCTCCACTAAGACCTCTGCAGCCCCTCACCCCTGTTCATCCACCTCAGATGTCTGAGGGGCAGAGGACTCATGGAGGTTCATACTAGTCATACTCTTTTATTAGTTTCTATACTTCTCCCCTCCTTTTATTGGTTTTTCTCTTGCTTAAGGGTATAATACATTGTATGTCTCTATTTTATTGCTTTTTCATTGGGCTTCAATGTATTATGGAGTCATACATCTCGGTATAAATAATGGATATCTCCTACTATGTATTTTGCTTGTGACAGGGACTCTGTATGTGGGATGTGGGGGTTACCCTTGTGTCATAGACCTCCCAAGATAAATAATAGATTAATTGTATTGGGTGTAAGATGGGTCCAGGCTTTCGGACTGGCGTTGTGAGTCCCTGGGGTGTTGACACCGGAGGGGGACTACTCTCTGTGTGATGTGGTCATCCATGAATTAGCTTCCCCAACTCATCTACACCAGCTGGTCCCTTGACACCTACACCTAGTGTTAAGAGTACAGCGTCCCAAGGGATCACGTGTTTAGAAACACCCCAAGAGAGGGATAGAAAACGACCTTGGAGGACAATGGTGAGCATAGCCGGGTTGATTGGAGAGAGATTCAGACAAGTCGGTCCAAAGGGGCTGTCCAAACTGTGTCTGTGCTAATCTGGGTAATATCATGCCACACAGCAATTTCCCGCCAGTCCCAAGAAAGCCGACTCTGAAATGACCTTGTTCTCAAGCCATGTTTTCTGGGTACTACTTCTTGCTCTGATTGAACAAAGGGAAATTCTGCTCTACAGTTGTTCGGTTGTGCCCATGATTCTGCCTCTTCCTTCTCCCTGCTCCCCCTTGTCCTCCCCCCTTTTTTAACCTTCCTTGTTCCTCTCTTCCCCCTCCTCCTCCTCAAGATACTTTGCCCCTTGGGTCTGACCATCTGCATATGTCTACCCACTCAGGGTTCAGGGTGGTGGGGGGGCAGGCCAGGAGAAGCTATAAGGAGTAGTCCAGATAGGGATGGGATGTCTGCCCTTCCAAGAGGAGAAGGACCAAAGAATTGTTCCTTGTTACCGTTGGCAATACGTTGGGATGACAGATCCTTAGTGTGTGTCCCCCCCTTCCCCCAGAAGTCTTTGGTCATGCAGCAGGGTCGTGCGACCAACGTCACGTGTCACATGACCGGCTGCAGCCCCAAGCAGGAAGAGGAAGTGACACATCCTGCCCTGGCTGGAGCACAAAGGATTTTGGTCTTAAAGGCCTTGCATAGCCTGACTGGTGGTGGTGGTGGGGGGGGGGTCTTTGTGTGCGCTTTTGAGTGGGTGTGTGCACTTTTGAGTGTGCGTGTGATTTTGAGCATGTGTGTGTGATTTTGAGTGTGTGTTTATGAGCGTGTGTGTGTTTTTGAGCGAGAGTGTGTTTGTTCCTTGTTTCTCAACAAAGCATTGTTCTTCTCTTGTTGTTGTTAACCTGAACATGGAGTGAGATTCGTGAGCTGAGATGTTTCGTAAAGATACGCCTCCATCCCACCGTGCTCTCCAAACTGTGCAGCTTTGCTCTAGTTGTGAGTGCCAGTCACGACTCTCGAGTTGAACAGCTGCCAAGCTCTGCTAGATTCTGTGGCAGCTCTTGAATTATTGCCCATCATTAGCTGTTGTGATAATATGGCAGAGGAGACGGCCAGCGTTGCCTTGACTCATGGTTCTGGGGACAGGTTGCCTGCAGCTAGCCTGGACTGTTGATAAGATATTCTGTTTAGCGTTGACGTGTTAGCCAGCGACATGCTACCCTATCATGTCGATTATAATCTAGTTTGATTGTTTTGTTAGCCTAGCTTGGGGATGCTCAAGCCTCTTTTGCCTAGTCTCTCTGCTGCAGTGTGAAGGATCAGGCCAAATCAGCCTTGGCTGTATCTAGTTCAGTCTCTGATTCAGCTTGATTTGATGGTTGTTGTTGTTGGAACGTTTTCATTCTCCCTGGGTGTTATGATTCTGTGTGCTCCCCAGATTAACTGGCACCGTTTCGCTGCTGCTCAGCAGTTTAGCAGTCTCCCTGGCAGCATAAGTAGTGGTGTAGTAATGCATTCACAGCCCCTCTCCTCTTTTTCCTGTTCCCTTTTATCCTCCTCTACATTCTCCTCACCTTTCTCCCATTTCTCCTCCTTTGCGTTCACCTCTACCTCTTCTTATTCCTCTCCCTCCTCCCCTTTGCTCCTCCACCTGTTCCTCCTTCTCTACCTCTCCTCCTTGGTGGTCTGCAGGAGGACAGCTTGCAGCTCAAGCTGGCCTTTTGTCTGAGGAGAGCTCGACAGCCTCATGCAGCAGAGCAGTGTTTTATTCCAGCTTAGTCACCTGACACACGCACACGCACACACACCATCAGATGTCTGGCCAGGTGGGGAGACCAGCCTCCCTTTCCTGTTCTGATTCTGATAGGCTGGCTCTGATTGGCTGGCTCTGGGAAGCAGGCTCTGGTAGGCTGGTTTTGAACAGCTGGTTCGGATTGGTTGCTTCTGGGAGCCTGGTTCTGATCGGCTGGTTCTGGGAGGCTGGTTTTGGTAGGTAGGTGGGTAAGATGCCATGTCCTCTTCCCAGCCTCCTTTCCTTGTGAAGTGGGAGAGCCTAATCACTGTGGCTAATCAGGACTGTGTGTGTTAGTTATTATTAGCCTGCCTAGGAGGAGATGCTCCTTGTGTCCACCTGCACCATGTGCCCCCCCCCAGACACACACACACTCCCCCCTGCAAAAACCCTGTGTGTCTGTGTGTGGCAAGCTAGCGATGAGCACCCCGTCCCATCCTGTCTGGCCCTGCAGCTGCAGCAGAGCTAATTTTAGCCAAGATGTGTTCGCCTCAATTCTCCTGGCCTGGCGTAGAGGAGGGGGCTGGGAGAGAGAACAGGGCTCCCTCTCTCACCACCCCTCTTCTCTTTCCCTTCCTCGCTATCCCTCCCTCTGTTTCTCTCCATCCTGCCTTTCTTTGTCTCTCTCCATCCATCTCCCTCCTTCCATCCCTCCTTGTCTCTGCTCTGGGGACAGTAACTAAATAGTCCTGTAGTAAGCAGGCTACAGATGACCCGGGCCTGTGTCTGTCACACTGAAACCTAGATGAGCTGCTCAGCCTTGCTACAGCCTTAGTATCGGGTTCCACTAGCCGGCTGAGAGATACCAGGGCAAAACGGCTGAGTCTGAGAGAGACGTGTGTGTGCAAGCCTTCACACGTCTATGTACTCGTTTACAGTGGGTTACTGGTCAGTTAATGGCTGACTGGTTTGGTGTGGTCAGGGCTGGCCAGATTATGGCTGACTGGTATGGTGTGGTCAGGACTGGCCAGATTATGTCTGACTGGTTTGGTGTGGTCAGGGCTGGCCAGATTATGACTGACTGGTTTGGTGTGGTCAGGTATTAGACTAAATCCCTCGATCTCTCTGGAATGTGTCTGGACTGGAATCTCACAAAACTGTAGTGTGCTGTGTGTTTATATGAACATGTGATACACTGTGTGTGTTTGTGTGCATGTGTGTGCGAGAGAGGGAGAGAGACAGGACTGCAACCAGATCCTGTCGACCCTGTCCCAGATTGTGTGGTGTGTGTGTGCTGCTCTGCCCAGGTGGACTGGGGATGTTAACCGAGCCTTCTGCTCGTCGTTTCTGGTGTCACTGTTCTCTCCGCTCTGACCTGTGGATTTTATCTGCTGTCTAGTGACAAAGAGAGTGGAACTGAGAGAGAGGAACTGAGAGGGAAGGCAAGAAAGAGAATGACAGAGATGGAGGGAGAGAGATGGAGAGACAGACCGACAGACAGAGATAGAGAGAGGTGTCTTAACAACAGGCTTGTTGAGGTTTAATAATTCATTGTGTGGGTGAGTCTGACCTTGAGAGCTGCCCTCACGGTGCTGGTGAAGTCAGGCCCTGTTCATGTGGGGCAGAGGAGACACATCAGGACATGGGACGCTGGGACACTCTGGCCTACAACAGCTAACTTTTCTCACAATTTGAGTGCGCTTGTGTGGGTTTGTGTGTGTCTACATGTATGGGTGTGGCGAGTTTGCGTGCTTATGTGTGTGATAGTGTGTCTGCATGTTTGTTTGTGTTTGTGTCTGCGGGATAGGTGTGTCTGTGTCTACGTGTGTGGCTGTGTCTGTCTTTGTGTGTATAGGTGGCGCGTCTGTGTTCTTGTGTGTGTGTGTGTGTGTGTGGTGTCAGGTCTGTCTGCCTGCTTGAATGGGTGTGTGTGTAGTCCTGTAACAGAGTGCCTTGAGCAAGTTATGTTCCAGTGCTGCTTCTCAGCCCAGCTCCAGACTCCAGAGCCTTATACTACAAAGTCGGATTTAGGGTTAGCGAGGTAACTTCAGGTTTAGCTCTGGATTTTCAGTGTCACGATGGTGGTTCACTTCTTAGCAGAATGGATCACCATGGTAACTCATGCTGCACACCTAACCCACTCTGTAGCAGGTTATGTTTTAGATAACAGATCAACACGTATAAAAGCACCGCCTACTAACCAACCAAAATCGTCTCGGAAAATGGCATCACC
Organism: Mallotus villosus; assembly: GCA_903064625.1. Taxonomy (NCBI): domain Eukaryota; kingdom Metazoa; phylum Chordata; class Actinopteri; order Osmeriformes; family Salangidae; genus Mallotus; species Mallotus villosus. Next base: position 99,730 of record CAEFZP010000736.1, read on the forward strand.
ATTTGTCGAAGATCCTGTGGATTTAATTGGACAGAAAACACTATTGTATTTAGAGTCAGATTTACTACTGCCTTTCATGAGTGATATTGACAAGGTCATTAACTTGCACATTCACAGTCAGCAATTTTATCCCAACATTTCTTTCTTTTTTGGAAGCAGTGTTGCTTTCCGCTTGAAATATGCTCTTAAACTCTTCATATTTGTTTGAAATTAATGTTTGCTCGACTTCATGTGTGAAGTACGGCGCTCTAGACTTGTCCATGTTTGTAATTGGTCATATTTTGCAAACACGCCCCTTGTGACCGCGCTCATCGTCATCGCTCTGGGAAACCTTGGTTGAGTTCAGGAGTTGACAACCACCGTTGTGATACTGCTGCGATTGCGGTTGATAGGCTTAGTGAAGCAAGATAGCGAGAATTTATCCCGGGCGTGTTGAACTTGCTTCGTAGTCGAGGGCCCAGGTGTGGATACTGCTGCATACACTCACATCAACTCCTCCATCTGGATAACAGAGTTCCATAACACACCTGGCACCACCTGGAGCTCTCGGGCTGACCTCAGCACTCCATTCTCTCTGGCAATTAGCTGTCCAGAGGTGTGTTTGTGATCCTGTCATTGTGTTTGCGTTATTTGTACATTTCTGTGCATTTTAATTTGACTGTGTAAAGCACTTTAGTCAACCGAAGGTTATTTTAAACTGCTATTCAAACACACTGACCACACAGGAAGCAGTGACAGAAAAGGCTTGCAGGTTTCCTAGAACTGAAAGTGTGCATTCTGGACTGGTGATGAGGTAGTACATATTGGTAGTTAACCTTCTAGAACAGTGGTCTTCAACCCTGGTCCCCAGGGATCCCCTGCCCTACATGTTTTAGATGTTTCCCTGTTCCAACACACCTGATTCAAATGAATGCTCATTATTAGGCTTAGATAAAGACCCATTCATTTGAATAAGATGTGTTGGAGCTGGGAAACATCTAAAACATGTAGGGCAGGGGGGGTCCCTGAGGACCAGGGTTGAAGAAGACCACTGTTCTAGAGTGTGACAGAGGAATAACCTGGTCTACAGGAGCATGGTCACTTGAGCCAATACTTCTACTTGAGCTGTGATATCTGTCTTCAGTGATCCAGGCTTCTGTTGTAAGGCCCAGCTGCAAACAGGTTGCCATAGTGAAGGTTGCCATACAGACTTGAGGCTGTTTGCTGTTCTAGTAAACAAACGTATCAATCCTCTGACTAGCCTCTCATTCATCTCTGTACCTAGCTACTCTGCAGGACTATGAGCTGCTGAGGAATTATTGTTTAAAATAACTTGTAGTGGAAGTGTGTGTGTGAGAGAGAGGTCTATCAGGGTAAGGGCTACTTTAGACTGGTATTGGTCATGATTGGTCTCTCGCAGTCTTAATGGTTATGTAACATCTGCTGTTGGTGTCGTCACAGGTTATTTGACTGCTCATTTAGAAGCAGTGGTTAGCAGGGTGGGGATGTGGTCAGGGCCTGCTCTGGACATGGACCTGGACCTAACTTAAACCACACTGGCTGAAAAGGGCTATACAAATACATTTTGAGTTGATTTGATTTTGATTTGACTGACACTCCTCCAGAGTCAAGACTGTTTGTTTGTAAAGAATCTCTCCTTGGCTTGTAAAGAGACTAAGAGGAGCCGGTCAGTCTGTATGGTGTTGGCACACAGGTGTGTTTTATGAAGCAGACAGCAGCTGGTTAGACAAGGCTGCTGCCTTATTTAGGTGTAAAGATGGTTGAGGTCATTCGATGTGGGTAGTGTGTGTGTCTGTGCACGCGTGATAGATTTCCTGTTGCTGACTTGATAAATGATCCTCAAGTGTTGATATCCTTTTCATCTATTGTGATGGATGATAATAAACTTGAGCGTTTCAGTGGTGTTTTACCTACAGGAATTTGTGACTTCATAAAGACGTGGTGCATTTAGAGAGAGTGAGGGGGTGTGGGTATTCAACAGTGTGGTGAGATGATAAACAGCCTGTAGCCTCTCCTCGGCTCAGCTATATCAGGATTAAATATCCTGCAACGTAGCCCCCCTCGCACCAAGTCTCAGGAGATGTGTTTGTTTATGTGAACAACACTCACGTAAACACAGACATCTATCCATGGAGGGGTACTCAGACAGCACCTGTCATAGGATAGATGTGATTAGCGCGCAAGCTGGTGGAGCCTTTTCAGTCAGTGTGGGTTTGGATTAGCATGCTAGTTATTAGGGGTGGTAATCTTTTGGTACCTCACAATTCGATTTTCGGGGTCCTGATTCGTCTAATAATCGATTCATGTTTTTTTCCGAGATTTATTTTGGGGGAAAATCACACAAAAAAAAGAATCTATTCACATAAATTTGTGAATCGATCTGAATCGCTAGCAGACTGAATCGCGATTAAAATGTGAATGGATTTTCCCCCCCCCACCCCTACTAGTTATGGAGCTAGTGCTGCTGTATCAGTCAGCGCAGGTTTGGATTAGCATGCTAGTCATGGAGCTAGCGCTGCTGTATGTTTTGGCAGCAGCAGCATAAGAGGGAGGCTAACAGACAGTGCGTGGGCTGATGGGGCCTGACGCCATGGGAGCGAAGGAGAGATTGGGAGGGAGGCAGGGAAGGAGAAAGAAAAAATCATGCCCTAAGGATGAGGTGTGCTGTTACACTGCTACTCATCTTGTTAGTCACACTGTCACAGAGATTAGAGACACACACAAAATCACGCATACATACACACACTGTAGGAAAGGCAGAAATGTCCAAGTCACAGACTGTAGACACACATACACACACTCTCAGATAGACACAGTACAGTACGAAAAAAGACCCAAACTACAAACGCACACACACCAAGCAGAGCGACTAAAGCAACTCGACTACTATACAGCCAGCGCATGCTCCTGTCTGTGTTTCAATAGGACACTTTGTGTTCCTCTCAGCCTGGCTCTCCGACAGTCTCGGAACACGAGCGAGCTCTCCAGGGCCTCTGTGGAGTGTGTGGTCTGACCAGCTCATGGTGAGCAGGGGTTTTCTTGTCTTTAAAATGACAGACATGGACAGATAGTAGAAATGCTGTGCTCGTGCGTGCTACATTTAGACCTAAATACATTCCCACACAGCAGTTGCAGTTGTCGGGGCTTTGTTTTGCGACGACGTTGTCTTTGCCGTGGTTTGAGTGAGTACACTGGGTAAAGGTAGCAATCTATTGTTGGTGGTGTACCGAAACAATGTTTCTCTGTTCCAGGACACATTGTGTCCTAATGATTTAAGTGAGGTAAACAGGAAAGCTTGGCGCCTCTGTCTCTCTCTCTCTCTCTCTCTCTCTCTCTCTCAGTTCTACTCTGCAGTCATGGCTGGCTGGCTTCAACCACACAGTTGCTCATTTACCAGAACTAAAAGAGGAACTCGCTTGTTTTATCTCCTCTGTCTGTTGTTCCTGCCACTTGCCTGCTGTCACGGTTGCCATTGATGATGGCTGTGGGAACCCAGAGGGGTGACGTGCCAGAGATCCCCGTCACGTGATCACACTGCCACCTATACTGTACTGGACAGTCTAGAAAGAGGAGAATAACACAGACCACAGGCCTGGCCGTGAGACACTGGTCACGACACATACGGCTCAGGTTTAGTTTTGTCTTTGACTTTGTGTTCTTTTTCTTCTTTTTTACCGTAGCGGCAAACTTAGATTTTTGTTTCCAGGGCAACGCTTGCAGGCCGAAATTCGAGGCACTTTCAGTGTAAGGCGGCCATCTTTTCCCTCCTCCTGGTTCCCCGCTGGTTCCAATCCTAGACGGATGGCTGGAGGACAAGTGACTTAGACCTGGCGTCTCTGATAACCAGGCCTCACTCAGCAGAGCGAGAGAGAGAGCGAGAGAGAGAGCACTGAAGCATTGTAATAAAAAATAAATATAAAACATTACAAAAACATTACATTTGTGGATCGATGTGAATCACTAGAAGACAGTTGACCTTTATGCATCTGGCACTTCTCTTTGATTGGCTCCAAGGATCAGTCTCTAGTACCATTTCATTGGCTCCAGCCATCTGGCGCTTATGTTGGTTGGATGTGAAGTGGTCCCTTAATGCTATCATGTCCACTTCTTTTCCCCTTCCCATTCCTTACCCCTCTCGTCCTTCTCTTCCCCCTGTCCTCTTCCCTCCTCCTCGTCCTCCTCTTCCTGTGGTTCCTTATCTCTGCTGTCCAGGACAGGGCTCTCGTGCAGAGGAAGGTCGTGAAGGCTGTGTGACCACAACGCTCGTGTCTTCAGAAATAGTTAGAGAAGGATGCTAGTGGAGTACTGTGCGGGATGAAGTATATCATAATACATGACTTTCAGACGCTCACACAATACATCTGTTGGTGCGTAGACAATCCATTTAGACAGCTAGATTATAAGATCAAATCATATTATACACATTATAGTGTTACATGAAAAATGCAATTCAAGTACCGTGACATACCTATAGGGTTTGACTTTGTAGGCTGGTTAAGTTTCCTGCAGTGGTTGTGGTTATTAGCTGTTGCGTACTGCTATCATCAGCTCTCACTGAGGTTGTTGCACCCCGATGGGTAACATAGCATGAGTCCTCTTCATCTCTTAATGGAAAATAGCTGCTTCAAAGCTCTCAGTACAGGCCCTGTGGAAGGGGCGAGGACTTGAGCTCCAGACCGCATGGTAATCTCTCTGCTTACGCTGGCATGCTAATACAAGAGTCCTTCAGCTAAACTGTGTGTGTGAGCGTGTCCTTGCGTGCACGTGTGTGTGTGTAGCCTATATGTTTGAAACTCTCAGAATGGACCTCTTGTTTTGTGGTCCTGTGGTGTAGAAAGAGCCGCTTATGGATCCCAGCTGAGGGTATTTCATCCAAGAGTAACAGTGTGGGTGTGTGCTCACTACGTCAAGTTCTTAAAGGCCAACAGAACATGCAACTCTGAAGCACACAAGCTGTAAACATGGAATACATTCCTGTGTACAGTATATATAATGAACACGCCCTTCCCCCCTCAGACACCAGTACTTCTTTGTCTTTTGCACAGTGACGTTGATTGACTGATTGATGGTTAATTGATGGCTTGATTGGTTGATTGAGGACTGGTGTTTTTTTGTGTGCAGGTGACCCTCAGCGACTGACCGATGTGTGACAACACAGACACCCGGCTTCTTCTCCCACTGGAGATCTGAGACAGGGTGACAGAGTGAGAGGTGAGCTCTGAGGGAGGGAGGGGCTCTGAGGCAGGGAGGGAGGGGCTCAGGGAGGGAGGGGCTCAGAGAGAGGTGAGAAGGAGTGAGTAAGGGCAAGGATTGACAATAGCAGTAAAACGCTAGCAACATTTCCAGACACTGTGTTGGGTACAACACCTTTCCACCCTGGACAACATACAGACAATTACCGAGACCATCATCAAACTGTCCCCCTCACTTTGGTCCGCATGGGAATAGATTCCCTGGAGAGTTTCCTGAGAGTTACAGTGTGACTGAGGTCTGGGGAAAGGAAGAAGTCAGCGTTTCAGAAAGAGCTGAACACAGCTTCTCGGAGCAGTGCTTCTCTCTCACAGCAGCCTTCCTGGAGTCTGAAGGAAGTGGGAATGGCCTGGAAGAAAGATATGAATGATTCAGATATTCATCTCACTGTAGAGAGGACTTGCCGTTCTTTCGCTCGCTCTCTCTTCCTCTCTGTCATTCGCTCTCTATCTACCTGTCTCATCTATCTGTCTCATCGTATCTATCTTCTGTATTCCATCAATTTATATATATTCTATTCAGTCTTTAAAATCTTCTATCTTGTTTTGCTCTTCTAATCTTGTTCTGTAACATCCTATATCAGCCTGATGCAGAGTGGGATCCAGGGTTTCATGCTGGATTAGTTCAGCATGGGTAACCTTTAAACTGTTAAACACCTCTGAACACCTCTGAATCCTGCATGCTGTGAGTACAGCAGATGCCCAGGCCTGGGGTGTTTAGAGAGAGCGTAGGGGGAGGGGGGTTAAAGGGGGCATGAAGGAGTAAGTGAAGGGGCACTGGAAGATGTGCGTATGTATGAGAGAGAGGAGCATTGGAACATTTGGTATGCAATGTACCTGCAGTACAGTCAGCCCAAATCAAGTCCAATCCGCTAACGTTTCCGCAACTCCCATGTAGTCAGGCTGAACATTCCTACAGTAGCTGGTAGCTAGTGGGTCCCTCTGTCTTTCTGTCTCTACATATCCAGTGTGTGTCCTAACTGGATTACATGGCAGAACAGCACAGTGATCCCTGCCACCAGTCCCAGCTCCAGATGATGATGATGAATGCAGCTAATCCCTAGTTCCCCCACACACCGTGCTGTGGAGCAGGAGGAAGGAGGGTTCTGAAGGCTACGGTCTCCTTGGAGCTGAGACATGGCCAAGGCCAGCGTGACGTAAACGCCACACGGCTGTGTCACGTGACTAGCCTGGAAAACACTTTTGTGCCATTTATTTTCTTAGGCCTGGTAGTGTGTGTCCTTGACTAAAGCAGTGTTGAATACACAGTGATATCCTTCATGGGAATATCACTGCGAGAGGGGGATGACGGGAGGAGAGGGGGGGAGGGGGAGTGAGGGGAGAAGAGAGACCGAGGGAGGAGAGAGTGATGAGAGGGTTCCTCATGTCACCTCTCTACAATCGCCAGCATGTCACTAGTACACTGTCACCAGAGACATGTGCACTGAATGTGTGGGAGGCCAGGTGACAAGAAGCGCGGGGTAGGTTCTCATGCGGGATCTTCGAGTGACGGCTGGTCCCAGGACACGACTGGTGGACAAGGTCACGGGGGTAGAAGTCCTGCAGCGTCCCTCACCAGCAGGCTGGATGGTGCTGGAGGGACAGGGTTCTCTCTGGAAGACCCTGAGAGGTTCATGCAGATACAGGGCTCCTACACGTCTGGACTCTTAATCATCTGGTTTCTGTCTGTCTGTCCCCTAATACTCTTTCTTCTCACTTTCACTCTATCTTGTACTCTCTCTCTCTTCCTCTCTCTCGCTGTCTCTCTCTCTCTCAACCTCTCTTCCCCTGTCTTTGTCCAGGCAGTTGAGGGGGGATTCTGAGGAAGATGCTGGGCTCGGAGCGTGGCGTGGTCGAGGAATGGCTCTCAGAATACAAGGTGGGTGCTCTTGTCCTGGCTCGGTCTGCAGGCTTACATGACAGTGCCATGGAGAGGAGGGAGAGAGGAAGGGATAAATAAAGGGAGGAGTGGCAGGGGAGGATGGAGAGATGGAGGCAGGGATGGAGGAGAGGGAGGGAGAGTGATGACAGGAGGGATGGAGGGAGGAGTGATGGATGGAGGGAGGGAGAGTGGAGGGAGGGAGAGGAGTGATAAAGAGAGAGGGGGAGGGAGGGAGGGAGAGGGAGTGGTATGAGTCAGAGTAAGTCCTTCATGTGAGCACACAGTGTTCTATCCTCACACAGAGACCATGCCCTGGCCTGCTGTTGCCTCATACACACAAGCACACGCTCTCACACACTCCACTCCCCTAAAGGGACACTGGCTCATCTGGGGGGGAGGGAGGGGGGGGGGTCTTATTCATGTTATTTCATAAAGGTGCTACTGTTGTTCAAGCAAATTGTATGCGTATGTATTCAAATAATATAAAAAATACTATAAATAATGTCTTTAAATCAAATAAATACCTGTCTATGAATATCAGCTACTGTATGGTTCTCTGTCTCTCCCTTCCCCTATACACACACACACAGACCCTACCTGAAGCCCAGATCCCCAACTATGCAGGCAGCCTTCACCTGAAGAAAAAGCCTGGTGCCAGCCATCTACAGGGTCATCCAGGACCCCAACAACGAGGTGAGACAGAGAGACACACAGAAAGAGAGAGAGACAGACAGACGGATACAGAGAGACAGACAGACCCAGAGAGATAGACAGACCCAGAGAGACAGACGGACCCAGAGAGACAGACAGACCCAGAGAGAAGTGGAGAGAGAAACCGAGGCGGACAGAGAGTCCAAGAGGTAAAGAAAGACAGAGAAATGGGGAGACCTTCCAACCTTCTCGATTGAGGCCTGTTTTTAGGATATGAAATAGTGACTAATCTCAAGAGGTGTACAGAGAGCTGGCAGACACACACACACACACACCAGCTGTTAGACGGGCAGGCGAGCTGGCAGTGCCAGGCTGTTGTCCTGGGAGACAGGATGTGTGAGTATGGGGAAGCATGACCAGCAGAAGCATGTGCAGGTCAGATAACAGGGGTACAAGACGTTATAGACCCCCCCGCTGGCCTGAATATCTATGTAGGAGACTTGACTCGTCATAGTGGCGACACAGAGACACACAGTGACACACGCGCACACACAGACACACCACAAACACACACACACATAGTCACACACACTCACAGCCCTGACTATCCACAAGGACTGATTCCATTAAGGTTAGCCGACAACTGTTGACGACTGGAGGAAATGGTACAAGAAGAGGTGCATGTGTTGCATTGCTGGAGACTGATGATAGATCAGGTGCAGGGACTAACATCCTGCCAAACTCGGTGGTGAGACGTTACTCATTACAGGTAACACACACGGGTACAAAGTCCAGTGCCATGTGTGCAGTCAGTTGAGCTGGCTCCAGCCCAGTGTAAACACATTCTCCAGGTCGGCTCTCTTCTCTAACTCTGGTATCTGTCCTCCTCTCACCCCCCCCCCATCCTTATCTGCCCTTCTCTGTCAGAGAGAGAGAGAGAGCAAGAAGCAGAGAGAATCATGGAGAGAACCCCTAGTGTATGCCTTCTTAGTAAGTCAGAGATAGGGGAGGATGAAGAACGGAGGAGGATGGAGGTAAAGGAGTATGAGACAGCTAGCTGCTGTATCTCTCCACTCCTCCCAGACTCCATCCATCATCTGGCTGACTAGATAACCTATCTTCATTCTATACCCAACGCTGGCGGACGCAGAGTTAGTAGACAGCCCCAGGCCTTAAGCAGATTCCTGCTCACACGCACACGCGCGTGAGGTGGCGCTGCTCTGTTAACAAGTCAGGCCTGTGGTTGGCTGCCTTTGTTTGATATTGTCAGATGAACTCCTCTGAGTGCTGTGTTGTCTGAGAGCAGAAGTGGGAGCTGGCGGATGCAACAATGGGTTTTACTGTCTAGCAAGGGGTTTGTCTTTGGGTGAAGTCTGATATTTTCCCTGACAATTTGCTGAGTGTGTGTCCTATATACGTGTCCTGTGTGTCCCATATACGTGTCCTGTGTGTGTGTTTGCTGTGTGTCCTATATTTGTGTGTGTGTCCTAAATGTGCGTGTCCTACATATATACATGTGTGTGTGTGTGTGTGACCTCCCCAGCTCCTGGAGCCTGTGTGTCACCAGTTGTTTGAGCTGTACCGGAGCTCAGAGGAGCGCTTGCGTCGCTTCACCCTGCAGTTCCTGCCCGAGCTGGTCTGGGTGTACCTGCGCCTCACCTCCAGCAGGGAGCGCCAGAGCAACGGCTGCGTCGAAGCCCTACTGCTGGGCATCTACAACTTGGTGGGTGCTAGGACCAGCGGGGACCCATGGGGAGTTCTAGGACCTGGGGGACTGTAGGACCGGGGCGGGGAGCGGTGTGTGCTAGGACTAGGGGGGTTCTAGGGGGATAACAAGCGGGGTGGCAGGACCAGAAGTGTCCAGAAGTTGTTACCATGGTGACAGTGTTCTGACCCCCTCTCAAACACAGCTGACTTCCAGAGTTCATCAGACTGTTAAAACCAACTCAGCCAGGCAACCTCTAGTAACACAGCTCTCTCTCGTTTTTGCTCCCTTCTTTCTCGCTCTCTCTCTCCTTCAATTCCTCCACCCCCTCTCCCCCTTCTCTACTCCCCCTGTCTCCTCCTCTCTATCGCCCTCTGCAGGAGATAGTGGATAAAGAGGGCAACAGTAAGCTGCTGTCCTTCACCATTCCGTCTCTGTCCAAGCCTTCAGTATACCACGAGGTAAGACCCCTGTTTGCATGCTTATCACTCCCTCATCACCTCTCCTCTCTGTCATCACTACACCCACTTTCCCCTTCCCACTCTGTGTTCCTATCTGGTCCCTTTCAGCCCTCCAAACAAAGTTGGATCGATTAGTCTGCCTTTTTGCGCATATGTGAACAACTCCAAAAGAAACCTGGCAGGTTCGCTTTGCCATTGTATTTTATCCCTCAAGGCTTGCCGTAGACAGATCAAATGCTATTGAGTGGTACGTTCGAAAAGACACAGAGCCTTGGCAGAGTTTGGTTAGGTAAAAAGGAGTATAGGTGTAAACATCATAAGTGTTCCATCCATTGAGCTTGTTAGCATGGTGTGTATTTAGCCTGGTATTTAGCCACAGAACCAATCAGCTGACTTATTGATTCTGAAGAGGGAGGGCGGAGGAGAGAGAGAGGGAGTACAGCAGGTCCAGGTAGTTACTGCTTTATAGAGCCTTCCATCGTATTTGCTGAGTGCGTGTGTGGTGGTGGGATTTATGGATGTAATTACAAGCTTGAGGTGCTCCTCTCTGGGCTGTCAGGTTGATGGAGGCAGGGCTTGGTAGGGGCAGGGGGTATTTTAGATGTGTGTGTGTGTGCACGTGAGTGCTCCCATGTGTACAGGCCGGAGGGCGTCAGAGCTCCAGTACACGTCACACACGCTGATCTGTCGACACGCTGCATTAGCATCCCCTCCAGACTGTCCTCCTCAGCTACCTGTCCTGTCTGCTCAGCACCTCTCTCTCTCTCTCTTACCCTTTCTCTCTCTTTCTCTTTCTCTCACCTCTCTATCCTCCTCTCTCTCTGTCCTCCTCTCTGTTTCTCTCCATATCTCCCTCTTCCTTTCCTCCTCGTCTCTCGCTCCCACTCTCTCTCTCCCCGCTCTCTTTCCTCCTCCCTCTCTCTCCTCGTGTGTGATGCATTGCTGAATTTGAATATGAACTCCACTGTCACAGCAGACCTCCTGTGGTGAATGTATCCAGTTTTATCAAAATATTCTTATTGCGTATATTGTTTGTGTGTGTGTGTGTGTCCTCCAGCCCTCCAGCCTGGGCTCCATGGCGTTGACGGAAGGAGCTCTGAGTCACCATGACCTCATCAAGGTGGTCTACAGCGGGCTCCACCCCCAGAGAGAGACCTTTACTGCCCAGAACAGGTGAGGTGTACACACACACACACACACACTCCCTGAGAGGACACACACAAATGCACGTCTTCTCCCCAAACGTCTCACATACACGAACACTGGTACACACACACTCTTGTGCACATACACACAATCGTCTTACCGTCCTTCCCTTTTTACACCTCCTCTCGTTCTTTTCCACACGCAGTCACACACATGCTCAGACACACAGACACGGGCGTGATCCTCTGTGGCCCACTGTGTGTGTTAAGGCGCTATTCCTAAGCTGAAGTTGTTTTGGTTTCAGGTTCGAGGTGCTCTGCTTCCTCATGCTGTGCTACAACTCTGCTGTGGTCTACATGCCCCTCTCCTCCTACCAGTCTGTCTGCAGAATGAGCTCACGGTGAGCGCACACACACACACACACACACACACACACACAACCTGGAGTAAACATTACACTCGCTCTCCGTACCTCCTCTACTCCTCTTCTTTTCTTCCCCTCCCCCGACGTTCCCCAGAAGTCTGTCCTGGTTTATTAACCCACCAGATATAAACTCTCACCCCTGTGTGTGTGTGTGTGTGTGTGTGTGCGCTGCAGGTTGTGTGTGTGTGGGTTTCCACGGCAGCAGCAGAAGCTTTGGAGAGAGCCGTGTAACCGTGTGCTGCTGGACCCTGACTTCATGGTTCAGATGCTGACGGCCATCTACCATGCCATGTATGTACCTCTCTCTCTCACACACACACACCATGTATGTACCTCTCTCTCACACACACACACACACACAATGTATGAACCTGCCACATACACAGACAAAGGGGAGAGATAGCAAGATGAAAAGAGAGAGAGGGAGAGAGAAAGGAAAATAGGGAGAGGGAGATACCACTCAATAATACTTTCCTCAGAGAGGAAATGACACACCAGTAGATTAGAGCTGTCACTCAGAGAAGAGAGAGAGTAATAGAGGGAGAGGGAGAGAAGAGAGAGAGTAATAGAGGAACAGATAAAGAGAGTCGGAGAGAATAAAGAGTGATGGAGAGAAAGAGCAGTTGTTCTATTAGTAATCTAAAAGAGGTAATCTCTGTGGATGACTGGAGCCTGTTGACATGTGGAGGGCAGGTCAACTGCCAGCACAGGCAGGCAGGCCATGGTGGGGTAGGGTGGCCTTATTAAGGGGCCGTAGTCCAACCTGAAACTGCAGCTCCCAGTGGCACTGCCTGGACCGCGCCCCGTGGCCACTCTGCTGTGACATGTGCTCAGTAAGGATGTTTATTGTGTGTCTGCAGATACAACGGGGAGTGGGAGATGGGCAGGGAATCTCTGGAGGACATCCTGTACAGAGCCCAGCTGGAGCTGTACTCACAGCCTCTCCTGGTGAGACCCACACACTCAGACCTGCACACACACACACACTCAGACCTGCACACACACACACACTCAGACCTGCACACACACACACACTCAGACCTGCACACGTACTCAGACCTGCACACACACTCAGACCTGCACACACACACACACACACACAGACCTGCACACGCACTCAGACCTGCACACACACTCAGACCTGCACACACACACACACACACAGACCTGCACACGCACTCAGACCTGCACACACACTCAGACCTGCACACACACACACACAGACCTGCACACGCACTCAGACCTGCACACACACTCAGACCTGCACACACACTCAGACCTGCACACACACTCAGACCTGCACACACACTCAGACCTGCACACACACATACCTGCACACACACACACACACAGACCTGCACACAGACCTGCACACGCACTCAGACCTGCACACACACATACCTGCACACACACACACACACACATCCCTGCACACATACAGACCTGCACACACATACAGACCTGCACACACATACAGACCTGCACACACAGTGTTTCTGTGAATGTGTGTATTCCTGCTTGCCTGCATTTGCATGTGTGAACTCATGCCTCATGTGCACTGGTCTGTCATATGCAACAACTGTATTTATATGCTGCTGTTTGCAAGGGATTTATGTATATATATGCTTTCTTTTTAATGTGAAATATCCATATTTATTATGTGCAATATGTATATTTTACATGGTTATCTATTGTATACTATTTGCCTTAATTTTTTATTCACTCCGCACAGGAGTGCTGTTTTTAGTTAGAGCACTATTTAGGAGCCAGTAGAACAATATTTAGTTCTGTGCACTCAGACTGTACTGTTGATTGATCTGTGTGTGTGTGTGCCAGCTGGGGAACGCCATGAAGAGCTCCCTGCCAGAGAACGCCCCAGACGAGCCGCGCGGCCGCAAGCTCCTCCAGGTGGTGGAGGTCACGCCCACCGTGAGCAGGATCTCCATGTCTGCCATCACCACCGCCTCCATTCGGCGGCACCGCTGGAAGAGAGAGGGTGAGAGAGCCCCGCCCTGCTGGCCTCCCACACACGGGGGGGAAACAGGAACTCTTTGAACTCTCTTAAACAGGAACGGGTTGTAGTTTTAAGGCCTCAATATGCTTCTGCGTCTCCGTTTTCGGGTGGGCGGGCTCACGGATACGCACGGATACACACGGATAGACTTCGTTTATAGTTCTCCGTAGGCTGTGGGTGCTGAAAACAATTCACCGCCAGAAGAGTAGGTGGCGCTGCACTGCGATGCTAGCTATAGGTTATCGAATACTCGGAGCAAATTTACAAATGAGCCGTTTCATCAATAAAATATGTACAGTTTCAGCGACTACACTGCCCATTTCTCGTCACATTTGAATTCAAATGCCGATTTACATGTACTGTTTAGCTGAAATATGAATTGTAAAAACTGCTTCGATCTCTTTGGTGATGTTTGTGATGCTAGCTGGAAGGGCAGCCTGCTTTGACTGGGTGTGCAGTGAACATTTCTGGGGGGTTATTATGATTACGGAAAGGGATCGTATATGTTTTTATATTGCTACCATTTTAGAGACTGCTTATCGATCCGAGTATTAATCAGGCGCGGAGCCAGACGTTGTAAACATTACGGGTTTAGCTCAAACCAACAACGTATTGGGGCTTGATTTGCAAGAACGCAACGCTGAGCGCCTCCACGGTCCTCTTCCACATATTAAAATAGTGCTGCTGCCAACGAATAATGCACCTAATAATATGGTGCCTGCACTGCAATGCCATGGCGGGCTGGACCAAATGATTTTTCGGGCTGCATATGGCCCGCAGGTCGGACGTTCCCCACCCCTGGTCTTGTTGGTCACGGCAACCCATAGCGGCCAACCCGCCCCTGATTCTTAATACGGACCAATCACCGCCAAGGGGGTCTCCGTCGCTCTCCGTCGCTCTGCGTAATTTCGACGGATAGTTAGAAAATTCAGGAGGTGCACGTCAATCCGTCAAAAGGTCTCCGAGGGCTGACGGAGAGCACGCAGAGGGCGTTCCACGGAGACGAGGGCGTTCCCTCCTCTGCGTTTTTCGAAAAACGCAGAAGCATAATTAGGCCTTTAGACCTACTCTCTACCTTATTTTGTGGTTTTAGACCCACTCTTGATCTATTTTAGTTTGTCGTTTAATGCCTTCTTTCTTGACTATCTTGGTTTGTAGTTTAAGGCCTACTCAAAGTACTACTGTCAGTCAATTGTTTCCAGTGTCGGGTGTTTTTGTGAGAATTACTACACCTAGTTTACAAGTGATGAAGGACCTAGCACCAATGATAAACCAACTGAAAATGGCTTATCTTTTACCATGTGTGTTTACACACCGTCCGTGCCAAACAGACGGCCGGAGAAGTCCTCGTCTGCCGCCTGCCTGTGGCGAGGTCTGCTCCGTGTTAACCCTCCGCATCACCTGTAGTACACACTCCAATATTGTTACCTGGCAATATTGGAAATGTCACCATTTAGTCTCTTACTTTCATGCTAGTGGATTGGTCTTTGCACATCCTGTCTCTGTGTGAGTGTGTGTGTGTCAGTGTGTGTGTGTGTGTGAGTGCATGTGAGCAAGCTTGTATGTGTGAGATTCTGTGTAATAGTGTGCTTGAACTTGTGAGAGTGTGTGTGTGAGTGAGCAAGCTTGTCATTGTGTATGTGTGTGTTTTATTGTTGACTGTCTGAGGCTAATATAAGTCTTCTGCCACGCTTCTCTTGCTTCATAGAGCTTCTGGGATCAGGGGTGAAGCTGCCCCTAGAGTCTGATCTGGGATCAGTTTTTCCCATCCCTTTTCTGAGTGGGGGGAGGTGGGAGCTGGGGTTTGCAGGATATGAACTGATCCCAGACCAGAGGGCCTCCTCACCCAGAGGGGGACCCCTAGTGGTCCGGAGGGGACCTGCTTGGCCTTGGCACTAAGCAGCCCGTCTCCTCCTGTTGTGTTGTTGACTCCCAGATTGTTTTGACCACTCAAACGAAGCAGAGCTCAGCACCATCGTCAATCCTAGCCACCGCCACCGCCACACCCCCTGGGACCCGGCAGCCAATCCGCAGAGAGGAGGGCGGGCCCGCGGCATCCTTCCCGTCACACTGGAGGGTAGGGGCCTGGGGTGGACACGGAGGTGCCCTTACACCTTTGACCCCCTCCCCCACTCCTGTGAGAGAGAGAGAGGGGGGGGGGTGCCCTATTTCTGTTACTAGCTACTCACTTCCCCCAGAGCACACAGCTCATCCCTCTCAGACACTCATCCGTTGCCCACTCTCCCCACATCCCCTCCCTAAATTGTGCTCCTGTTACCAGGTGCCCCCCTCCTCCCATCAGGCCAGAGAGGGGAGGAGCCTCCTGTTCTGGGGTTGAAGGAAGTGTCCTGGGGGCCATTGCATGGACTATCCATAACCTCATCAGTCCGCTCTGACTTCGCCATGCTTCGCCTTACCTGCCTCCCGTGCGCACGCCCGCCACTCACTGAGCATGCTCACTAGCCTGCTTTTACTCTAGGCTCCACCCACTAACCCCAAGGAGGTTGAGCTGTCAGTTCACCAGGGACATGGTGATAAACAACCTTATAAAAGCAACAGACAGACGGATTAGCCAGAATGCAGGTTCTGCTTGATCCGATCCCCTGAGAGAATGAGCCTCACAGTGCGTTCACACTGCAGCGACGCGACAACATGCTTTCCATTCATTTTCAATGGAGCCAGGCAAATCGCTTGCGTGGTGCATTGTGGGTAGCGACATGACCGATTGGAGATTTTCTAAACCTTATGCAAATGAGGAGGTGAACTGTGGGGGCGAGCGATGGCAAGCGATTCGCCTCGCTGCAGTGTGAATGCACTGTCAGAACTCTCCAGGCTCCACAGAAGAACCACCTTCTGCCTTCCAGGACTGGGAGTGCTGCTGGGTCGCGGGCTCCCAGCCGGTGGTCCATCCCTCTGTCTCTCCGTCTCTCTCTTCCTCTGTCTCTCCGTCTCTCTCTTCCTCTGTCTCTCCTCTCTCCTCGTCTCCTCCCTTCACTCTCTATCCATCCATCTCTCCCTCCCTACATCCCTAAATCTCTCCGTCCTTCCATCCCTCCATCCATCAGCTGAGGTCACTAGCAGGCTCAGTGAGTGAGGGACCTGGGGGCATGCGCATGCAGGGGTACCACCCTCCCAACAGGACCACCAGAATCCTGCAGCGACGGCAGTCTGACGCGGCGAGGTGTGCCGTCGTCAGCTAGTCAGGGAGCGCCGCCCGTCTCCGGCAGCGCATCGCCTCTCTGTCTCCTCGGCGTTCCAACGTTAATCAGGAACACTGCATTGTGGGCTTCACGCACGGCGCAACCCTAAACCATCTGGTCCTCTGTCTACGTTTGTCCTCTTCCTTCTGCCTAAGTCATCTTTCAACTGCCGACGTTCGAGTGATGTCAGAGCGTCTTGTTGGCTCACAGTCGCTTCCTGGCTGCCGCTCCCAGATCCTGTTGTGTTAATCATGGAACCTCCCCTGGAATGAAATCTAATACCAGGAAGCTGACATCATAAAACCAAACTGCAACCTTCAGATGCAGAGAACAGATTCTTCTTCTTAATCACATTCTGAGAAAACATTGTTTCTTTTTCAAAAAATGTATATCCTGTCCTGTGTTACTAGAACAAACTGGACTGGCCCCTCCCTACCTCTGATTGGAGTGCTATTGATCCAATCAGAGACGGCTGGACTTTATGTTCTTTGCTGAACTCATTCAGATTGGCAGGCTCACCTATAACTCCCACGGCATGCAGCCAATCGGATGCAGTTGGCAGGTGAAGCGAGGCGACGTGGCTGGAGAGGATGTGTGGCCTCGCCCCTGTCGTGTGCATGTCTCTCTCTCCTCCTGCTCTCCCCCTCTCTTTCTCCTCTCTTCCTCTCCTCCCGGAGGTCCGTCTGCCTGTGGAGCCCTCTGGTGGTCGGTCTTGCTTGCTGCATGATGGAGAGTCTTCTACCTCTCCTCTTCCCGTTCAGTGACATATGATTTAACTTTCTGACTTTCAACCTTTTTTTATTTGTTATATATATATATATATATTATTAATTTTCTCCAGCTAATTCTGTCAATTCTCTCCCTTCCAGCCTTCGGATTTAGATGGAACCTCTAGATTTTACCCTGTGCCTGGATGTGTGTCTGTTGGGATTGAGTGCTGTTGTTTTGTTGAGCACATTGCTCTCAATGTCAAATTGATAAGTTATATTTCAGCATTGTATTTCATGTTAAGCAGTATCTACTATTTATCTATGTGTAAAACATAGGTGGCATGCATGAGTTTATACTCTAGTTTGTGTGTCAGCATCTGGGCGCAACCCATTTTTCCAACCAAGCTTATTTATTTTGTCATTTTTTAGATACATTAAAGTGAGAGACAGAAGTTAGACGACTCTACCTGTCAACACCCCTGACCCTTTCTGAGTGACTAATCTCACTGAAAGACAGGTGGCCAGACAGATAGCTCAGGGTAAAACAGGGACTATCGCTAAGCTTGTCGATTCAAGCCATCAAGGTTTTATATTAACCCGATCAAAGCCCTTCTGATCAGTTTATGAACATCGTCATAGCCTACATCCGCCTGCAGCCTTCAAGGTTATTAGTCACTCGTTTGTTTCTCAGAACCGGTTGGCCTGCTCTGAGAGTGTAATTAAAACGTAGTGGGCGAGCTATCTTCCCAGGGCCACAGTGGGTGGGGCCAGTCAGGAGAGATGTGATTGGCTGACGGGCAGGTTTGACCCCTGCTACCCAGGGTGCTTCATTTCCCTCTTATTGCTCTTAATGATATTGACAGATAATCCCTCCATGCTTCAGCTAGTGTGTGGAGGTTCAATCTCAACACCTCGTAATAGGATGACTGTGCATGAGGATGATTACAGTCGAAGAATATTCATCAATTTCTCTGTTTCTGCCTACCTCACCCACATTTCTCTCCTGTTTTGTCTGTATGTGTGTATCTCTGTGTGTGTGTGTATGTGTGTAGGTGTAGATGCGGACGGACTGAGCGGAGGGGAGGAGTCCTTCAACGTGAACGACCCAGACGAGGGATTCTCCTCGGGGGCATCCAACAGCAGCCAGCCCAGCGGCTCCAAGGCCGGGGGCGGAGCCAGCGTGGGGCCTCGCGGCGGCAGCCAGAAGGGCAGCAGCAGCATGAAGAAGGCCGTCACCGCACGCATGAGTCGGGACAAGGACCGCGAGAAGGAGAGGGAGCGAGAGAAGGAAAGGGAGAGAGAGAAAGAGAAAGAGAAAGAGAAAGAGAAAGAGAAAGAGAAAGAGAAAGAGAAAGAGAGAGAGAAAGAGAAAGAGAAGAGAGGAGAGGGAGAGGGATAGGAGAGGGAGAAAGAGTGGGAGGCAGAGAGGGAGGCAGAGAGGGAGGCGGAAAAACAGCGTGAGCTCTCCTCCCCTGGGCCCCAGGCGGTGCTGCGCAGACACAACCGCCGCCAGCAGTCTCCACCCCTCAGCATCGCCCTGGACGCTGTCCAGCTGAGCCCCATCAAGAAGCACCTGAGCTTCCCTGCCGGCACAGCCCTGGTCCGAACCGCCAGCACTTCCTCCTCCAGGTCCTTCGACTGCACCACCCTCAACCTGAACGGCAGCAGCGCCAGCAGTCTTGGGGCCTCGGGGGGGGCTGAGGGGGCCCTGGGAGGGGCCCTGGGAGGAGCCCTGGCGATGCTGAGAGGAGGAGGGAGGGGGCTGGGGTCCGGAGGAGGAGGAGGGAAGGGAGCAGGCTCCAGGGGAGGAGCCCATCGTTACTCCACCATCAGCCTGCAGGAGGAGCACCTGGTGAGGCCTGAGGAGAGCCAGGAGCTGCTGTCTCCTGGAGCCCCTCTCACCAAGCAGTCCCGCTCGCCCAGTTTCAACATGCAGATCATATCACAGGTGTAGCATGGGGAGGGGGACTCAGGCACGTGCATGTGGACCAAACACATATAATACTGTACATACCTACACACACACACACACACACTGGTTGCCCTCCAGCCTCCCTACCCCCACCTTTCATCTCTCTACCTGTTTGTGTGACCAGGGGACTGGATGCTCCTCTGAAAAACAAGCATTTCTACCAGAGAAGTGTGTGCTTGTCTGTGTGTGTGTGTTTGTGTGTACAGAAATCAAAGCTTGTTTGTTTGTTGTTCAAAGGGGGGTTGTGTTCTCGGTCCCCACCCCCCTTCCTCAGTGGAATCAAGTCTTCAGAGAGCAGTGAGGGGATTTTAGAGAGCACAGCAGGGTGGGTCTCTAAAGCGAGAGCTCTCCCCTGGTCTTTCACAGCCTCGGTCCATGTCTGACCATCCTGATCATTCCACCTGTGAAGACCCTGCAGACACACTGCTCAACCAGGAACACGAGACGCCGCTTGCTGGGACTGGGACATTCAGATGTCTACGACTGAAACACAGAGTCTATTTTGTACTGAATCAGCAATAAGAGCAGTGAGACTGATGGAGGGGAGGGGGGGGGTGAGTTTTGCTGTCTCTCGTCCCTGTCACCTCCAGGGCTCACGTGCAATGTGTACAAACGATCTCCTTCTCGTTCGGTCTCTTTATTTCGCGTTCATACGTGTTTTTTATGATTTATCTACTGAGTCTATGGTTGGATGAAAAATCTCAGCCCCAAAGACGGTAGCTGAGAATGTTTTCTTTCGTGAATTGCGACAATTATGGTTTTATTGAAAAATAATCAAGTGGTTCGCTCGATTTTCTTAGTTCTCAAGCCTTTTTTATTTTGACTGATTTATACAGTGAATACCCAGCTGGAACTTTTGTGATTAAGTTAACAATTGTTTGTAATTATTGAATTATCTTGATACTGTTGTCAAATCAACAACTGGAATTATGCGATCTGTTGCTGGGTAGATGTCTACTGTGGCGTATATGAGGGTGTCTCCTCTGTGAAGCACAGGAAGTCAGGAACAGGAAGTCGGACCTCCAGGAACTTCCTGTCCCCTGCCCCCACGCCGTGTCCTGGCTGCCGTTAGGATGACTGTATGGACCTCTGTCAGAATAACAGAATTACACAGCTGTGTCTGTGAGATGAGCAAGGCTTATTGTTCTATGGTGTATTTAACCTGGTCATCTCGTGTGTAGAGGCTGTAGTTGTAGCTGTCTTGTGGTTGTGAACTGTACTTTCCTCATGGCTTATCACCATTGGCCCCTGGAGGCTCCAGGGGGTTACTGCAACGTCAGCTGTCACCAAGATGGTCATCCAGTTGTCTGTGATGTGATGTTTCACAAACATTTGTTTTCTACCTCATCGTGTGTTCACCTGCCACTCAAACAGCTATCTCCCAGCAACATCCTATAAGGGGTGGGGCTTAATCCACCATCACTTGGAGGACTAGAGCAATGACCAATAGCATTTGTTTCTCTCTCTCACACACACATACACACACTATCTGTCTACACAGCACTGTACCAGTGTGTATGAGGCGCGGGGTCAGAGGACTGTTGGTCCATCTCATGGCTCTTGTTCATGTTGGAGCTGTCAGCACTGGGCTGTTAGTCTCCGATACCCTGGGTCATGCACGTCATTCAGCCTAATTGGAACGACCTTACTTAAGTTCTCTGCTTCTCATCTCGCTGCTTGCTTCGTTATGTAAGTGAAATTCAAATGACGGTTTCCTTTATCTTTTCTTTTTTTGCAAGTGCAATTTCCCTTGTGCATGGAGCAGAATTGGGTCTCCTTTTTAGCGAATGCCTCTGTGTGAGCAGAGCTCTAGCGCCCCCTCTGGCTGAGTGAAGCAACTGTCTCGTCTGCCTGGCTCTGCATGCTAGGACTCAGCCATTGGTGCTCCCCCTGCAGCCCCTTTGCTAGGAGAGCCTGGGAGACAAACCCAGTGTCCGTTTCAGACACGTCTTTGCCAAAAGTGCCAAGAATGCGCATTCTCCTTCTAGGAAACACTGTTTATCATGCTTGTGTCTTAAGTTTTTTTTTGCCTGTTATGTTTTTATTTGGGGGATACTAGGCTCTTTTTTTCTTTTTTAATAAAAGGGGGTTTGTCTGTCTGCGCAGTCCCAAAAGCAGCCTGGGCGTGTGGCACTCTGAAATTAATTCTGTAAAGAAAAAAATGTTACCCCAGCATAGTGCTCTCACTGTCACAATCAAACTCACCTGTTCTCTATAGGAGCCATCTGGTGTATGTGTGTGTGAGATGTCTCAAAACTATTCTAGATCTAAGCTCATGTGGTTATAACTGTACTGTATAATGTGGATGACTGACTGTTTAGTGTCAATAAGTATGTTCGACTGAGGACACACACACACACACCCAATGGGGAACATTCCTCCTCCTGCTGCTGCTGTTAGTTTTTGGATGGAGCCTGTGTGCCTAGTCTTATTGGGGTTGTAAATCTATGTATGGTTTGTGTCGCATCATTTTCTATGTCCTCGTCTGTGTGTGAGCTCATCCTGCTCCTTCACTGACTGCTGTAGTCAACACACCTGGGTCTCCGCCATGTCGCTCTCTCTGTGGAGCTCCACCTCATGTAGAGAGCCGTCACCATCTGCTGGAATTTGCTGTGTTGAGTGGCGCCCCCCCGCTGTTCAAACTGGTCAAGTGTCTGTGTCATTAATATGAGTGCCCCCGGACCGTACCAAGTGGCCCAAGAGTTGGCAGTGCATTGGCTCAGTCCAAGTGTATGGGGGAGTATCCCTCAGTGTCTTGTGTAAAATTGCATGTGAAAGTGTGGGCTTTGTCCTCATACATTATGAAGCACTTTACCCCCATCCTCATACACTTCTTTCTGTCAAAATGATAAATATATGTGCAAATGTGTATACACTCAAACGCAGGGTCTTGGTCTGTTAGAAGTAGTACTTCTGAGCGATGTCACATCCGACAAATTATTTTATTTTTATGAAAGCCTAAGGGTACAGCTATTTATCACTTTCTTTTCCAAACCAAAAAAAAAGAATAAAGATTAGAAGCTAGACATGAGGATAGAGTGGTCTAAAGGTCTCAGGAGTTTTAAGCTGGTCAGCGCCGCAAGTCAAATCTGACATCACCAAATTCCTGAGGTCAGAGTTGATTCTATGCAACATTTTATCTCATTTTTTTTTCATTTTGTATGGCTATTAACCTCTGGTTAAAGAGCAGGATTATTCTAGATGAGAGTTTCAGCCTTGTTTATAGTGGCAGGGTCCCCAGAGTGCCCTAGTAAAGACAGATGGTACACGCTAGTAGCAACAGTACCTAGATCTAACTCTTCCAGACCTGACTGAAAACAAGATGGCTGTCCCTGTTGTGTTCAAGTCATCGCCACTGGGAGGGTGTTACCCTAGTGACCGTGACTCAGAGAGACTGGCGCCCAGCTGTTCAGTAACTGGGGAGAGAGTCTGTGTAGGAACGATACAGACAAATTATGAATCCAATCTAGAACTGATGATGTGAAAACACTGTAAATGGAAAGAGGACTTATTTTAAATCCTGTAAATACAACCTGTACAAAAGAGTGATAAGACAATATAAAAATGACAACCTGTCTGGTGTAGAGAATTTAATCTGTATATTGTTCAATAAATATTGTGTCGTAAGGGATGTGTGTCTGTGTGTTGTTTAAAAAGATATATATTTACCCTTTATTTAACCAGGCAAAAAAGTCATTAAGAACCATTTCTTATTTCCAGTGATGGCCTGGCAAAAAACATAAGCTTTTTGAGGGGGAGTGGAAGGGGGTTAAGGAAAAAAAACACTTGTGCTTAGGCACGCAACCACAGCAATACAGACAGAAAAAAGCTATAAAAAAAGTGACAACAAAAAACAAGCAGGTTAAACAAAGCAGGGCAGTAGTAACATAGGGAGTCAGAGGTGATAACAATGTTAAAGCACAAAGTAAGACAGAGATTATTTACAACAACCACAATCAAGACAGACTGACACTGGCATGTGTGAACAAAGGATACAGGCAGGTGAGAAAACAAAGCAGGCAACATAAGTACAACAGTAGGACCAACTAGGCAGTTGGCAACAGACAAAAAGACAAACCATGGGGATGAATAGACAACAAGATACTCAGGGGAGGGGTTAAAAGGTGAGTTGTGTCCTTGGTATAGTTGTCAGTGTTAAGTCCACAGTCTTATATTTTGTAAACATACGGCATTTCACCCTGTGTTAGTGATAGTACAGTTTTGAAGTGGTGGCCTTTTACCATTCATGTGGATAGTGCAACTACTAAACAACCTGCTGCTGCTTGTTAAATCAACATTGTAGACACCCCTAAACAACATGTCAACCCTTCTAGCAGAAAACTCTTACCACAATATTGCACACAACTTTATCTGTAGGTATTTGAGTTTGGACTTACAGGTTTCAAATTGTGTAGGTACCTCACTGCAGTGGAAATTCATAATTATTTTAAGCTGTATCCTGTGGAAATCATACCCCTTTAAACAGGCTCATTATTTGTTTACAACAGAAGGCCGACCACAATTGAGCCTACTCATCCAACATGGTACTTTGCTGACATCTAGTGGTTTAGATGGGCAACTGCAGTTGTGCCGGGAGCAAGGTGACTCTTGAACACGTTTAACATCAATTCTATTTTTTGTGTCGTTTTGCATTATTCACAGAATATGTCCTTCCTGTTCTGAACCAAATGTTGTAATATGGTTTTATAATATCTGTCTATTATTGTCCAGTGTGCACAGCGCTTCACAACTCCGAGAAAACATTTTCTCCAAGGTCGACCGTCAGTTAATTTTCGTATCGCTGATCTCATACAGATAGCCTACTGACAGATGAGCAGTGCTGAGACAACGCTGGCATAGTCATTTGAATACGCTTGTTTTGAAAGGTTTTTATCGGAGAGGAAATGCTGATATACTAACAAATAAAGTATGTTGCAAGGGACTGATCTACATATACGCGTACCGTGTTACTTAAATCATGCACCAACTCAGAAATCAGTAGAAGTAGGCTACTTCCGCTTTATCTTCTCCTACGCCTATTCTCTGAGGTAGTTTGCGTACACTACGTTGTAATATAGGCAGAAGCTCGGGGAGTTCAGAGCCTATTACATAGCACTGAGCAGCATACGGATTCATTATCCCAACGCACAGTTTTCCTCTCGGTGCTTACTTCATATTTGGCTATTTTGAATGCGTTCCACATTAGACGGACGTTACCCTTGGGTCTCACAAACGCCTCTGTAAGTTTGATAATTTCAGCAACAGTTATGCAGCTGTGATATAACCGTTGCAGTATATCATGTGAGAGTCACATGTGCCCAAGGTGTAACATATGAGAAAGAGAGAGACTATCACATGATCATTACATACAGATGTAATAACACTCTGATAATTGTTGCCTTTCCGAGTAGGATTTTGTAGAATTCAACATGGTATGATTATGACTTGACCAAATAATTAACTTTTAATAGGGTGTTTATGTCTTGTGCTCAAGTAGCCTATAATTATGTTAATGCACAATAACGTGATCATATTTATTGATAACTCAATATGTTGACCCTTGTTCCTGTTTCATCCTGCCGTCAAGGCCTCATGATATCCCTGTCCGTTGATAAACATAGAATAAAAACATACTTCCAACCACATATTTTTTAATCAATTGACTTTTCAGGTGATGCCTTTTCCTGAAATACTTGAAACGGTTCCTCTCATACTTGGGCTCAAATCACATAGGCCTACATATACACATTACATAAAAAAGCTGAGTGCTCATTTGTCGTGATAAAATCAGTGACCCAGGTTTTAACCCCAGTTTATCTCTACTAACATTCACAGAGCCCATAAACATGTAACTTTGCTGATGGCCCCTATACTGTTGGTATCTCTGGATTCTCTGATCAAAGGCGACGACTGTCTTTACAGTGCTGGGGCCACAAAGCGGTTTGTCCTACTGATTGCTTAAGTGGCCGAGTGGAAGATCACAGTTGTGCATCCATGGCAGGATGTGGCAACTAAAGAGTTGAACTCATTGTGAGAGCAGTCCGTAAATCAATACTCCTTCTATTGTCCGCAGTGATTACACTTTTATTGAATTTAGAAAACAGAAAACAAATCAAATTTCACATTCGTATTCCGTATCACCATAGAGGCTGTGTGGTTGAAAATGTTTGCCCTTCCGCTCACGGGAAATCTTTTCCACTTGGCTTAAATCAAGGACACAACACACCTACGGCAACATTTCCCTGTTCATAATTAACACAATTATAGAAAAAAAAACGAACAAGTTCAAGTTCCTCCAACACATTTCCCATATTACGATTGTAGATAAAGGGCTCCAACACGCAGGCCTTTAATTGACCTGTATAAGGCAATTCATAGGCTACATGTATACATTTATCAGGAGCCATACGTCAAGTCATGCCTTTCAGAAGACGCAGCTTTGTAATGGGCCTTTCCAATGTTCCATTCTGTGTCTGGATATCAACGAGGCGTACAGGTTCTCTTTTCTCAGGAAAAATATCTGTGATGCGCCCCATAGGCCAGGAGTTGCAGGGTGATCTTTCATCAATAAGCACTATGTCCCCTGGCTTTCTTTCACTTTGTTCCGTTTCTGTCTCTTCTGCATCCATGGAAGGTAATCCGGTGTCCAACGTTTCCAAAAGAGGTCTGATAAGTATTGAACCGGTTTCTATCTTCTTCTGGTGTCCCCTTTCTCAAAGAGTCCAGGTGGAAGAGAGGACATCCCTTTCATTTGGAGCAGGTGGTTAGGTGTTAAAGGTTCTAGGTCTTTTGCCTCTTCAGATAACACTGTAATAGGACGGTCATTGATGATTGCCTTCACTTCGCACATAGCCGTTTGGAGGCTTTCATCATCCAGGGTTTGTTTGAAGTCATCTTTTTGATGATTTGGATGAGGCGCTCCCACGCTCCTCCTTGATGAGGCCTGTAAGGCGGATTGAATGTCCACTTGATGCCTTTTCCATGAATCAAATGTCAGATCTTATCAGGGTTTAGGTAGCAAGTGCCTCTCAAAGACAAACAGCGCATTTGCAGGTCTTATGAACCGGTGGGATCCTAGAAGTCCAAGTGTTGCAACAGCTGACTTGGATGTAGTAACCACGTTTTTGGATACATTTATTGATACCCTCCAACGCAGCTGGAGTCCTCTCCTCGCGTTCATATGGGCATTTTTCAACTTGTAGTAGGCCTAGCGGTCCGTAAATCACTACGCCTTCTCTTGCCCGCAGTGATTCGACTTTTATTGAACTTACAGAAAATAAATGATTGAATTGTGTTAATTTGGTAACATAGATTTAATTAACATTAAATCCTATGTGACTCTCTATTAACAAATGATGTGTTAAAGATCAATGTATAATTAAGAACCTTCTGAGGTATGTATTAACATGATGATTCATGATGATGCATTAGTTAAAGCATTCATGAACGCTCATAAAGCACCCTTATTGTAAAGTGTTACCGTTAATTTTTGTATACATGGTAAGTATTTCTCAGTTGATTATCTATGTATCCAAAGTGTTTAATGGGGTTTATTGGGTGTGCCACGATGACGTAGCCATCCTTTGTTATCTCACATATATGTTTCTCTTTTATTATTATTGTTTATTTTCCCACCCCTAAAACTCGGTCAATATTTGGACTACATAGAGAACGACCCGGTCAAACGTTCCGTCTTGGTAGCGATTGAGTTGCTTGTATCAGAATTTACGTTCCGATGCATGGTTTAAGCTTAAAGTAAATTTTTGTGGCGAAAAGTGAAGCTAATGTGGCTAACTTGCTAGCCACAGTCATTGACGTTCCTAACGTCACTAACGTCACGAAAACACGCGTGACTGCCAGGCTGTAGAAGAACATTCGTTTAGCAGCTCGTTAACTTCTGGGAGATAGCTGGCTAGGCTAACTTGAAATGCCAGAAGCAAAGAAGCCAGGGAGATAATTACTCATTTAACATTGTCATACAAAGCAACATTCTGAAATGTTATGTACAATATCATATATGCTGATATTATTAAGTACATATATTTTCGGAAACAGTAGTCTGTAGTTAGCATCATGACATTACCCTCTGTTGCCCGGGCGACATGCGACACATACGACAGCGGTCTGTGATACATCTGTTTTCAATTGTTAAAATAACCATTCCTCACAAATAAATGTTTGTTTTGGTAATTATTAGACATGACATTGCAAGTCAACGATTTGTAATACCACAAGCAAAGAGGCTATGGTGATAGCTAACTATTTACTAATTTAACATTGTGCTATGAAACACAATTTTGAAATGTAGGAGCTAAAATGTGATAGCTCATAACTGTACGCTGATATTAGAGCTAAGCTAGTATAGATCTACTTTCGGAAACAGTAGTCTGCTATTTCAGAGAGGAGTTAGCTCTAGCTGCTACACCAGCACATCTCTACTACTTTATATCTGTTACCAAAAGTGTTAAACCTAGCTAGCTACAGCTAATTTGCTACCTTGTAGTCTTCCGTTCCAGACCGCTTCTGGGAGGTACTGTACAAATCGTCCAGCCACCAGCTCGTCCAGCCACCAACGCAATCGCTAGCTACCAAGACGAACACTGTAGTATACAATTTACCGGGGCAGCTTCTCCACAAAGGGCTATATCGCATTTTGCGTCGTTACTGACAATGATCGCTATTGAGCTTTTTATGCATGAGCGATTTTCTACTAAATAAATGTCAAACTTATTTAGTTTTTTGGGGGGCATATTTTCAGTTAGCAGACATAGCCTACTGTTTGAATCGCGATTCCATCTGAAATATTGCCAGTGATAACGTTGTTACAGTAGCTTCTTTCCAAGGGTGTTCTTAATGAATTATGCAATAGCCTATGAGTAGGCTAAATGCTTGAAAATATCAGTAGAAGGGAAAAACTTAAAGGGACGGACCCACCTGCAACCTACGCAAACAGGCACACCCTCACAATTTCCCCAGAAATTGCATGCTCTCTAGTTGTTCATACTGTGTGATGCACTTTAGTGAATTATTAATGAACAGCTTTTAAGCTTACTTTGAAATCGTTTGGATGGGAAATCTCTAAGCGCCTAGTGAAAGATGATATGATGGGAAGCCCAGACGGGTAGACAATTCGGTAAACACCCTCTAAACTGGTTTTCTTGCTAATTACATCCTTTGTGTCTCCTGGCAACAATTGCTACAACGATTGATCCTTGTATAAAAAACACAGTTTAACAAAGTGTGTAGTGTTCATGCAGCAGATGAGTCCGAACACCTCAACAGTCTTCGCGTCTTTGCTCTCGGACAGTCCAGTGAGAAGATGAGCTAAGTGGAGAGGAAGTTGAAAGGTGATGTTGATGGTTTGTTAACAACAAAACACTCTTTCCCATAACAGGTTTTTGTAGTTGGTTGCTCAAAAGACAAAAACGCACGAATTGTAAGCAGAACTAGAAAGGTATGTAACCTACCAAACTCCCAGAGCCCTGACACTACAATACGAATGTTACTTTCATTTCCACCGAGCATGTTTAAGCGTTTCCTTGTCTTGTCGTTGTAACATGACCCTCTACTGTGCTGCATTGGATCCAACCTCTGAATCCAACATCACAAGATAATGCTGATATTTTGGGCTGGTCATATGGTAGGATCATATGGAAGGATTAGAGTTGAGAAGGGAGGGGCATTTGAGAGTGAGAGATCAGCAAAGCTGAGATGCAGCTGGCTCTGTCAGTGGACTAATGTCAGAGCAACTGCTTGCTCTCTTACTCTGCCTAATATTGCACCTGAGATCAGGGATCTGAGGAGAAAGTATGTTGTACGGTAAGTGTGGTTGACAGTTTTAGAGGTTGATTGGACAATGGCTGTTATTGTAATTGTGGTCATCATCTTCTTCTCCTCCCTCTTTCTTATTTTCTCCGTTCTTCTCTTTCTCCTTTTTCTTCTTCTACTTTTCCTTGTCTTTTCTCTCCTCGTCTCCTTGACTCCCATACAGTGTATGTGGTTGTGCAGGCTGAGACAGTTAAGATCCATTTAGGATTCAGTCGGAGAGGGATGTGTGACCTTGCAAGTGTCTGTCATATGATATTGCCATGATCACATCTGTGCTTTCTTCCTCACTTCTGCTGCTACCTGCTCTTCAAAGTAGACCAGATATCAGTGGATTTCTCATCCAAAGAGATGTTTCTCATTTCGAACAACGAAGTCCATCCAAGTGGCGTCAACCAACTTGGGAATATTACACTTAGCAGACTCTTAACTGGCATCCAAAATGTGAGTCAAAAATTCAACTCTCAATAATGTATAATATCAAGATACATGTCATATGTAATGTCATATGTAAATGTACATTTTTATAAAATGTATGTAATCAGTCTGATGCTGTTGTCATGATAACATTAACTTCAGTCTAGTCCAGTCTCTACCAGCCTATCACCTATTGAAGGGATGTGCCTTGTCTCTGGTCCAGCATCAGAAAGCTTTGCTCAGCAGCTCCCCTGCTCTGGTCTGGCTGCTCTGTGTCGTCACTGATGCAGTCTAGTGTTTCAGCCTCTAGCTTTCCAGCTCCGTACTGCAGCTCCTCTCGTCCTCTGCTGTCAGCCTTCCAGCTGTCCAGCCTTACGGCTCTCCAGCTTTCCAGTCCTCCGACCCCCAGTTGCCCTAGTTTTATCATTCCAGCCTTCCAGCCTGCCCTGTTCATGTGATTATTGGGGAAGCTGTGATGGAGCCCAGCTGTGGCTACTCTCATCCCAGTACTGACTCAGCGTCTGAACACCTGTCTCTGTGTCCATCCTTCAAGGTGAACTCACTGGCCCCCTGGATCAGGGAGAACATCAACAAGAAGGAGTGCTGCTTCTACATAGAGGATGGCAGGTAGGCTGTGCTTTTCTATAGAGGATGGCAGGTAGATTGTCGGTAAGGGCTGTAGAGGGCTGGGTTTGTTGATGTGTGGTGGGGGTGCATCTGCATGAAAGTGTAGACTGTAATATCCTGAAATCAATTAATACAGTAATAGGAGATCAAATATATGGTGGATGTGGATTATGACTCAGTATCATACAAGTTCATCTAAATGGTCTCCCACTGTTCGGGGATTTTTATGAACTTGCTACAGTGTAACGCTTCCCTCTCAGACAGTCCAGTGTTTCCCACACCTGTCCACCAACCCCAGTTAGCTTGACCCACAAGCTAATTGGGATTAAGCTGACTGATGCTGCTGTCCCCACAGTGAAGGGGTGTGTAAATGTGGCTACCAGATGGACCAGCACACCGACGAGGCCATCAAGCCAGAGGAGTTTATTGGAGAGACGTGGGACCAACGCAGACACACTCGAGAGGTTCCTACCGACGCCTTTGGAGACATCAGTTTCAAAGGGTCAGGAAAGAGGACGGCCAAGGTGTGCATGCACAACCGTCAACATTGTTGCGAGTGCTGTTGTCTAGTCACGTCGTTGTGTGTGTGTGTGCACATGTGCTTGTGTGTGTTTGCGTGGATGGTGTGCATCTACGTGTGGGTTAGTGTGTCTTAGTATGTACAATGTAAGCATGCGCTTTGTGTGTGTTGGTATGTTTGTGTGTGTGTGGCTCTGTGTGTGTGTGTGTGTAGTATGTGCGAGTGTCCCCAGACACATCCACTGAGGTCTTGTACCAGCTGATGACTGAACAGTGGAAGCTCCATCCTCCCAACTTGCTCCTGTCAGTCACAGGAGGAGCCAAGAATTTTTACATGAAGCCCCAACTGAAAAACCTGTTCCGCCGGGGCCTCATCAACGTGGCCCAATCCACAGGTCAGCCTCACCCCATGCATCGAATTAAACAGTCCCCAGCCTCTCTTTGCCCTCCTGTTTGAAATAATGCTCAGTTCGGTTACGTTTTGCAGATTTTCTACCTAGTTCTGCTAAGTTTCACACCAAATAGAAGCACATTGGATTGTTATTGGTCAAACCCAAAAAAGTGACATTTAGTGACATACTAAATGAATGAAAAGTACAAAATAAGTGTCATGTCTCATCTTACTGTGTAGGGGCATGGATCGTCACAGGGGGCACCCACACGGGCGTGATGAGGCACGTTGGCCACGCAATGCGAGACTACACCCTCAGCAGCGCCTCCAGAAAGGGCCAGGTGGTGGCAATCGGCGTGGCAACCTGGGGAACCATCCACAACAGACACAAACTGGTGCACCCACAGGTACAGTTCATCGCGCTGTAAATATACATACATACATACATGCATGCATACATCTGTCCTCTAGCCATCCATGTCCACGCCGAAATGTCCCCGATTGATAAAGTATGTACTACTACTACTACTACAGTATATCTATCCATCCATCCTTTTACTCAACTTTTCATTCACATTTATCCATCCATGTATTTATTAATTCACCCACCCATTCTCTTACAAAGATTTTCTAACCAATGTCAACGGGTACTCAATGAGATGGTCCTTCCTCCTCCTCTTCTCCCTCCTGTCCCCCCCCCCTCCCTCCTCCCCCCTCTTCCTCCACCTCCGTCTTCTCCTCATCCTCCTTCTCAGGGCCGTTTCCCAGCCAACTACTACATGGAGGTAGAGAACCAGGGCCACCTGTCCTGTCTGGACAACAACCACACCCACTTCCTGCTGGTGGACAACGGGACGCATGGGCACTACAGCGTGGAGATCGAGCTCCGCTGCCACCTGGAGAAACTCATCTCCCAGAAGCTCCTAGGAAACGGAGGTGAGGGCGCTGCTGGCAAATCATTAATACACTGTCAATGACTGCATATTGGCTTCTTATGATGTGTGCCTGTGTGTGTCTCCTTTAGAGTCAGGAGTGAAGATTCCAGTAGTGTGTGTTGTGCTGGATGGTGGACCAGGCACTCTAAATGTGAGTAACTACCATTTACTTTCTCTCTCTCTTCATTTTTTCTTTCTATTGATCTCTCTCATCTCTTTCTATTCAGTATCAGATCTAAAAAATAAAACAATTTAGAATATAAAATGTATCTAAAACAGGCATATGGATATAGGAATATGAGTAAGAGTATTCATATAAGAATATGAATAAGAATATGGATGGGAAGCATGAATGGGCAACATAGTGCAAATGAGAATTCAAGGTGGCTTGTGCATAGTGCAATATGTGTCGGATGGACTTGTAATACATAGTATTTAAATTTCAGTGGTAGTCCTTGGCCTTGTTGAAGAGGCCAGTAGCAGATGGGAAGAACCTGTTCTTATGGCGTTAGGGTTTGGTCTTGATGGACCGCAGCCGTCTTCCGGAGGGGAGTAGCTGGAACAGAGAGTGTCCAGGGTTGGAGTTGGCCACAATCTTCCTCACTCGCCTCAGAGTCCTCGAGGTGTGCAGGTCTTCGAGGGTAGGCAGATTGCAGCCGATCACCTTCTCAGCAGTGCGGATGATATGCTGCAGTCTGCTCTTCTCCTTGGCAGTGGCAGCAGCGTAAAAGATAATGAAGGAGGAGGTGAGGATGGACTCAATGATGGCTGTGTAGAAATGCACCATCATTGTCTTTGGCAGGTTGAATTTCTTCAGCTGCCGTAGGAAGTACATCCTCTGTTGTGCTTTCTTGGTGAGGGAGCTGATGTTGAGTTCTCACTTGAGGTCCTGGGAGAGGATTGTACCCAGAAAGCGGAAGGACTCCACAGTGTTGACTGGAGAGTTGCCACACAGGGTGATGGGGGTGAGTGGGGCTGGATTCTTCCTGAAGTCCACAACCATCTCCACTGTCTTAAGAGCATTGAGCTCTAATTTGTTTTAGCAACACCAGGTCACCAGGCTGTCAGCTTCCCACCTATAGTCAGACTCATCCCCACCAGAGATGAGCCCAATGAGAGTGGTGTCGTCCGCAAACTTCAAGAGTTGTCAGACAGGAAGTCTGTGATCCACCTGCAGGTGGAGTCTGGCACGTTCAGCCTCTCTCCTCTTCCCTCTCTCTCCTTTTCCTCTCATGTTTCATGTCTCTATCTCTTTATCTTCCCTGACCCTGACTGCTACCACTTGTGTCCCATCTCAGACCATATTTGGCGCCATGCGAAACGCCACGCCGTGTGTGGTCCTGGAGGGCTCTGGGCGTCTGGCGGATGTCATATCACAGGCCGCAGTCCTGCCTCCATCCCGGGTCACCCTAGCCCTCATCCACCAGCTGATGAAGAGGTTCTTCAGCTCAGAGTACGACAACTTCTCTGAGCTCGAGATCATTGACTGGACTAAGAAGGTAACTCTCCACATGCAGCC
This sequence comes from Mallotus villosus, assembly GCA_903064625.1. NCBI lineage: Eukaryota > Metazoa > Chordata > Actinopteri > Osmeriformes > Salangidae > Mallotus > Mallotus villosus. The sequence continues at coordinate 133,377 of CAEFZP010000736.1, forward strand.
AAGTGAATCCCATCTCAATATCTTTAATTGATTTATTCCTTGATGGACTTGCTGCTCTGATTCTTCTCATCTTTGCTTGCTGAGAATACTCGAGATACTAAGTGAGTTTGTGGTTGCCAGATTCAGGATATTATCAGGATGCCTCACTTGCTGACTGTGTTCCGCATCAGTGAGGAAAAACATGGGGATTTGGACGTGGCCATTCTCCAGGCACTGCTCAAAGGTACTTGTAAAACCTGCACTACCACACCACATGTACTACCATAACACAGCTGTACTACCACACATGTACTACTGTAACACACCTGTAGTACTGTAACACACCTGTACTACCGCACATATATTACTGTAACACACCTGAACTACTACCACACCTGAGGTTCAGTGAGATGTTACTGTCTGAAAATGAACCGTCCCAAAACAACTTTCTGAATAATGTTTCCAAAAACAAAAATGTGTCCATGCTGAAAACCGACACTCGGTTAATGCTTCCCGAAGTGGAATATTGAGTTTGCAATTTTGTTCACTCAGACAGAAGTCCTCTGTGATGCAACACAGAAGTGAATGCTCATTCATCATCATTTAATCTTCTGAGTGCATTCAGGCTCAAACTGTCTTGTCCCTGTGTCTTTATTCATTATTCTAACTCAATAAGCTGTGATCTAATGCATCCTGTATCTAGGCAATCTAACCTAGAACAATCTAGAAAGCACATCCATTAATGCCTTAAAGATACCAACACGTTTCCACCAACACAGTTCCAACACGTAATGGTTCTCTGATTCCATTGAGATAAAACATTTGTGGCTTTGTCACACATAATTTCCCCAAATCATCAACAAACAAACAACAAATAGTTGAACAAATAGTTTCAGACATGGACTCTATGGAGATGGTTTCCAGGACTCTCTACCACACTCTCCAATAACAAAGCTTCTCAGTTTTAGAAAAGCTTCATCTGGGTCTTGCAAATGAAATCTTCCATGTTGCAGGTTTTAAGGACGTAAATAATTCAGTTTACCAGTTTAGTGTTTGAACAACGACTGGATTGGATTTTCACTTAAATTGTTTTACTTCAGAGAGGGTGATGTGATACTGTAGATAGGACGAAGGCCAGTCAAAGTCCATTCAGCTGCCCGCCCCCCCATGTTGTATTAACATTCCACCCTTGGCTGCCCCCTCAGCCTCCAGGAGCTGTGAACTCCCTGGTGGGGCAGGGTGGGCGGGGCAGCTGGAGCTGGCTGTGGCGTGGAACCGAGTGGACATAGCTGAGAGTGAGATCTTCACTGAGAACAGCCAGTGGAAGGTAGGTGGTTGCCCCTCGCTGTAAAATGACTCCATCCTCTACTAGATCATTACACAACGACAACACAATGTAGATGTAACACAAAAGCAAAAGCCCAACAGTTTGGTTTACTTTACATGTATCAAGCCTGGATTAGAATGTTCCAGAAAGTTCTGCTTTAATTATGGGACTAGGTTTAACTAGATTTGACTGTTGCTCGTTGGATCTACTGTTCCACCTTGATTATGCTTACTGTATCTCCTAGGTTCTCCTCCTCTCTGTTGTCTTAATCCTCCTGTTCCTCCCTGGTTCTCTATCCTCCTAGTCCAAGGACCTCCACCAGGCCATGTTCTCCGCCCTGGTGGGAAGCAAGCCGGGCTTTGTGCGTCTGATGCTGGAGAATGGCGTGTACCTGAACCAGTTCCTGGAGGAGGACAGGACCCTCTGTGAGCTCTACACCCAGATGTCCACCTGTCTGTTTCTGCGCAGGCTGGCCAAGCGTGTCCAGGCCGAGCGCGGACCTCTTGGGGGTCAGAGTTCAGGGGCTAGGGGAGGCAGGAAGCTCACTCTTGGGCACGTCGCGCATGAGGTGCGCAACCTGCTGGGAAGTTTCACCCAGCCTCTCTACACCCCGCCACCGGGCACCGGTCTAGACACAGAGAGTTTGTCTTTTACAGTGAGTGCTGGTCAACCGAGTATGGTCATGGTTCAACTTTCTTTGGTCGCTGTACTGTGCACCTCACCTGGGAAATACACTGTTCCTTGACTGTGACCATTGAACTACTGCAGAACTTTCTACATGTCGCTTCAGATGAAAGGTATCTGGTAAATAAATAACAAGTAAAATTGTGCCTACACAAGTAGAAGTTTGATGCAGAAACCCATGTCTCTTTTCCCAGCTCCCAGCTAAGGACCTGGTGGGGATTCACACCCCAGGAACAGAGAAGGAAGCAAGGGAGCTCAGAGACCCAGCCAGAGACCTCTTCCTGTGGGCCATCCTGCAAACTCATAGAGAGCTGGCGCACATTGCATGGGAACAGGTATACTGTCACCTGTGGAAATACAACAACACTACTTTAAGCATGCTCTGCAATTAGTGTTTTGTTTGCATGTGTACGTGCTAGTGTGTGCATGTGTCTGCATACTTGTGGGTGTGTGCAGTGTACAGACAGCATAGCTGCAGCCCTGGCAGCCAGTAGGATCTTAAAGAGGCTCCTGAAGGAGGGGGAAGAAGGGGAGGAGGCTTCGGAGATGACAGAGCTGGCCAACCAGTATGAGAATCACGCCATTGGTAAGACACCTTGATTTTGACACACACCTTGACACACACCTCGACATTTCATTGTGTGTGTGTTATTGCAAATGGATTTAACCCTTCGTGTACCTTTGTGTCTGTGCGTGAGCGAGTTTGCATTTGTCGAAACATACATGCCTGAGTGAGTGTTTATTCTGTAATGGTGTGTTCAGTGATCCTGTCCTCCTTACCCCCCCTTACCCCGGCTCCTCAGGTGTGTTCAGTGAGTGTCATAAGTGTGATAAGGAGCGGGCTCAGAAGTTGCTGGTTCGAGTGTCTCCGTTGTGGGGCAGAACCACCTGTCTGAGGCTGGCCCTGGAAGCTGACAACAAAAGCTTTGTGGCCCAGCCCGGAGTTCAGGTACTGCTGCAGAGACATGCAGACCTGGGTACAGCTAAGTGGTGGAACAAATCGCTGAGTAGTACCCACCCTGAGTATTGACATTGATTACTGGAAAATCTTCGGCATGTGCTGACGGCTGCGTTGATGCTCTGAGTGTGTGTTGTTGGAGAGTGCAGGGGCTGCTGACTCAGATCTGGTGTGGGGAGCTGGCGGTGAACAACCCTGTCTGGAGGCTGCTGCTCTGCATGCTGCTCTTCCCTCTCATCAATACAGGCTTCCTGGTCTACAGGTGGGTGCCAACACTGGTCTGGGATCAGTTTCTGTGTTTACTCCTGCTACCCTTACTGCTGGACCAGTTATTAAATTGCTTGCTAAATGAATGCATGACCTGTTCTTGCTGTTACTGACGGTACTGGTCTAGGATCATGTTGTTCCTGTAACTACTACTGCTTCTACTACAGTGGCAGATGATTGTGTTGTACAAGTCTGGATTGTAGTTACTTATATTGACCACATTGTGGCAGTAAAAACCTATGGTACACAAGGGTGGGTAAACTCAACACACCAGTTCTTTATGTTGGGGACAATGACAGATGTGTGTATGGGGAGATTAGGATCACAGGATAGCTTTTGTCGTGTTGCTGTGTCACTAGCTGAACCCTCCTTTTCTACTCCCTCCTCTTTGTCCTCCTCCTTTCTCCTTGTGATTCTCCTCTTCTTCCTTGTCCTGCTCCCCCTCAGACGGGATGAAGCTATCCAAAGGGAGGAGGAGAGAAGTGAGGACATGGAGACCATGAACAGCGTAACAGGAAGTTGTGCCTTCGACAGGGGGAAGTCTCATATCCTGTAAGAGTGCCATCATCGTTTTGTTCCTGAACTATTACTGGAACAGTTTCTAGTCTGCCCAATGTGCATTAGGTATACCTGTTACTGTGCTCCTCAGCGGAAATGAATGACAGAGACTCTGTTGAACAGTTCTGAAACAGACAAGGTTCAGCTGTTGTTGGTGCTGTTTTCTAATGACTCTAGTAAGATGAAAGCACCCTTCACTAAATACGTTCTCTAACCTCCTTCCGTAAGATCCTCCTCTCTCAGTGAGGCCCCGAGTCTGACATCCAGGGAGCGTCTGAGCTGCTTGTCCAGGCTGGCCGGCTTCTACAGCTCTCCTCAGGTCAAGTTCTACTGGAACATTGTGTCCTACTTTGTCTTCCTCTGGATCTACGCCATTGTCCTCATGATGGACTTCTGGAGCACGCCGTCATGGCTGGAGCTGCTGCTGTATGTGTGGATCTTCTCGCTGGTGTGCGAGGAGGTCCGACAGGTGAGGCACGGGAAGCCACTGTGTGCACGTACACACATGCACGGACAAACTCACATGTACGCCCCATAGACTTGTATAGAGAGACGACGCGTCCCAGCTTATATTTACATTTAGTCATTTGGTTTTATCCAAAGCGTCTTACAAGAAAGAGCTTTACAAAAGGTGCAAAGGTCAATGATCATAAACAACGAGATAGCCCCCCAAAACAATGTGGGTAGCCAAAACATGAAGCATACATTGTTATAAGCAAATAAGAGCCAATGGGTAGAACCAGAAGAGCATGTAGTTAAACAAATTACAATTAAACAACACGATCCTCAAAAGTGCTGGAGTGTACCTGGAGGAAAGCAAGGAACAATAATATAATTCACAGTGATGGGGTTGGGCGCGGGCGCTCTTGAGAGGTGGGATCACCAGACGGTTGTAAGGCTAGACGAGAGACTGGATGTAGTCGGGTGCAGTCCTGTTCACTACTCGGTAGGTCAGTACCAGGGTCTTGAATCTGATGCGGGCTGTGATGGGTAGCCATTGGAGGGAGATGAAGAGCGGGGTAACATGAGAGCGTCTGGATAGGTTGAAGATCAGGTGGGCTGCTGGGTTTTGAATCCTCTAGAGAGGGCGGGTTGCGCAAGCTGGGAGACCGGCGAGAAGGGAGTTGCAGTAGTCTAATTTGGAGAGGACAGGTGCTTGGACCAGTAGCTGGGTGTAATGCTCAGTCAGGTATCTCCTGATCTTCCGGATGTTGTGGAGGGTGAATCTACATGACCGGGAGACTGCAGCAATGTGAGGGTGAGCTTGCCATCCATGGCCTGAGGTTCCTGCCACCAGTAGTGGTTCTAGGCACAGGCAAACTGAAATTTGTGTGTTTGGCATAAAAAAGGTAGTGCATTTGTGCGTTCACACCCATCGTTGTGCCGTTTACTTGTTTGGGGGGGGTTTCGGGGGGCGCCAGGGGTAAACATTGCCCTGGGGATGCCAAATAGGACCGCCACTGCCTCCCACTGTTCAAAAATGAAGCCAAATATCCCAGATACGGGTGCTGCCATCTTTCGCTGGTGATGTAATTTGGAGCCAGAGTCTCCACAGTAGTGATCGGGTGGTGGAGCTGTGGTATTGACGTCCCACCTATACACTCGCCCGACCCAATCGCAAACACACTAACCCCTTTTTATCAGAAAAATGTGCACTGATAAACACACATCAGTGTGATAAAAATGACAGAAACCATATTTGTAAAAGATTTGGTTTGGTTCATGTCCCATCCACTAACATGGAAGGTGCAGGACTTGTGACCTATACTGCAGCCAGCCACCAGAGGGTGATCGAGATGTTTTGGCTTTACTTTTGGCTAGCTGTCATGCCATCCGTTCTTTTTACAGTCAATGGTACGCACTAGGGACGCACGCACACACACTCACATGTACGCACGCACACACACTCACATGTACACATGCACACAAACACACGTTTGAGCACAAACACGTGTACACACATGGACACCCACTTACTTGTGTGGACACACACTCATACATAGTCACACACACACTCGTACCTAGGACACACTCACGTACAGACACACTCACATATATAAGGACACATACAGTACCACCTACACACATTACACATACATTGACACACATTACAGTACACTATGACATCAGAAGGCTGTACAGTGAGATGTACCTCTCCTTCTCTTAGCTGCTTCATGATCCGGACGGAATCAGTTTCCACAAGAAATGTCAGATGTACATCAACGAACACTGGAACGCTCTGGACGTTCTGTCTATCCTCCTCTTCATCATCGGCCTGGGATGTAGGTGAGTCCCTCTCCTGATGTACACCCCCCTACCACCGACAAAGTGGTAATCATTCACAATGCACTGGCCTGCATGGCTCTGTTGTAATAATGCCTTTTGGCTAACTAGGCATGATTGTACCCCTGGCAGGCTAACCACTGTTGTGTTCTATGCGGGGAAGGTCATCCTGTGTGTCGACTTCATCATCTTCTGCCTACGTCTCATGGCCATCTTCACTATCAGCAGAACTCTGGGGCCCAAGATCATCATCGTCAAGAGGATGGTTAGAGGCTAGCGGGCTGGAGAGATGCTGGGGGATGGCTAGGGGATGGTTACAGGTTAGACTAGGGGGCCCAAGAGAGGCTAAGGGATGGTTAGAGGCACAGGTAGTGTTAGCATACATATCATAAGCACACAATCCATTCGAGCATTTTGCAGGTATCTGGTCACTCGTCTTGACTTCCCTACCCTGGGCATGTTCTGTGTGTCCCGTTCTAGATGATGGACCTGTTCTTCTTCATGTTCCTGCTGAGTATATGGGTGGTGGCCTATGGCGTGGCCAAGCAGGGCATCCTCATCCACAACGAGAACCGGCTGGGCTGGATCGTCCGGGGGGCCGTCTACGAACCCTACCTCATCATCTTCGGGAACGTGCCCAACAACATCGACAGTGAGTGGAGCCAGACGGATACACACGCATAGATGAGAGTATAGTACAAGCCTAGCTTGGGTTTATGCCACAGTGGATCTCTATAAACAGGTGCGTCAAAAACTCGGACTTCATTAAAGTTTTACACCTAATTTAGCAGATGCTTTTATCAAAAGTGACATCCAAATAGTGCCCATAGTAAGTACAGCAAGTTATCAAGAATTAGAAGTTCACAGTGACCTCAGTGGTCAGAGCCAAGGAACGGTCTGCATTTTTACTAGACAGTGTACCAATAACACCACACCTACAATATTGCATAATGATATACAATATTACGGAATCAGTTTACATTTAGGTTACATAAACAACCATTTAACTACATAGCTAATCGTAAAACATTGTAGGTGCAATTGCTATGTACATGGGATTACTTTGAGTGTTAGCGGTATAAGTAATTACAAAAGTGTAAGAAGGCACAGTATGGGGAAGGGGTTGTAAGGGGTGAATGGATGTTGTAAAGGGATAGATACAGATAGACAGATTGATCTTATTTACTTATTATTATACTTATACTTGTAGCCTTACTTATTTTTCTATGTTAGTTGTAACCTTCATTTTAAGTGCTTTTCCCCAGATACCAAGTTTGACAACGGCTCCTGCACGGTGAATGGGGACGACCCACTGAAGCCCAGGTGCCCTGTGCTGGATGAGAATCATATGCCCATCTTCCCAGAGTGGCTCACCATCCTCCTGCTGTGTGTCTACCTCCTGTTCGCCAACATACTGCTGCTCAACCTGCTCATAGCCATCTTCAAGTGAGTGTCCCAAATATTTTAAAAGCGCTCCCTCAGTGAGCAGGGAATTAAGATTATACTTGAAGACCCATTTAAGGGTCCCCGTAGTGCCACTTTAATAATAAAGGGCTTTGTAAACTTGCACCTTACTACTCCCCAGGGAATAGTAGAGTAAATGGTTTCTGAAAAATGTTTCAAATTCCACAGCTATACGTTCCAGGTAGTGCAGGACAACAGTGACACTATCTGGAAGTTCCAGAGGTACGAGCTGATAAAGGAGTACCACAGCCGCCCCGCGGCCCCCCCCGCCCTTCATTCTGCTCAGCCACCTCTACCTGTTCATCAGGCTACTGGTGCTCCGCAGATCTCCCCTGCCACAGCAGGAGCTCAGTGAGTAGCACCAGCTACAGCCAACCAACCAACGGACCGATCGATTGGATGATTATCTGAGGGGTGTGTTTGCTTGACATCTTTCCCAGAGGAGGAGCTGAGTGAGAAGGAAGAGGAGAAGCTGCTGTCGTGGGAATCCCTGATGAAAGACAACTATCTCATCTCCACACGACAGGGGCAGAGCCAGAGCACAGAGAGTCAAATCCAGGACACGGCTAAAAAGTACAGCACCTTGAAAGTGTGTCAGTGTGGCTACAACACAAAACTCCTGTCTCTAGCAACTTCTCAGTGTTTAGAGACTGATAAAAAGGAGGGTAACATAAAATGTGATAGTCGGCCATCTCTTGTATGTCTTTGTTTACACAAACACAAATGGTTCCATGTTTGTTTGTTTACGCCGAGTTGGTACCATGTTTGTTTGTTTACGCAGAGTTGGTACCATGACGGAACTGCTTGAGCGGGACGACGAGATGGAGTCCGTTGCCATGGTGAAAAGGCTGGCCCGACTGGAAGAACAGGTTCTGATCCGTGCCCCAGCTACCCTACCTTGATCTTTGTCTATCTGTCAAGACTCACCTAATTATACACATCAATTATTTTACATGAACATAATATATAAAAGTAATTGTGGTGTTTTATTTGCCCTCACATATTTCTCATAGTAAAATATTTGTATTAATAATAATAATATTAACAAGTATTTGTACATCGTAATTGACCCCCGTCTTGTCTTTGTGAAATAATAATACTATACAAACTCGGTATGAACTAATGTTGTCAGCATAGTAGCCTTTCTGGCATGTCAGAGAAATGTCACATTTCACCTGTGTTCCTCTGCAGGTTAGGACAATGTAATAGATCCTGGTCTCTCCTCCTGGTCTCTCCAGGTGACGCAGTCTACCAAAGCCCTGCAGTGGATCATGAACAGCCTCCAGTCTCAGGGACATCAGGCTACAGATAAGGCCCCTATCCTGGGTACACCTCCCTACCTATTTCACCTTCCTGTTTCATTAACATGAAGTCTCTTTCCACTGAAATATTCAAGTTAAAATACATCTTGACTGTCATTCAAAATGACTTGCGCTAAACTGAACTGTCTACTTTAGCCTCAGGTAGTTCAGTGGTGGATTTGATGAGCCAGGAGACAGAGATTCCCCAGAACCACGTCAACGCCCGCCAGCTCTACTACCCTGACAGCACTGTCACCCGCTTCCCTGTCCCCGAGGAGAAGGTGTCCTGGGAGGTGCCTGACTTTAATTATTTTATTATGACAGTATTACTGAACATGTTAAAACAGGTTTAATGTTAATGACAGCATTAAGGAATATGTTAAAACATTCTTGATGTTACTGACAGCATTGTTACATGTTAAAACAGGATTTAAGTCAATTATAGCATTACTACACGTTACAATCCTTGATTTCCTCACAGGTGTCATTGGTTTGACGGTGGCAATATTATCTCTTGTTCCAGGTGGAATTCAGTGTCTACATGCCGCCTGTTTATGTTGCTGGGGTCAGTGAGGACATGACTGACCAGTGAGTTTTCCAGACAGCCCACATTACCCTGGCTCCAATTGAGATACCACTGTGACAACTAAATCTGCCATCACAATCACAATTATCTTATCCTTCACAGAGCAATGGCAGTGACCTTGGATAATAATAGGTAAGGAGACAAACTGATACTTACAGGAAGCCTGTGAGCCTGCTTCAGTCCTAATACGGGTCCTAGGAGTGACAGTCTCCACTAACCACTGCTGTTACTGTAGGAACCCTGGGGGCAGGACAGGGATGATGGGTAGAGGAGCTCTGAACAGCCTGGGCCCAAATCTAATACTAGACCCAGTCTTCACGCGGTATGAGAATTACACACACACACACTGACCCTAACCCTAAACTAGACCCAGTCTTGACAAGGTACACACATACACAAGCACACACACATTGTTCACACGCATCACCCATACAGGGATATTACTACACCCTAACCTGGTTGTGGGTGCATTCCCAGGTGGCAAGACAATAAGAGATCTGTCCTGGAGTTTCTGGCAGTTCAGGAGAATGAGGGCCAGTGGGCGTTACCCGGGGTGAGTCTAGCTCTCCAGCTACAGTGTTTAACTAAAGTGTGCAGCTACAGTGTCCAGCTACAGTCCAGTTGTGGCACATGACTAAGACTCCTGACACTAGCACATAACCATCAATCCTGAGGGTTTGCTTCTGATAACTGATTGGCTGTTCAACATGGGGCTGCAGGGTCCTGTCCAATCAGGTGAGCCCCTACCGGAAAGACTGCTGAGCATTCTGGGCCGGCCGCTTTATGAGAAGTTAAAAGTGAAAGTGTCAGAGGGCAAAACGGTGAGTGTTCTTCCCTGAGAGTGTCCACCTATCTGACTGCTCCACTGCAAGAGAGCGCTGGCTAGCTGGAGAACCTGGTGTACCTGTGAGTTGCAGGTGTACGAGGGCTACGTGGATGACTGCAGGAACACGGACAATGCTTGGCTGGAGACAACTGTCATCAACATCCACCTGGACAGACGGGAGGAGCTGATGGCTGATCTTAACTGTCTGGTGAGTGTCTGTCTTGTCTCTTCTCCCCTCAGCAGTGTTTATGTTGCATCAGAGGCAGGGTATAGTAATGGCAAAGAGACCATTTAATTATTATTAATAATGATAATAATTCATATTCAAACCAAATGTAAACCCTTGGGTCGAGGTGGGGCCTCTCATGTTCAAATGTTTGTCTCTTATGGATGGTTTGGTCCCCCCCCTTCACTTTCTGCCCCACCCGTATCCTATCCCTCTCCCCTCCTCACCTGACTCTTTCTGCCCCCCCTTCCCTCCCTCCTTCTATCCCCTCTCCTCCCCTGTCTCCTTCTGCCCCCCTCTCCCTCTCTAGGTTAACAGCAATGTGTGGTCTCCTGAGGGGACTTTTCAGTGGCAGGAGGTAAGCAGCAGGACAGTGCTGTGCTCCTATCAGAGAGAAGCTCTTAGGCAGGTCGCCAAGCTGCATGAAAAACGCTTCTGATGAGCCCACCACTGGAGAGAAAATCATCAGGACCTCTGCTAACCGACACCAATGACAGCTAGCCAACACCAACGACTGCTAGCCAGCATCAACAACTGCAAGCCAAAACTAACTAGATGGAAATGCTGAGAGCCTACCTCAGGGTCCATACTTTGACTGATGAAATCCACTCTGTCTCAATGCATGCCTGAAAGCATGAGAAACAAGCCATATTAGAAGACCCGACATAGGCTTAAATTGGTATTACTGAATTTATTAAGCCATAAACGAGTATGACAGACGGTAGTGGTAGATGGTACTACTGAATAATGAATGCATGGAAACAGACCAGAAGTAGCTTATGTGGCAAATAATAGTGGTTTCACCTGTCACAGTATCACGTGAATATGTTTTTTCTTTTCAGATTTATGTCTAAGGTTCAAAGTGTCAACTATTGTTGATTTAGTCGTCGCCTGTGTAAACTGTGTAATCATTATTTAAAAACATGCCTTCCTGTTATCATCGACCAACTACATTAAGCCTTTAGCCTTAAACACATAAATGTATCACAAACTAAAGTTTTTCGCATTGTGTTCCAAATACTTGTTGGGGGTATTGCCTTGCACCTGCACAAATATGCATTAGCAGAAACATTCTTCAACTACTAAGAAGCGCTCCCGGGTTTCGGAGTCAGTTTCATGCGCGCTTATTGGTCGGGGACAGGGTGGCCAGACATACTGCAGTATCGGTTTCACTCCCTTTTTAATTCCACATTCTACAGTATCTCAAACCCGTTTCTGGTTTGTGTATACATGTGCTATTTGTTTGTTTTATTATGCTACCTTGTTTTTCATACTGAGTGTGTGTGTGGTTTTACCAATCTTTCCAGTTCGAAGCTCAAAATTATGATTACAAAAATGTAATTGTCATGATATTTACCTGAGCATAGCACACTACAGCTATAGCTATTTAACAGTAAATTAACGTCGTAACGTACATTGTATTGTTGGACACAATGGCGCATGGTCCTCGAATCTATTTTTATCCAGTCATACACTCACACGGGTTACAGGTGAATTGTTTAGAAAACACGGAAGTGACGTTGATGCTCACAAGACTTGGATTAAACCATTGGATTACATTAGAGAGACAGAGCAGAGCAAGCAGGCGGGTCTCGACCGGAGAGTTCTGAAACGGTATTGTTATTCACTTTTAAATATATATGAATAGAATTGTCTATATTTATATTTAGGTTTTAAACCTTATAGAATATGCATTGCACGGTCTTATGTCCATATTTCAGTTTTTAATGTGTGCTGAGACGCGGCTGTGGATGTCAGCAGCGGCTGTAGCTTTATGATGTGGACAATTTCGATTCAAGTAGCCTAGATGAGATCTTTGAACAATTATGTATGTACATTTAGTTACGACAATTAGTTGTGGAATAACGTAACACGCAACATCTATGCTTTTTGTATAGGGTTGTCGTGTGGAGTAGGCTACTTCAGATTGCAGACTCCTGGTAAATGTCGACCCCGTGAGATTTTCATCGTGATTGCAATATTTATGTAATCCTTTGGATTGTACATGCCATTCTGGTTTTAAATAACACCATCATTTAGGCTGTGTCGGCATTAATGGGAGGTCCCACAAACCGAGGTTCCTATCCTGTGCACATGAAATAGAGCCTAACCCAGCCTACGTAGCTCAACTACAGCCTACTTTTTTCATTCCCAAAGCATAACAGGCTGTCAGACTGTTTTTCTGGCTGTTTATCCAGTCATTACCATATGCAAGAGTAAATACACTGTTCAGGTTCTCAGTGTGACAGACACATATATTACACTATAGTGTCATCTACTTCAACAGCCTGATCTAGATGTTGATGCAGCAATGTAGTAAATGTGATGCCCGTGCCTTGTACATGGGACACTATTTTGATAAAGAAGATATCACTTTCAATATGAGATTGGTTGTAGTCTATAGCAGATATTTTGGTTGTTTTCATCCAGCACCGAAACTGCTGGATAGCCGTTCTCTAACAATTTCAGGGATGCACAATCGGTTCACCAGAAACTACAAACAATAGTCTACCTATTTTAAATCTCTTCTTATAAAATTGGACTTAAATGATCTAAATGTAAATTATCTGTACAGTTCCCCTCATGACCTGATAGTCATCCTTATTTCTCTTGTACAATAAACAAATCACTCGGCTACTGCAGCCTACGTACTTTAGGTAATAGGCTATATTAAATTAAACTACCAAATAATGTTGCTGAGGTTGACCAAATCCAATGAGAATTGTTACGCTGTAAATGAGAAAATAAAAAGATCAGCAAAAACAAAGATTGTGAAATCATAGTTGAACAAACCATCAGTCGCCCGCTCTTATCTTGTGGTCATTCACGTTGTGACGGGTAGCGTATACAGTTTGTGACGTTGGATGCTACGCTAGTTGTGGATCTGGATGCAGGGCTGTAAAAAACAGCATTTTATTCCCTCCGTTGTGCTGAGTGGGAGGTTTCCAGTAAGTGTCCACGTGTGTCCGTAATGGCTGGCGGCTTGTTTTCCAATCCGTCTTCAGTGTGTGTATCAGGATACAGTTACAGGCAACTCCAACCAGTCAGATGTGTCAGGAGGCCAGTCCTGTCAGTGGTTGGCTTTGTTTTAAGTATGGCAGAGGGAAACCTTACACCAGCCTGCACCCAAACGTGAGGACGGAGCATGTGTCTGATCGTGTGTCAGAATGTATACTGCGTAATACTCAAGTACTGCAACAACATTAATGTATATTTTATTGATAACTGATTTACATTTGTAATATGATGGCATATGATAAGCTCAAAGATAAGCATTCACATGTGTAGCCCTCACTGTAGGCCACCAGATATGTTGTCTGAATTTTTTGTTTTCTACAAATGTTATTTTATTCGTCGTCTGTCAATTTAGTAGCCTAAAGGCAGACCACTGGAGCCTGTACCCTGATCCTTGCCCTGCTGATGAAGATCCCCCAGCATAGTTTGGTCTGAAGATGAGGGTCACCTCTGGTGATGCGGTTGCATGGCAACGTGTTAGTCCAGTTGTCAAGGGAACCCACACACACATCTCAGTATAGGAGTGAGCAGCAGAAAAGCCTTCAGGGGGAGGGTGGGGCTTTGTAGGGTTGGCGTGGTGACAAGGGGCTGTATTTATGTAATTGACATGTGATGGCAGCCATTGGTTGATCTCTCTCTAATCCTAGCCCTGGAGAGGACTAGGATCTTATGATCCTACAGATTCATGATGAATTTGTTGTTCTGTGCCAGTTTGGAGGAGTTTGAATTAAAAACTCACAAATGTAGTTTCATAAGAGTGGTGTTTTTTGACGGATCTATTGATTGTGTGTGCGAGTCAAGTCGGTCAAGTGAATGACTGAACAGTTTGTATGCATGCTTTGTGGTAATACACGTGTCAGCTGTGTCTCTGTAGTTCCAGGTCATACAGTGTGCTCTCAGGCAGTAGGCAGGACTGTACATGGCGTGCTGCCCTTGAAACACAGCATAGCATAACAAAACAAACAACTGTCTGACAAAACCTAAGCTGAAGGAAAGGAGCATGACCTTATCTACTTCTCTCTTTTTCTCGCTGTTTTTTTCTCTTTCTCTCTCTTCTCTGTCTCTCTCTCCTTTCTTCTCTCACTCTAACCCCTGTCAGTTTATAGCTTCTATGGGTTAGCCTGGGTATCTCCTTTCCTCATGTGCTTTAGTCCCTCCATCTCTCCTACCCTCACTCCCCCCACCTCCATATCTTTCCCTCCCTCCATCTCTCCATCCCTCCCTTCCTACATCTCTCTCTCTCCCTCCCTCTCGCCCTCTCTCTTCCAATTTAGCCCTCCCCGGGCCCTACTGTACAGCTGAGCCAGATCTAAATGTCAGTAACAACAACAGTAACAGTGTCTTTTTAGAACATATTCAAACAGTATCTCTCTATGCCAGAAGTTTATTATACAAACTTCTGGACTAAACGTAGACTTGAATTTGACAGCTGGATTCAGCTCAATATCGTTCTGTGTTATTGTAGCATTCAACATGCTTGTGTGTTGTTCTTTGTTGTGGTGGGGAGTAGAGGGGCGAACTGTACATGACCCGATGTTTGATCAACACAGGACTATGTTTTGATGGGATGGAATGCTGTGAAAATATTTACTGTAGGGTTATTGCGTGGATACTGTGTGGTTAAGTGTGTGTGTGTTTATTGTGTGTATGTACTGTATACTGTGTGTGTATATATGTTGTGTGTGCATACTGTGCGTTTGTGTATACTGTGTGTGTGTATACTGTGTGTGTGTTTGTACACTGTGTGCATGTGTGTGTATATACTTGTGTGTGTGTGTACACTTTGAAGCAGACGCTGCTCTCTTGTGGTGTCTCTCTGAGCTGCTATAATTACCCTGAGCCTGCAGCTCCTCATGGGGAGCACATTAACACACACGAGTGGAGCAGCAGGACGCAGCACATCGGCACCCAGGCAGTGTGTGTGCGTGTGTGTGTTGAAAAGGGAAGGGGGGGGGAGCCTGGGGCTTCATCACTCTACCACCCTCCCCCCAACATGACCTAGCATATCACCATAACCTTTCACCCTCATCCTTTCAGCGCTAATATGCAGCTGCTCCTGTCCCCATCCCCGACACACACACCGTGATCCCGGCCACTTTCACCAGCTTTTGCCCTCCCCACTCCTCTAATCCAATCCGTTTCCCCCTCTCACTCTCCCTCCCTCTCTCTCCATCCCTCTGTCCCGCCTATCGTTTTCTCCCTTCCCCATCCGTGCCCTTTTAGTCTGTGATGAATAAAGGGCTGAAAAATGGGAGGGATGGAAGGATGGAGTGAATCATGATAAAGAGTAGAGGGATGTGTGGAGGTCCACCACTCAGAGCTGGCGGTCCTCACAGTAGTCTTCTCATCCTTAGCTCGCGTCATTCGGATAGCTAGGGTCATAATTGCATACGAGAAGTCTTGGTCACACTAATTACTGTCATCCCGAGAAGACAAGCTGTTCCGTTCTCTACATTACTTACACAGTCCCATCAATCATGTTTAGGATGATAAGGTGGGCATCGTGCAGGCGGGCAGGCAGGCAGGCAGACAGACGGAGAGAAAGTTTATCTGGGATTCTTTTCCATCTGGGGATCATGATGTAGACCGTAAAAATGGTCCCAAACACCATGGTTCATGTAAGGCCTCCTGAAAGGGGTTGGGCCACTGAAAGTGTGCGTGTGTGTGGCTGAGTTTCCCTTATTTATGCACGGGACACTAGAGCTATCAGCATGCCTGTTCTACCCCTGGTGAAATAGTAATGAGTGTGTATAACGGCCTGTCCAGGATGCAACACAGCTCTATGGCTGGAGCTGATGTCTGTCTGTCTGCGTGTCTGCGTGTCTGCCTGTCTGCGTGTCTGCGTGTCTGTCTGTCTGCGTGTCTGCCTGTCTGCGTGTCTGCGTGTCTGTCTGTCTGCGTGTCTGCCTGTCTGCCTGTCTGCGTGTCTGCCTGTCTTTTATTTAGCAGGCGTATTTATCCAAAGCAACATGCAAAGAATGTGTTCAGAAAGTACAGCAGAAAATCAAGGATCAATTTGTCTGTCTGTCTGTCTGTCTGTCCGTATCACGTTCCGTGAACCACAAGTTTAAAGGGAGCGAGATGACAAACTTAGTGTGTGTGTTCTTAGGAAAGTAGTTCTTGAAAGTCTGTCTATTCGATGTTTTAAACGGGACTTTCCGAAACCTCCTAATGCTACGTGTCCTGTCTGTCTCCTCCTGAGCTCAAGCTGGAGATTAAGTGACCTTTGTAATGCTGTTGGTGCCTCTGGAGCTAGTGTAGAGCTGCCCTCCCTCCTCAGGCCCTGAGCGTTACCGTTAATGTTCAACTGGCACCGTCAGCACAGGGAAGTCCCCGGGCGTGTGGATCACTTTTTGTGTTGATGTTTGTGTTTGGGGGGTGTGTGTATGTTTGTCATTTTGTTTGGTGAGGTCTGTCCGTTGTCACGTTCATATATGCTTGCTTATAAGTCTTCAAGCATTGGCTTGTGTTTTCATCATGATAGCACAGCCATTGATATGGACTGTAGATCATGTTCATTTAATGACAGGCTAAACCTGATTATCATCATTATTTATCATCCGAAATGGATTAATGCCATGCGTGTAATTAAACGTCAGCATCCGCTTCTACTTTGGTGCAGTTCAAGAAGGAAGTCCGGTCTGTTTGTGATTTTTAGGGTCTTTTAATGTTCACCAGTGCTTTCAGCCTTCAACAGCTGATGTTGTTTAATGAAGATGTGTTTGTTGGACCATCTGGACCACTCAAACTAATCTGAATATTATTTCACACCTTTTACTCGAGGGAGGAAGGGAGGGGGGAGAAAGGAGGGAGGTGCAGTCGTACCTTCCTTTGTTATTGTCTTCTAGGGAATGGGTGGAGGGCATTGATTTTACCCCAGAACCCCCTCCCCCCCCCCACACACACACCTCCCCCCCGTCTATCCCATAACTAGCCATACACTCCTCCCCCTATCCACCCCAGAGATTTTGGTTGTAAAGGAGAAGCGGAGGTAGCTGTTCTTCCGACCGGCCGTCATCCCCCCCAACACAGATCACAGATCGGTCGTCCTCCACCTGCAGCATATTCTACATCCACCGGACCATTGATCTAGAACCTTTCCTACATGCTCACCGTCCTGTGTGTGTGTCTGTGCAGGGGAGGAGCCATCGAATGTCCTGTCGTCCAGTCCAGAACACACTCAGACACTCTGGGACATGCCCATCATCCACGCACAGGTCAGTTTCACTGTCCCACACAGACCAGACACAGACACAGACACAGACACAGACACAGACACAGACACAGTACACTCTCACAACAAACACTCACACACACACCCTCATACATTTTGTCGGGGGGAGTAGACGATGCATTTGTAGGACATACCTCGCCCATATGCATCCCCTTTTCTCTCTCTCTCTCTTTCTCTCTCACTCTGAAACACTTACACCCACACAAACACACACACACATGCAGGTGGATGGGTTTATTGGGTTTACATCAGTGTGACCTACATGTGGCCTGTTGTGGATTAGCCAGGCAGGGAACTTTAATTTGGGTTAGGGTTAGTGAGATGGTGGAGCAGAGATTAGAGCCCTCAGGGAAAGCTGCTCTCCTGCCAAGTGTGTGCATGGTGTTTAGTGAATTTGTGTGTGTTTGTGTGAGGTGGAAGTAAAAGCTGAGGTGGTTAGAGTCCCTCGGTCCCCCAGACTGGACTCATGCGGGCTGCATGGGACCCCTGGGGTACAGGGACCCCTGGGGCACAGGGTCAGGGCTGGCCTCAGGTGCAGCCCTCCAGGCTGATCCAGCGCAATCAATGGTGCTGCTGGCGCCCAGATGGGGGTCTCAGTAAAGGAGTAAGGGTTTGGTTAAGCCATGCCGTGACAAAGGAGGGTTTAGTTCTAAATTGCAGACGAATGGAGCAGAGGAGAGACGACGACTCCTCGCTCATCTCCCTCTCCTCCTTTTCCTGTCTCACCTCCCACTCCTCCTCCTTTTCCTCTCTCATCTACCTCTTCTCCTCCTCCTTTTCCTCTCATCTCCCACTCCTCCTCCTCTTCCACCTCCTTCTCGCTTATGTTCCCCTGTCTGGAAGGACCCCCTCTTTCTCTCACCCCGCCTTCTGCTTCTCCTTTTTCTCTCTGCCTCTCCTCCTCTCGTCCTTTCTCATCTCCTCGTCTGTGAGACCCCCCCTTTCCCTCCTCCCCTTCTTGCGTCAGGGAGCTCCATTCATGAAAAGTGTGACGTGAGTAGCTCTCAGTGCTGGTGATTGTGCCGCCCACTCTCTCCCTCTTTCTCCCTCTCACTCTCCCTCTGCTCAGACGCAGGAAGATTCAGTGGAGGAGGAATACCTTTTGCTATTCTCATTCTCTCTTTCCTCCCTGCCCCGTGTTATTCTTCCCTTTCATCCTCGTGTCTTTCATCCCTCTCTCAGTGTTGAGGAAGGACCATGCATCTGAGCTCTGACAGCTGTGAGTAATATGGTGCAGTACTGCTGCCTTGGACGTTTGTGTGTGTTCCTGTATGTCCGTCTGTGTGAAGATATAAATACATATGTTTTGTCTGTGCTGTGTGTGTGTGTGTGTGTGTGTCTGAGGTAGATGTTTTAGGTAGCATTTATTTGGAAGTGTTCTTGTTTCTCCTGTAACAGCCTGTGTCTGTGGTGCGGGAGCTTGCGTGCTCGTGTGCGTGCGTGTGTGCGTGCGTGCGTGCAGCATCTATTTTGGTCTCAGCCAGTCGGTGATGGCAGTGTGTGATGCGGTACATCTCAGTGCCCTCTGATGAAGGACAGCTGGAGGGGTAGACACCAAGACACCCCCAGCACCAGCCCAAACACCTCTGGAAATCACTCACACACACACTCTCTCCCACACAGTTACACACACAGACAGAGTACACACCCAAAAAAACACTCACATACACACCCTCAAACATTTTGTCAGGGAGAGTAGATTATGCATTTCTAGGACATATACCTCCCCCATATGCATCCCCTTTTTTTTTCTCTCTTGCTCTCTCTCTCTCTCGCTCTCTCTCTCTCTCTCTTTCTCTCCCTTCGTTCCTCACCAGTAGTGTGTGTGTGTCCGCCTCTGTCCAGTGGAACTAAGCATGTTTATGTAACGTGGAGGATGAGTAGCCGGCAGCTGGGATGGGGTGACGGAGGAGGGAGGAGGAGGAGAGATGGAAGAACAGAGCCATCCATCCTTCCCTACAGAGCTGCTGGTAAAACAGCTCCCCAGTGTTCAGAACATCTTTGTGATGTAGTCAAGGGAACTTGCACAGCACTAAGCCAGGTTGCGATTGGCCAGTACGTGGAGAGTGTCGTCCGAGTGGATCGGTGTTGTGGTCGGGAGGCCGCACGCTAATAGCATGCAGCTGCTAATAGACTAACTAATGTGCTTTATTGATCTTCTGGCTGTCACGGCCCTGCCTGGTGCTTCTCTTGGGGCAGGAGAGAACAGCTTGTACGCTGGTCTGCTCTTCAGCATGACCCCGACCCTCCCATAAGGCTCCTTGTCCCCGGCTTGCCTTCTTTGTTGTTTTTTCTCTGATCGCTGAAACGGTGTCAGTCACGGCCAGCTTCTGTATGGCTGTTGGTGTGCTGCCTGCCAGCTTGTCTGCCTGTCTGAATGCCTGCCTGCCTGCCTGCCTGTCTGGCTGTGTGTGTGCCAGTCTGTCTGTCTGCCTGCCTGCTGGCCACCTCTGTAGTGTAGTGGCACAAGGCAGATTGTTATATGAGCAGCTGCTGTGTCCTGACTCCTGGAGCTCTAGGACTCTCTCCTTCCAGTCTCTGTCTCTCTCTCCTCTCTCTCTCTCTTTCTCTCTGTGTCTCTCTCTCTCTCTCTGTGTGTCTCTGTCTCTCTCTCTGTGTCTCTCAAGCCCAGGTCACATGGAGTCTGGCTCCTCTGTCCTTTGTTGTTGCTCTGGGAGCTTGTCTCACTGGGGTCAGAATGGAGAATAGCCTGCCAGCAGCATGACCTCCCCTCTCTGACTTTCTCTCTATCTCTAGCTCACACACACACATTTCTTGGTGGAGCTAGCTTCAAACTGTAACAGTTAATGTGAATGTGAATAAGGCTGTAGCTAGCATGCTAGAGAAACAGTTATAAGGGCGGGGGGGTGTTTGGGAGGCTGCGGTCTGAGGCCACGCTGGCTGGTGCACTGTATTTATCTACTCCGGTTTGGGCCAGTGGAGGTGGTGCGTGTGTGTGTGTGAAGTGTCAGTGACTCACTTCTCTTCCTACTAACTGTATTGGCTGTGAATTGAATCTTTCAATGTGCCAATCTGAATGTCTCATTATGAGAAGAGGAGTCAAGTGGACATCTGTGGATATACAGTACATGCAGATTCCCAAGCAATACATTATTCATGGCTGACTGACTAGCTTGATGTGACAAAATTGTTGTGACTGGTTTGATGTGACTGGTTTGATGATTACAGAGTTGTCCTTGCCTCTCGTTAGCTCCTCTTCCGGCACTGGACTGTCATTTCTGTGAATACTCTTTTTTGTGAACAACGCTGCTTTCCTCTGAGAACTATAGTCAGATATCATCTCTTCCTCTGGACCTGAGGGTAGCCATGGTCCTCCCTGCTCCTCTCCCCTCCCCTCCTCTCATCTCTCTGCTCCTCTCCCCTCCTCTCATCTCTCTGCTCCTCTCCCCTCCTCTCATCTCTCTGCTCCTCTCCCCTCCCCTCCTCTCATCTCTCTGCTCCTCTCCCCTCCTCTCATCTCTCTGCTCCTCTCCCCTCCTCTCATCTCTCTGCTCCTCTCCCCTCCCCTCCTCTCATCTCTCTGCTCCTCTCCCCTCCTCTCATCTCTCTGCTCCCTCTCCCCTCCCCTCCTCTCATCTCCCTGCTCCTCTCCCCTCCCCCTCCTCTCATCTCTCTGCTCCTCTCCCCTCCCCTCCTCTCATCTCTCTGCTCCTCTCCCCTCCTCTCATCTCTCTGCTCCTCTCCCCTCCCCTCCTCTCATCTCTCTGCTCCTCTCCCCTCCTCTCATCTCCCTGCTCCTCTCCTCTCCCCTCCTCTCATCTCCCTGCTCCTCTCCTCTCCCCTCCTCTCATCTCCCTGCTCCTCTCCTCTCCTCTCATCTCCCTGCTCCTCTCCTCTCCCCTCCTCTCATCTCCCTGCTCCTCTCCTCTCCCCTCCTCTCATCTCCCTGCTCCTCTCCTCTCCTCTCATCTCCCTGCTCCTCTCCTCTCCCCTCCTCTCATCTCCCTGCTCCTCTCCTCTCCTCTCATCTCCCTGCTCCTCTCCCCTCCTCTCATCTCCCTGCTCCTCTCCTCTCCTCTCATCTCCCTGCTCCTCTCCTCTCCTCTCATCTCTCTGCTCCTCTCCTCTCCCCTCCTCTCCTCTCCCTTCTCCTCTCCTCTCCTCTCATCTCCCTCTCCCTCTCCTCTCCTCTCCTCTCATCTCCCTGCTCCTCTCCTCTCATCTCCCTGCTCCTCTCCTCTCCTCTCATCTCCCTGCTCCTCTCCTCTCCCCTCCTCTCATCTCCCTGCTCCTCTCCTCTCCTCTCCTCTCATCTCCCTGCTCCTCTCCTCTCCTCTCATCTCCCTGCTCCTCTCCTCTCCCCTCCTCTCATCTCCCTGCTCCTCTCCTCTCCTCTCCTCTCATCTCCCTGCTCCTCTCCTCTCCTCTCATCTCTCTGCTCCTCTCCTCTCCTCATAGCTCCTCTCTCCTCCTGTTATGGGCTAACCTAGGCCAGACGTCTGGCTGCACCATACTTTTGAGAGACAGTGTGTGTGTGAGGGGCTGACAGCCAGCAGAAGGTTAGAATTGATGCTGTGTTGACATGGAAACGCTTGAATTATGGGCTGGGATGGGGTCTAAATGGGCTCTTTTGTTGGTGGAGCAGCTGTTAACTACAGAGTGGAACCCCACGGGTCCCTGAGTCTCTTCCTAATGATGCCTGAGAAATGAAGACACATCTGTGTGTGTGTGTGTGTGTGTTTGGAGACACATGCTGTGTGTGTGTGTGTGTGTGTGTGTGGAGACACAGCGTGTGGGTGGGTGTGGAAACACATGCTGTGTGTATGTGTGTGTGAGTATGTGTGACGTCTGTCTGTCTTTGTGTATGGCATTATGTTCATTTGTTTTGACAAGGGTTCTGTTGCTTCTGCATGGTCTTGTCAAGGTTGATGTATATGACTGTGTGTGTGTGTGAGACCAGGGTTGGTCTACTACTTCAGCAGTGCTGTGTTGCAGGAGGACCTCCCTTTTGGATGTCTGGGAGGAAGAGGGATTACTGCCCGGGTCTGCTGGGATGGGCCTGTGTGTGCGTGTGTGTGCGCGCTGTTTCTGATCCCCTGCTACACCAGCTGCTCCATCCCTCCTGTGGACACACATACACATACACACACACACACACACACACACACAAACACACACACACACACACACAGGGCTGGTGTAGGGGGCTGCTGTAGTAGTGATGTGTGTATGTGTGTGTGTGTTCTCAGCCTGTGTTTAGTGTTCCTCTAAGCTGCTGGCTGGTGGAGTACTGTCAGGGAGCCTGTAGCAGACCGAGAGCAAGGAGATATGTGGGGAGATTTACAGAGGGTGGGGAGAGGAGGGTAGGGGGTAGGATCGGGAAGGGGAGTGGAGAGGGTGGGGGTAGGATATGGTCTGTGTTTATACAGGACTGCCTCCAAAGGCAGGATTATGGGCTCAGCCCCTGATAACTCTTTCTCTCTCTTGCTCTCTGTTTATCTCTGTCTTTGTCTTGTTCTCTCTCTTTCTTTCTCTCTCTCTCTGTATCACTCTCTCTCTTTGTCTCTCTCTCTCTGTGTCTATGCTTGTCTCCTTCACTATCTCCCACTCTGTATTTCAACATGGAAGGCAGTATGTCTAGTTCCATCTACATTCTCGCTCAATTTGACTCTTGAAATCAGTTACATCAGAGTGTTGGAGTGTTTGGATGTGGATTCACTGTGTGTTTTTTAGTGTTCTTTGTGTGAGTGTTTTGGTATATGTATGTGTACAGTATGTCTGTGTGTCCATTGTGTATTCTCTTGGTGTGTGTTGTGTTCTTTATGTGTGTGTGTGTGTGTGTGTGTGTGTGTGTGTGTGTATCTCAGCCAGCACAGCGGTCAGCGTGTCAGGACAGTCCTGGTCAGTGTCTCTGGCCGGCGGAGGCCAGGTTGTCCATGTGGAAGCCACACCGTGGGTCTCTGCTAATCACAACACATTATTCATGAAGCTCCGATAACTGGCATTAGTGATGCATGGGACACAGACCCTGAGGAGAGTCATGGTCACACACGCCCACACACAGGCATACACACACACACACGCATGCATACAGGCATGCAAACACACACGCACAAATATACACACAGACGCACACAAATACACAGTCATACATAGTCATGGTCACATACATGCGCACACACGCGTACAAAGCCTGTTTTAGAAGTAGATAAGGATGTGGAGAATATGGACTATCCAAAGCTAGGATGTCTTAAGCCTTGTGGATCAGTCTGGAGATAAGAAGAATCTGTCCAGAGCTTCAAGTTCCATCTCTAACCTCTCAGTGGATGGTATTATTTGGTGGCATTTACAGAAAGTGGATTGTCGTCTTTGGAAAGGTCTCCTCTATACTTCTAAGGGGGTTATAGGGGTATTAGTGTGTGTTTGTTAGTGTGCACGTGTGTGCTTTCATGTAGGCACATACACCCGCACGCCCTCTCAAGCCCACGTCACAGCCCCAGCTCGGAGGAGCCTTCCCGGGGTGGAATTACAGCGCGGCCCCTGGGCCCCAGGCCTTGGCTGTCTGGACTGTTGAAGGGAGGGATTTATTGGATACCTGAGAGAGCGTTCTCTCCTTCCCCTGCACTCTCAGCACCGGGCTAGGAGTGCAGCCTGCATTATAGATGAGCTGCTGGCAGCCACTACACCCTTATAGCTCTCAGATTACACACATGTACACACGTGCATGCATGCCTACACACAAACACACACACATGACAGTCACACACACACAAATATACATAGAGATGAACAGGGAGTGTTTCCATTAGGACACCCCAGCCGAAACAAAGTTCACTATATTTCCGAGCAGGTTAATGTAACAGTCTACTGTCTAATAGCTAATGTAATATTGCACATATTTTTGTCCTATTTCCCCTAAAGCAATAAGGTTAGGCTACTTAAAGACACCCCTTCAACTCATGAAGTATGTTCTAAATAAATGCTGCCAATTAATAATTGACGTAACAACTTATTGTAAATGGTCAGCAGCCTAGCCTATCAATTAAGGTAGGCCACTCTAAAGCATGTGTACACTGTCTGCTTAATTTGATCTTGACATATAGGCTAAGCATTCTGTAGCAAATAATAACAATAAACCCACTACTAATTAGATTATCTTAATACAGTGTAATTACTTTACATAATAATGCACCTAAAATACTAAACGTGAGCAAGGGCGTTCAACAGCCACGTGCAATTTAGCTAGCAGGTGTAGAATACAAACAACGAAAATCACCATTTAAATTTGCAAGAACTTTAGACTAATACAATAACAGGCTTAAATGAACTGACAACATAAGTATACGACTTCCAGTTCTCAAGGGCGCACGGTGGCGCGCGTGCCCGCTGGCGGTGTGAAGCGCGTGTCCGTGCTATTCTCCGACATGCACCGAATTAAGGCTATAAATTCAACGAATCCGTCCGACTCCATTTGTCTGTCTGTCTGTAACGGAGACGGACACAAGGAACGCCCTCTCCGATGTGGAACGCCCTCTCCGAACCCCTCAGAGAGCTCTACGTGCACCTCCTGATTTTCCTGACTATCCGTCCGTTAAGTTAAGGCCGAAACATACTACGGACAGATTCGTTGAATTTATAGTACTGACTGTGGGTGCTGATAACCAGAGGTTAAATTGGGCCGGGGCTGTCCGGGGCGGAGCCCCGGCACATAAACGGCCGGGTCTGGAGTTCTCCAGCCGATTTTGGCAGTCTGCCTAGTCCATCACGAGCAATGTTGTCCTACTCATTTACAACTTTTCCATTGCAAATCTATGTTGTTTTAAAACACAATTCTAAATAATGGTAGGGATAGGCTGGCCTAGACATCTGGAGCAAGTTTGAGAAGTACGCATATCGCGCACGAAAATTATAAATTTACGCTACCGTCTTTGAAGAGGTAGATTTTTTACACACGACAGTGACATTGACAGATGGAAAGCTAGCTATAGAGACAATATAAAGATGGAAAGCCAGGCTAAGAAACGTAAACGTATTACCTTCACTAGACAATGTTTTACCAATTGGACAAACGGATGTTTGTTTGTTTTACATCAAGCTCCAAAAACTATTTTTCGCTCAAATCAGCCAAAAAAATTCGCTCGCGCGCTATGCGCGCTCGCATTAAGCATGGAAGTCTCTAACTAGCCGTATGACTCATGGCTGAAGTTACGTTTCTCCAGCTCTCCCCAGGTTGGCAAAAGAAGTATCTCAAAATGCATCAGATTGATGCTTTAAAATATGGAATATTTAATTTTTCTAATGGGGAAGCATGCACCCGGACCCCCTTAGAGGGGTAATCCTTCTCACCTTTTTCACCCCTGACCCGTTTTCATGCCTGTTATTTACTGCATAATCCACGAAAGATTTGTGAAATTTGCCCCTCGGTCAGAGCCCCCCCCCACATAGAAAATCCCAATTTAACCCCTGCTGATAACAATTCGCCACCAGAAATGTAGGTGGGCAACGTTTGAGAAGCCTGCCACATGACGTCTTTGTGTGTGGAACCAATTGCGGACCAATCACAGCCAAGGGGTAGGGGTCAAATTACGGACTAGCGGACAGATAGTCAGGAAAATCAGGAGGTGCACGTAGAGCTCTCCGAGGGGCACATCGCAGGGGCTCATCGGAGAGGGCGTTCCACATCGGAGAGGGCGTTCCCTGTGTCCGTCTCTGTGAAAACGGAGTAGGATAATTCGGCCTTTAGCCTGGGTGCCAGCCGAATTTAGCCCCGCCCACAACAGTTTAGGTCGGGAAGTTCGGTCTGGCATTGCTCCGTTGGGGGAAAACTATGCCCAAACAATGTTCTACCAATCAAATTGTCAGGGCGGGCTTTATACGATGATGGACAGATGATCAACAGTAACGTAATCAACCACGTCACCAAAGAGCGCTTGGGCTGAATTTGTTTTCAACAAACATGGCTGCCGCTGGAGAGCTGAAATGTGTAAATTCTGCCATCGAGTCTGTTTTAGAAGACATTGACAGGGCATTCATTTTGAAAGAGGAACAGAGAAACACGATTAAGGCATTTGTCGATCGGAAATATGTTTTTGCCGTCCTTACTACGGGATTCGGCACATACTACGTTGCTCTGATTGGTTGTAGGTCTATCCAATTGAGTGAAGAGGCTTTTTTGGGGGGTTCGGTTGAAACACGCCCCATACTCACAGCCCAATGGAGCAGTATCAGACTCATATTCTGACTAGAGTTATGAGTATGACAACGTCATGCTATCCGCAAGTCCGTAATTTTACAGATACCCCTTGGCTGTGATTGGTCCGCAATTGGTTCCACACACAAAGACGTCATGTGGCAGGCTTCTCAAACGTTGCTCCACCTATTTTTCTGGCGGTGAATTGTTTTCAGCACCCACAGCCTTTGAAGTAGGCTGCAAAAACAAATCCAAGCGGAAACACTGTGTTGTGTTCCCTCCTCCAGAGGAACCTGCCACATCGCAGTCCTCCCACGTGGACTTGGTTTCTGCTTTTCTACTGCACCATGTTTACCTCCCATTTCTCCCTCTTTCTCTTTTCTCTCTCCTTATTTCTCTCTTCCACCGTCCCTCTCTATGCTTCTGTTTCTCTCTCTCTCTCTGTGACTCTCTCTCACCCCTCCTCCCTGTCTTTGTCTCTCAAGATCTCTCTCTCTACTGTACAACCTGTCCTCTTCAAGTTTCTTTCCATCTTGGATTTCAGACCCATTTCCTCAGGGGAGGTCATGGAGAAGTCAAGTCTCTTAGATTACTTTGTGTATTCTCTGGATTGTGCCTGCATTGGCCAAGTAAGGCCATGTATTTCCTCAGTTATGTCTGCCCCTGTCTGTACGCAAGTGTCTACCCCTGCCTCTATCCCTGTCCCTACCCCAGCCCCTGTCCCTCAGCATAGCAGGTGCTTGCATAACTCAGGGAAGAGATTAGGACAGTATTTATGTTCCATGGGTCACTATAGAATAGTTGATGTGCGGGTGTCCGCTGTGTTGCCTGCTGCTGCTGGGTGATGATGCAGAGAGAATCGGCTGTGTGTCCAGATGTTAAGATAGTCCATCCCATAATACCCCTCCTGTTAATCCCTGATACTGCTGGTAGCTACGGTTCCCGTTCAGCCTTACTGTCCTGCTCAGAACCTTGCAAGCTCTCTCTCTGTCTATGACTATCCCTCTGTCTCTTTGTTTCTGTTTCTCACTTATCACTTATTTACCCTATTTTACTGTTGTTTTCTCAGTCGTTCTCTTTTTACTGGTTTTACCCAGTGTGGTTAAAAATAATCATTGTTAATGTAAGCTCTCACAATCCCAGATCTATGAGACAGGAAATGAGAGTATTGATTTCCTGTTAGGGATTAACAGCGGTGACAGGATTCATTGGTAATGGCTTTATGGGGGGAGGCATGAAAGTTATGTAATTGATGTAACATTGTCACGTTTTTTTCCTAGTGTTTACAGTGAATCACCGTAGTCACTGATTTGTGATATCTGCTTCACGCTCTTCGTTAATTTCCCTCCCTCCCTCTCTCTGCAGGTGACTCCCAGTGTTCAGACAAACCTGTGTGTTAGGAGAGGCCCGGCCCGCCTCACTCTCCTTCCCGGCCAACAGGCAGCACAGGCACCCGCACAGCACCATGGGTAGCTCCCCCGAGGTGCTCTCCTGGACCTCCTGCCCTGGCCTGCTGGTGGGCAAGCTGAAGGAGGAGCTCAAACTGACCGTTGTCGGGGATACCATGAAGAAGAGCCCCAGCAGCGCAGGCCCCACGCCGCCCCAGCCTCCGCCCTCCCCTCCGCCTCCTCCTGTCATCACAGACCTGGCCCCGCCCACACACCTGCCGGTGCCCATCCAGATGTTGGCGCCCCCGGGGGTGGAGGAGGAGGTTGGGCTTGGGGGCCCCAGCCCCCCCCATCACGGCCCTTAGCGAGGACTCGACACGGGAGGGTCACTTTGACAACAGCGTGCTGCAGCTCCAGGAGCACGACCATGAACAGGAGGAGGCCCAGTCCCCCCACTCCTGCGGCCACGGAGGGTGTGTCAGCGGCGGGGAGGAGGGGACCGGGGAGGGGGGGTACCCCATGGACCATAGCGGAGGGGGCACGCACAACCACCCCCACCCTGATGACATCAAGCTGCACTTCCAGAGAGCTGGCTCTGGCGGAGGGGGGTTCCTGGAAGGGTTGTTCGGCTGCCTGAGGCCGGTCTGGAACATCATTGGGAAGACCTACTCCACAGAGTACAAGCTACAGCAGCAAGGTTAGACTGCTTCTCCCTAAGAACGGCCTCCCTCCCAATTGTCATTGATGTTAGTGCTAATGGCCCTGCTAGCATGGTGTTAGTGATACTATCCTGGCATGGTGTCTTGTTATTCAAGAGCAGAGGAAGGACTGACCAATCTCTTCTCCTTTTGAAATGAATTACTAGGCTAATGTTATGTTATTGACCATGTGCCTCGGTCGAGTCCCAGATCTGAATGCGTCCCTCATTGGAGGGTCCTTATGAAGTAACCCGGACCCCCAAGACTTTAGCTGTCCATCCCAACTCCTGGAGATCCTGGAGGTAGTCCTCCAGAACAGATTTGGGAAGGCCTGCTCGAGACAGCAGCAGAACCACTCTGTTCCGCCCCGGCGTTCCTCCGGTTTCTTCTGTGGTGCTAGCATGTTCTACTCGGTGTTCCCAGCTGTCAGGTTCTATTAAAGGTCGCAGTCCGCTTCTCCTTGGCGTGCATGTGCCAGCTTCCCCCTTGCCTGCTCCTGATGGTGCATATCCCACTAAGACAGAATGGGGTTGGGGTTGGGCCTCGCGGATGATTGGTCAGCTGGTCACCCCTATACTTAGCATGACTTCCTAAAGCACAGCTGAGGGAGGGTCTGCTCCAGGGAGGGGACAGGAAGTGTGGTGGGTGATCGGTCCGAGCATGCACGGCATGCTGATTCCTCCTCGAATAGGCCGTTATTAACAGATGTCGCCTCATGTAATGAATCTGCTCTCGCTTTCATTATGAACACAACTGATAGTCAGCACCAGCAATCTAGGTGTACATAAATATTCGACTGAAAGCAAAGAAGAGGTTAATATGCCTCACTGTGAAACATGGGACCATTGTTGACACAGAGAGTGGATTGGGTCATGTGCTCTCACTTTGATACTGATAACGGTATACAGCACAGCATAGCATATCAAAACTATCAAGCCAGTAAGACAGACAGAGCTAGAAGAAGAAAGGCAGTCACTGTGTAGATCTGTGCCCTACACTAGTGCCCCTTCAGCACCTGCCTTTCCTGTAATCAATAACACTAGCGAAGCTTGAGCCGTGATATACAGAGATACTGTATATCTGATCTGTAGATAGCCCCTCTGAGCCCTACAGGGTACCATCGTGGATGACTTCTAACATGGACTTCTCCATTATCATCACATTAAAAGCACCAGAGCATTTTCTGTTCTGGTCCTGGGTTGTTCTCATTATGACATGGTCGAGCTACAGTTGATGTGTAACAGCAGCTGGGTGATACCAGGGTCACTCAAGTCCTGCCATTATCGCCTGTCCTGAAAACGTACACTTCTCCTCCTCCTCCTTCCCTCCTTCTCCTCAGACATGTGGGAGGTGCCGTTCGAGGAGATCTCGGAGCTGAAGTGGCTGGGCAGTGGGGCGCAGGGGGCCGTCTTCCTGGGGAAGTACCACTCAGAGGAGCTGGCCATCAAGAAGGTCCGCGAGCAGAAGGAGACCGACATCAAGCACCTCCGCAAGCTCAAGCACCCCAACATCATCGGCTTCAAGTGGGTCCACCTCACCATTCCCTTCTCACACACCTCCACACACACTCATGCCCCTCCAGTAGATATAAGTCATCACATCAAGAGAGTGTTTCTATTCTGGTCCTGTTGCCATTCAGACATGGTAGACAGTTACTGTGAACTAGCACCTGGGTTATATTGTGGGCACTAAAATCCTCCCATCTTTGCTCCCCCCTCATCCCCTTCTCTCTCCTCCCCCCCCACTCCCCCTCCTCCCTCCCATATCTCCTCTCTGCCCCCTCTATATGTACACTTTGCACTTATCTCACCCCTCCCACCCTCTCTCTCCTCCCCCCAGGGGGGTGTGCACCCAGGCCCCATGCTTCTGCATCCTGATGGAGTACTGTGCCCAGGGCCAGCTGTACGAGGTGCTGCGCGCCGGCCGCAAGGTCACCCCGTCCCTCCTTGTGGACTGGGCGTCTGGCATCGCCAGCGGCATGAACTACCTGCACCTCCACAAGATCATCCACAGGGACCTCAAGTCCCCCAAGTGAGTGGGCTCCTCTGATCACTTGAGGTGTGGTGATATGGTTCTACTTGGAAACTGGCAACTGGTTCTACTCTGCTGGATAAGTCTGCTCTGGCTAACTGTTCTGTACAGAGCTACTATCCGGATATGTACTGATCTGTTCTACAGAGAGCTGCTGTCTAGTCATGTGCTATTGACAGCTCCAGTATAGATATGTACAGTTTTGATAGAAAGCTATGGTCTAAAGATGGACTGTACTGTTGTATAAAGAGCTGCACTAGAGATGAACAGTCGTTCTACAGAAAGCTACAGTCTAGATGTGCTGTCCTGTTCTATAGAATGTTCCAGTCAAATGTACAGGACTGTTCTGGTCTGCCAGACCTGCCTGCTCAGCTCGCTCTAACCCTGTTAATCAATGCCATTTACATGGATCTGCAGCAGTGCTGATCCCAGCATTAGTCAGCAGATCCAGGGATGTCTGCAGTAAACCTTTCTGTTTCCCCCCCAACACAGTCCTCGTAGAACTCAGAACAACACGCTTGGCACGCACAAACGTTAAGGTTAAAGGAATCGTATGTACGTTTTCTACATCTGAACTGACGGAAGGTTTCTACCTCCTCCATTTGTGTCCCCTCCTCAGCGTGTTGGTCACTCACAACGACACTGTGAAGATCTCCGACTTTGGCACCTCCAAAGAGCTCAGTGACAAGAGCACCAAGATGTCGTTTGCCGGTACGGTGGCCTGGATGGCCCCCGAGGTGATCCGGAACGAACCGGTGTCTGAAAAAGTGGACATCTGGTGAGTGAGAAAATATCAGATAATCTTACCTGTCTGCTGTAGACAGTTAGGAAGCAGGTCGGTCCCACGCTGTGTGACATTGTGTCACTGTTCCTGCGTGTTTGTGTGTGTATGTGATGGTGTGTGTGTCCTCATGTATGATTATCTGTGTGCGCAGGTCATTTGGCGTGGTGCTTTGGGAGTTGCTGACAGGAGAGATCCCATACAAGGACGTGGACTCGTCTGCCATCATCTGGGGCGTGGGCAGTAACAGCCTGCACCTCCCTGTGCCTTCTACCTGTCCCGACGGCTTCAAGCTGCTCATGAAGCAGACATGGTGAGGAACATGGCTTAGATGTTCTACTTCCACTGTTTACGATGTGGAACATGGTTAAGATGTTCTACTTCCACTGTATACGATGTGGAACATGGTTAAGATGTTCTTCTTCCACTGTATACGATGTGGAACATGGTTAAGATGTTCAGGTCCAATTGTATGAGATAGTCATACGTTCAGGTAGCATGTTTCAATAATTATATTGGAGATGACTGTAAGGAAACACACTGATTGTGATTGTCGTGGGATATATTGTATTACTGTGTGTTCATTGAACAACAACTTTCTTATGCCCCTCCACCACTCTCTCTTCTCTCCCCTTTCTACCCTCTCACTCGTTATCTCTAAATCTCCCTTCGCCCCCTCTCCTTTCCAGGCAGGGTAAGCCCAGGAACAGGCCGTCCTTCAGGCAAATCCTCCTCCACCTCGACATTGCATCCGCAGACATACTGGGAGCCCCTCAGGAGACCTACTTCAAGTCCCAGGTCAGAACCACAACCATAACAATCAGAAACCAACATTTTATTCCTTGGAATTAGAACCAGAATCATGACTCAAACTAGAATGAGACTCACAGACCCACACAGAAGTATTAAAAGCTTCTCTTCAGATGAGTGCACACTCACTATAGATCACATGATATTCACAATTACAGTCCAATTAAATTACATTTTCAATGACTACACATATAGGAAGTACATGCTTTCACATGAGTCATGCTGTAGTTCTACTTGGCTTTATACATATCTGGACCAGGCTGTACTGTGCTAAATACAGTTTGATGTGATTGAATGTGACCTTGTGTGTGTGTGTAACAGGCGGAGTGGAGGGAGGAGGTGAAGAAGCACTTTGAGAAGATAAAGAGTGAAGGGACCTGCATCCACCGCCTTGATGAGGAGCTGATCCGACGCAGGAGGGATGAACTCAGGTGACGGAGGGAGGGAGAGAAAGATAGTGATGGAGGGAGGGAAAGATGGAGGGAAGAGAGAGAGTGAGGGAGAGTAAGAAGGGATGAACTGAGGTGACGGAGGGAGAGAAATATAGTGATGGAGGGAAAGATGGAGGGAAGAGAGTGAGTGAGGGAGAGTTAGGAGGGATGAACTGATGTGACGGAGGGAGGGAGGGAAAGATGGTGATGGAGGGAGGGGAAAGATGGAGGGAAGAGAGAGAGAGAGGGAGAGTAAGGGAGAGAGAAAGAGAGTGAGGGAGTAGGCTCTACGGTGACTGATGGTCCTGTCAGACATGCGCTGGACATCCGGGAACACTATGAGCGGAAGCTGGAGAGAGCCAACAACCTGTACATGGAGCTGAGCGCCATCATGCTGCAGCTGGAGGTCCGAGAGAAGGAGCTCATGAAGTACGTCCTGACCTCTGACCCTGGTTCTGTCCACTGACTCCTCTAGCAGAGAGAACTAGCTGGAACTTAATTTCACCTCATTTTAATCTGTCTTTATGTATTTATGTTTAAACTATCTCTGTCTATATTTATATTTAATCTATCTCTGTCTTCATGTTCAGTGTTCCAGCCCCAAACAATGTAGAGACTCCCTCCTACCCCATTAAACTATAATGTCCAACTCACTGTATAATTCAGGAACTATTCATCAATGTGTCACAATAGGGTTATTGTAAACTGTATTACACTGTGCCTGAACTGGATGCGAGCGTCCGATTATCGCGTCACATCGGACGCTCTCAGTCCACACTGAATCCCTCATTTTCACTTTTGTTACGTTGTGTAAACGAGTCACTTTACTATGACACCGTGCGATACAGAGCTTTCAACACGAGCGACCAAAAATGTATTGAAACGGGGCGTCCGACAAAAATGTTGCGCCACGTCGCATTGCTCAGCGTTGCGTTGCTCAACCTCGCCTTGCTCTCGTCCAGTTTGGGCATTCCAATAGCAAAACAAGGCAGTCTGACTGCTTTTAGACGTCAGATCCAGTTGGGACACAGTGTTAGTTTCACAGTACTAGAATGATACAAAAGAATGTCTCCCATAGTGGGGCCAGACTCCAGACATCTTAAGCGTAATACTGAAGTATTTCTGTTTGTGTCTAAGCCACTAAGCCAGCAACCCTGGCCTGGTTCTGGGGTCTCAGACAGCTTTGCACAACAGTAGTCTTTCTACAAGAACTCTCTCAGGCCTTGACCCAGTTTCACAACAGCAAACAGATTTTACCCACTTTGCAGGTAACACTTTACACTGCAGTCTGGCTCACGGCTTCACAACGTCCACTCTCAGTACTTCAGAGCCTATGTGAGGTGGCTTTGTGGTGTACATGGGGTAGCTTACAGAGACATCTCTCACTGACGCCTAGGAAAAGCCTCAGTGTGATGCAACCAAAACAATTGAAGGAATGGGGTGATCTACCAGAGTTACCCAGCGCGGCATTGCTAGGTCTAACGGGTGAACATGCCAGCTGTGCCCTGTAACGGCGTGGGTACCCTGTGCTTCCAGAAGGGAGCAGGTGGTGGAGAAGAAGTACCCGGGGAACTACAAGCGCCACCTGGTCCGGCCCATCGTCAGGCCGAACGCTGTGGAGAAGCTCATCAAGAAGAAGAGCAGCTTGACTCACAAGGCCGGGACGGTGCCCGCTAAGAGGTCAGCGTTTCCCCAGCCTCTGGTCACTTTTTAGGGAACTCGTGCTCCGATGTTCCTGTTTGATGCCTAGGTCATATTGTTATCTAGAGTTGTATTGTTATCTCGTTGAAGTGACGTGTAGTAACGTTTAGATGCACAACAGATGCACAACATACAGAGCCTCTTCTCTGTAGCTCACCGAGGGTTTCGTTTAAATATCGTTTTGTCTTGTGGGAGAGAACTTAAAGCAATGTGAAGTGTCAAGCATAAGCCTAGTTGGAGTACAGCATAGAGGCCTACTAAAGAACACTATTGTCACCCCTATAGGCCTGACCTGCTTCGTTCCGATGGCATCCCCAGCATGGAGGTCCTCCCCTCCCCCTCCCCGCTCTCCGGCAGCCCCAAGGTCTCCACTCCTCCAGGGAAGACCCGCTACCGCAGCAAGCCGCGGCACCGCCGTGCCAACAGCAAGGGAAGCCACAACGACTTCCCCGGTGTGCTGAAGTCCGGTGCGGGGCGGTGCGAGGAGCAGCAGCCCCTCCAACTCCACCAGCACCACCACCCCCTGCCACCAGAGTGCCCTCTGCTGCCCCTCCAGGCCCGCCAGAACGCTGTGGCGACCTGTGCCAACAACCTGCGCTACTTCGGGCCAGCCGCCGCCCTCCGCAGCCCGCAGACCGACCACCTGCAGCGCCGCATCTCCGGGTCTGGCCCGGACATCATCCCCACGGACTCCCGCCAGCGGACTGCATCCTTTAGTTCGGGTGCCAGCTCCGGGCTGGTTCCGGGTTCCAGTGCCGGGACCCTGTGCCCTTGCTGCCAGGCGCACCCCTTCCCAGGCTGCCTGCAGTGCCAGAAGACCCCCCTGGCACCCAGCCACCCCCAGCAGCCCCAGTATTCCCTGCTCAGCACCTGTGAGGCGGCGCCGCCCGCCACACCCCGGGTCCCAGACCCAGGCGAGGCCCAGGAGAAGGCCCAACCTGAGAGGCAGGAGGTGCCTCGCCTCGTCCTGCCCTCTGGCCTGCCTCGCACACTCAGACCCCTCAGGAAGGTGAGCACCGAGAGAGCCTTGCCACTGGGTGTCTGAATGTGTGTGTGTGTGGGTGTTTGCATGTATGGCCCTGGGTGTTTGTTTAGGTACATGGGTGTACACGTGTAGTGTGTATAAGTGTGTGTGTATAAGGGCGTATATGTATACAAGTGTGTGCATTAGGTGTGTGTGAGCAGGAAGGAGGGGGTTATTAAACAATTGCTCCTCTCTTAGGGTGCTGACGAGTCGTCTGAAGAGGAGGAGGGGGAGGTGGACAGTGAGGTGGAGTTTCCAAGGAGACCGAGGTATGTACTGGCTTGAAACTGGAGATTAACTAACATGCTTAAAAATTGGTCTCAAAACGTCATCTGTATTCTATGTTAATGTGACTCTGTGTTTGGCCATGACCCCATTTACGTTTCTCTCCACTTCACACCCCATATCATCCATCTCCTCCCCTCCTATCTGCCCCCTCCCGTCCTCCTCATCTGACCCCCCCCCCACCCCCCCCAGGCCCCACCGCTGCATGAGTAGCTTCCAGTCCTACTCAACCTTCAGCTCGGAGAACCTGTCGGTGTCGGACGGCGAGGAGGGCAACACCAGCGACCACTCCCACAGCGGGCCGCTGGAGTGCCTGAGCGCCAGCCAGGAGGATCACCTGGACGAGCTGCTGTCCCACACCCCCGACATCCCCATCGACATCTCCACCCAGTCCGACGGCCTGTCCGACAAGGAGTGTGCCGTGCGCCGGGTCAAGACCCAGATCTCCCTGGGGAAGCTCTGCTCAGATGAGCACAGCTATGAGGTCAGAACCCCGACCCCTGATCAGCCTGCTGTAGAACACTGTAATGCCTGGCAGGCCCCATTTCTCATATTGGATAATGGCCCAGGCCGCTGGCCTCTCATAACATTGATAGGTTTTTACAACCTGGAATGTCTTCGTATTAATTCTAAATAAAGGTAAATGACGTTGAAAGTTAGGTTTAGACAATCTAACTGCAGAAGGATCAACAAACAGACAGACAGATACATACATACATACTTACATATCTTATCGACTTTTCTAACAACCCTTACTGTGTCAGCCCACATATTATCTGTCATGGGACAGGATCTGGTGTAGTGATGCTCCTGTGTCTGTCTCCTCAGAACCCCCTGCAGTTCGGGGACTCGGACTGTGACTCCTCAGAGGCGGAGTGTTCTGACGCCACCATCAGGAACAACAAGCCCGGCGCCCCCTCCTCCTGGTGAACCATGCCCCCTCGTTGACCAGGTCCCACCCCCTCTGCCTGGAGACCCCGCCCCTCCACCCTGCAGGAACTACGGCAATAAAAGGACCCCCACTGTAAAGACAACTCCCCGTCATCTCCCATAGCAACGCCCCGGCAATAGCTCTCCCCCCCCCCACTCTTCCCGTTATCTAGGCAACCTAAGGCAGGGATCCCATTTGAATGATACTGTACAGTAACTAGTGTAACATTCATAATTTATTTTTCTCTGAGTTTGAGGGGAAATCAGGAACTCTTGAGACTTTAAGATGAACAAAAAAACAACAAAAACAACAAAAACACACACCCACTGTGTCAGTGAGACTGAGGGTGGAGGAGTCCAGTACGATGGAGGACCGCTACAGGACAGCAGGACCTGGTTGCTGGTCTACGTAGGCAGATGGCCTAACTGTGCCAGACCAGACACAGGCTGCCCCCCCCTCTCTGGCCACCAACCAGCCCTGTTTTTTCTCAGACTAGTATGATGTCCTGCCTGCTTTAGTGTAAGTTTACAGAACAAACCAACGCTCCTGGCAAACCCCCAAGACAGGGATGAACAGGGGAAAAAATACAGTGTGAACAACACCAGCATGAATACCCCGCCCCCTGACCCCCTCACCTCTTCCTCGCTCTCCCCCTAACAAGTCTGATGCTCCATGGAGCCCCCTGCTGTCTCATCTCAGCATGGCCCTAAATGGCTCGCAGCCAACCAAGGACCTATGTGTGTGAGTCAACAGGATGATGGGCGAGCAGACAGACAGATATTCCAGAGAGCAGGCAGGAGCTGGAAGAGGTACTAACTCCAGCACCAGTCTGGCCGATGAAGAAGGAAGGCCAGGAAGGAGGTCACCTCTCCTTCCCCAGTCCCCAGTCCCAGTCCCCTGACCCTGCTCCCTCCTCTGTCGAGACGAGCCTTCTCTACTCACATCATCACCAGTCAGAGATTGTACCGAGTATCCAGTATCAGTGTTTTATGAACATGCCCCACAGGCATGCCAGCATGTCTCCCCTCAGGATGCCCTCGGAGAGAGCAGTGTTGACTGGCGAGGGTGTGTTTGCGTGTGTATGTTTCGGGTGTGTATTACAGATAAGCCTTGTTCTTCAACACCTGTTAGTATCATGGTGGGGGCGTGCTGGTTGGAGAGGTGCTGTGTTATGTAGTTAGTGTTAGGGTGCAGTATCCCTCTGGACCATGTGACTCGGCAGGTTTATGTGTGAGGAGTGTGTGGTAGGTTTCTAGACTATCCGCGAGATGAAACCATAGCAGAGATAAGTGCTAGCTACCTGGATGCTGTGTTGTACTGAATGAAACAGCAATAATGTAGGCTCTCTCTCAGGACCAGGTCTGTCCAGCCGGCTGGCCAGCCATGCTGACAGGGTGCAAGGAAACGTTTGTGACAAACAAGTTTTAGATACCTATATTTTTACAGCAGTTTTCGTAGTTGTAAACAGCTACGTTTTGGTCAGGTATTTGCCTTTGCTGGTGTGATGCTCAGGTTTTAGTTTGAGGATAGAGAACAGGAGCAAATGTTGTCCACTAGAGGGAGATAGCTGCAAGGGATTTATTTTGCCTTGTGTTATGTAACGTAGTGCTGGCTTCATTCCTTTTGATATTAAAAGGCCAGTTGTCGGATATCATCATTTTTATTCTATACAAAGTTCCTCCCAGTGATCCTTCTAGAACTTCTGTTCCATCCATTTTAGAAAAGGGATACTGCATCTTGGGTAACTATGAACACGTTTAATATTTATCACATGACCCTGTGTTCTAACATTCGTTTGTTCATATGTGTGTGTTCTAGGATAGCCAGTCAGGGTTGAAGTTCACGTGATTTAAGTCGAGTATCTTCTTAAATCACACTGCAGGGTTGTAATTTTACAGGGAGGAATGCAAGCCAGGGCTCAGGTCTGGGACCACAGAGGTAACCTCCCTGGTCTCTAAGATCTCAATGTCACCTTCTCTTCTGAGTATAAACCATCGTTTAACCTTGTATAACCTGTCCGATCTGGTGTCATGTGACCAGGTCAGAGCTACCGGCCGTCACATATCCAATGACCAGGGAGGGGGGGTAATAGACAGGAAGTGATGTCATTGTCAGAACTGGTTCATTGTGATGAACCAGTGGACCCTGTTCCCACCCTGACTGTTTCCCCCTACAATAATTAATGCGTGTTGTAATTACTGGATCAAAGAACAAGTGGTGAAGAGTGAATAACCATGTCTATATGGCATGCATCCTGTGAAGTATGATTGTTTAATAATTAAAATTAGCTAGTTTAATTACATTTTTTATCTCTTAATTTTTTTCTTTGTAGCTGGCCTACATGATTATTGAATTAATTTATTATGAATGATCTGGCAAGTTTAGAGTTAACTTCATTTTTAGGAACAATTTAGAATAATTTGTCTAGTTTTTAGATTTTCTCTTGATCGGTATTACTGCAAGAAAGCACAACTAACAGGTGTGAGATGGAACACTTTGATCATTTGGGATACTTGATGTTTGATTGTTTGCATTCCATATCATTTGTTGTCATCTATTGCTACATGAACATGACATTGTCTGAATATATCTAAATATCTTCCTGATCATCTGTGAGTCTCTGTACAGCATGGTCGCCTGTTTATGTTCGTCTGAAGGTGGACAAATGTAGTTATTCCTCCTCTGTCTGAACCCTGTATGTAGTCCACATGTCCAGGGTCAAACGTGTTCCACAGTGATCCTGAATATGCTTTGCTGCCCCAGACAGGTAAATAAGATCTGGGTCAGACTTTGGGCTAACAGACCATTCCTCTGTACACCTCAAACTCCACTGCAGGGTATTCAAGGTTCATGGAGACATGAAAACATCAAAGGCATAATCGAGCTGACTTCCTACAGTTCACTAACTCAGTGGTCTCTCTTTCTCTCTACTTGTAGCTGAGATGCTTTGCCAGAGTCTGTGTGTAGACATAATTCACCTCATGTACCTGACATCTGTTTCTTGGTTTCTCTCATGTCTCCTCTCCTCTCAAATGGCATTATGACCAACCAATCCTGAAAAGTTCCTGTATTATTCAGTGTACAGTGCATTAGGTACCAGGGAGAAATAAAATCAAAGCAAACTATCGCATGGAATAAACTCTGAGGTACTGTACCAAATACCTGGTTGTGTTTGTCTTGTGTCTGTGGGTGACACACAGTGAGGTTCTAAGGCCTTGTGTCTAGGGTGGGTGGGGTGAATGACCGGGTGGGGGCTGGGGGCCATCCAGAACTGCCCTCCGGTTTCTGTGGAAGGGTGGAGGCTTGCTTTATAGAGTGTGAGGGGTTCTGTAGGAGAATGTCTTGAATGAGGGTTTGAACAATGGGGAATGAATGGTTCATGGGGAGTGGGAAGGGTGTGTGAGATAAATGAGAGATGGATTACATAGAAGGGAATGCTTGGGAATTTCTGGGAAGGGGGCTATAGATAAGGGAAAGAAGGAGGGATGAAGTGTCAGGTGTCAATGGATAGGTGAAGACTGAGGCTTCCAGAGAACCTGTCTGGTTGGTCATTTTAAACGTAAGGACCTCTGTGTCATCATTGTACATAGTAGATTCGGGGCCATTAAATGCTTTAAGGCAGCTATTACCGAAAAGACTAATTCAAGTAATCTCACGTGATGACACTTTTCAAAACATTTGCCATTATTATATGAATTTCAGAAGTCTAAAGTTTCAAAAGTGATTGTGGCCAATATGTTGCTCATGTTTGTTGGCCAGTTGGCAGCAAAACCGAAAAGGACCAACCTGCAGCATTTTTAGATAACAATCGACGGAACGCGTCGAGTCGACCACGACTGGGTAAAAGATCGGACTGAATCCAACCACTTTGGCAAGATGTTACGCAATCTGCATTTTCGGGGCGGAGTCGCAGTAAGACAAACCAACAAGGAAGGAAGGTCATCTCGGTTGAATTCCACTAGCCAAATTTCTCTCACAAGAGAGGAAAGATAGTCGCGTTTATCAACAAAAGTCTGCAAGTGCCGTTAATACCTCCGTAGCCAAAATGTCCTCGATGGATTTGGAAAAACTAAAGATGACGGGCGCTGGACGAGCGATCGCCGTTCTTACTAGTGGTGGAGATGCACAAGGTAGGCTACGATGAAATCAAGCCTACAACTTGCCAAAGTCGACAATTGTGTTCCAGTCCTAAATAATCGAATTGATTTACAGAAATGTTAAATGTTGCAAATGTTAAGAATAAAGAAATATCGACAGTGCTTTTAATTGGGTTATCTTACAATGCTACCAGGATGAACCTGCTGATCAAGTCTGACAGATCATGTGTTAAACACGTAGACCACACAATACACCTTTTATAGATTCAGTAATGTAGCTATGTTAAATTGAAGGCTATGTAGGCCTATGTTTCTTGAACGTGGTTGTATCTTCATGCACAGAATATTCAAGTTGTAATCAGAAACTGCATCATAGCAACGCCTACGGGAATGGGCGTGAAGTAGGCTGTAGAAGCCTACGTGCTCCGTATCAGCAACCGCTTGGAAGATCAATTATCTACGGAACAAATTGGAAAACGAATCATTCCTCTAAACTTGTGGTCCTTCTAGCTATCCGGCCTAGTCTATAGACTTCGGTGATTGATCGATTGTTAGACTGATTGACTTAGGGAATATAAATGACCTTCGCCCCCAGGAATGAACGCGGCTGTCCGCGCTGTGACCCGAATGGGCATATATGCGGGAGCGAAGATGTATCTAATCTATGAGGTAATCATCTATTCCCCAAGATGAGATTCATTGCGTATTATTATCAGACATTTTGAATCATACACAAATATCATTGTGAATGATTAACTTGGGGTCACTTATCATGTTTTACATCAGGGCTACCAAGGGCTGGTGGATGGAGGAGACAACATTAAACTGGCCCACTGGCAGAGTGTGACTGACATCATCCAGCAGGTAATAATGGAGGCTGCATCCTGCTCATGAGAGTCCTAGCCAGGCTCAGGTTATGACAAGATACTGTTCTGTAACAATAGTTGTACTACTTGGACAATGATTCCACATCTCTCTCTCTCTCTCTCTCTCTCTCTCTCTCGATCTCTCTCTCTCTCTCTCTCTCTCTCTCTCTCTCTCTCTCTCTCTCTCCCTCTCTCTCTCTCTCTCTTTCTCTCCCTCTCTCTCTCTCTCTCTTGCTTTCTCTCTCTTATTCTCACTCTCTCTCTCTTATTCTCACTCTCTCATCGGCTCTGTCTTACCCTCCCTGTCTCTTTATTTGTTTCTCTCACTCTCTTTTTCTCTCAGCAACATCATTGTTACTGCACATACTGAGCTATTTCTTCTCTTCCTCGTCCTTCTTTCTCTCTGTGTATCTCTTCTCTCGCCCTCTAGTTCTGGTTGAGAACTGGTAAGAAGTCCCGCTGCATGTGGTGTTTAGCACCAGTCACTAGATCCTAGTAAGGAGATCTGTTAGCTATGGTCTCAACCCAGGCCTTTCTGCTATGCATTTCTGAAGCAGCCTTGTTTTGTGTGTTGAGCCCAACATTGTCATGCAGTTGTACAAGTGGAGTGAAGGGCTTTGTAGAAGCCCTCACTTAATCAATGGAAGAGATTTGTGGCCTTTGCAATGGTCATTTGGCCATTGTTAGCTACCCAGTGGCTCCACCCAGAACTGGTCATAATGATGTGTCATCTCATTGTCGTTGGTTGTGTACTTCATGGTCGTGCCTGCCTGCTCTTTCCAACCTAGTACCAAAGCTAGCTTTGAACATCCCGTTCCGCCCTGCACAGTCCTTCTGCAGGTGCTTTGGAAAATGCTTGCTTTGTATGGGTAGTAAATAGAGACTCATTTTATGAGGACTGAGGGACACTCCTTTGTTGTGTTTGGGACCACTCTCCATGTTATTGATGTCTAATTCTGGGTAATCCATGGACATTGATATCTGGGTCACACAAGTTGTTCTGATACTACCTGAACCATCCATTGTCCCCAATCTGGTGTGACTGATAGGACTGAGATGACTGAGAGAAATCTGTGTTGTTAGCGCTGAAAATGTGTTGTCTTTTCCTTCTAGGGGGGCACGGTCATCGGCAGCGCCCGCTGTAAGGCCTTTACCACCCGAGAAGGGAGGCTGGCGGCAGCCTTCAACCTGGTGAAGCGCGGCATTACCAACCTGTGCGTGTGCGGCGGCGACGGCAGTCTCACCGGGGCCAACATCTTCCGTGAAGAGTGGAGTGGTCTGTTGACAGAGCTGGTGCAGAAAGGTATCTATGGTCGACTCCCAAACACCTGAACAGGTGCTGCTTCCTGTCCGGGAATGAAGAATATCCTGTTTGGTGGTGTGGGTTTAAAATGTGTGTGTGTGGTTTTAATATATTGTGAATGTTTTTGTTTTGTTTTCTGTGTGTTTTTGTGTGTAGGGAGGATCACAGACACCCTAGCTAAGCAGCACAACCACCTAAATATCGTAGGGCTGGTGGGCTCCATTGACAACGACTTCTGTGGGACAGACATGACCATCGGAGCCGACTCAGCTCTGCACCGCATCATGGAGATCGTTGATGCCATCACCACCACCGCCCAGAGGTAGTCTAACACAACATCGACGCTACCCCAGAGTAGACAGAACTTACATTAAGATCACAAGTCAACTCCACAACACCATCACTACACACCAAGCTAAATTCAAAAGGACAACACACACACCATCATTGTTGGTTCTTGGCGTGGTGTGCAGGGTGTGTGCCGATCTGGTGTGCCCGAGGTCACACACTGGAGGCCTGCAGTCCCAGGCTGGGCTCAGCAATATGATGAGCAATATGTGAAAGGAGCTTGTAAGATGTCAACATCTGAGATCCAACCTAAACCCTCTCAGAAGATGTGAAAACATCTCTCAGAGAAGAGCATGGCAAACTGGAGCATCTGGAACCTTCTCAAGATGAGAGAGCCATCAGTGGAATGTTGTTCCCTGAGAATCTGTTCCTGTCTTTTCTCTGATGGATTTCAGCGTGTTTGTTCATGATCTGACATGTTCTCCTGCAGCCAAGCTTTTGCACGCCTTGTCGGGTCCATGGGCTGTCTGAACACAGTGGAGCTTCACAGCATTAAATGACACTTGCTTAGGAAATGCTTGTATGAACATGGTGTATCTAGCCATAAAACAATACGTGATGGCCATGTGTTCGTAGTAGTAAACCATCTCTTTCTCATGTTGTAGCCACCAGCGCACGTTTGTTCTGGAAGTCATGGGCCGCCACTGTGGGTGAGTTATATTTGATTTGTGCTCTTCCACTGATTGGTTTGTTTGCTGCACTACTGGATGTTGCAAACAAAACTTAACTGTTTCAAGCAGAGATTATTCAGGATCCAGTACCATATTTAGTGTATGCAGGTTCTATGCTAATGATGCTATACTAATGCAGGTACTTGGCGCTGGTGTCTGCTTTGGCTTCCGGAGCAGACTGGCTCTTCATACCAGAGGCGCCCCCAAAGGAGGGCTGGGAGGACCGCATGTGTGCCCGTCTGGAGGGGGTGAGGCTGGGGCTGGCGGGTTCAGGGTTTGGGCAGAAGAAACCAGCATGGTCATGTTGGGAATGAGCTCAAATGAAAAGGCTCTGGTGTAACACTGTCTTTGTTGTGTAGAGTCGCAGTAAGGGATCCCGACTCAACATCATCATCATCGCTGAGGGGGCTATCAACAAGAACGGAGAGCCAATATCTTCCAGCTACATCAAGGATGTATGTCTTCATGTCTGCTGTGTATTTGTCCATCCATTAATCTAGCAGAATCTCAAGTAATGTCCTTA
This sequence comes from Mallotus villosus, assembly GCA_903064625.1. Taxonomy (NCBI): domain Eukaryota; kingdom Metazoa; phylum Chordata; class Actinopteri; order Osmeriformes; family Salangidae; genus Mallotus; species Mallotus villosus. The sequence continues at coordinate 178,124 of CAEFZP010000736.1, forward strand.
AGGGGGTGGGGGGTTTTGAACCTGCATCAACTTATTCTGCAGTCAAATGTCACTGAGCTGTAGCTATCTCCTTGTGAAGAAAGCTTGACACATCCCAGGTGGTGGTCATTAGAGTGTGTTGTGCTCCCTGACGTCTGTCCCCTGTCCCTGCAGTTGGTAGTGAAGAGGCTCGGCTATGACACCAGGGTGACAGTGCTGGGTCATGTCCAGAGAGGAGGCACGCCCTCGGCCTTCGACAGGGTCCTGGTGAGTTCGAGAACATGCTGGTCTGTGTTCAAATCAAGTCAAACAGTATCCTCCCTTTTTACAAGCAATGTCACAAATGCCCACAGATGGACTAATGCAGTGCTTCTCAATTATTTTCTGTCATGCCCCCCCTAGGAGACTGACATTTTTTCGCGACCCCCCCTAAATTGAAATACTATTGAGAACCTGCTAATATTTATTTATTTATCTGTATAAGAGTTATATATGAGTTTGAGTTGCTAGCACCAGCATTCTGCATACAATCACCTTATTATTAAAATAGATTAATAACATTTGCTGACATCTGCAACATCTTAAAACAATTTCCAAGTTTATTAACTCAATTTGTAAAATTTAAACAAGACCGTTCAGTCTGTGTGAATCTCAAAACACAAAAACAAGAGCAAATGATTCTCTGGGGTTTTCATTTAATTAATAACATTTTTAAACAGTAAACATTGGTCACTTGTCAGTCAGCTTCATCAGCTTATTCCCTTTCGAAAATATATATGACTTAAAAATAAACATTACTCTTTGTGTGCAACATTTGCAACAATATTTAATGTACAATTTGCATACTTTCCCTGAACATAACACAAGACATTAAAAAAGCCTTGAACCCTGAACTATTTGAAACTGGCAGCTACATCAGTTTGAGCTTTTTTAATATAACTAAATTCACCTTCACAATTATTTTGAACTTATTTCCCTATTTGTCTGTTTTGAATAAAGAAACCGAGTCCTTCTGTCATGACTTTGTAAGATCTAAATTCTGTTACACTTCTGACCCTTGGTATAATGTTTATTGAAAAAAAAATATAAAAATAAAAATAAACGTAAAAACACTAAATCCCCCCTGCCGCTCGCGCCCCCCCTGAGACCCCACCGCGACCCCCCAGGGGGTCGCGCCCCACCATTTGAGAAGCACTGGACTAATGCATCCATAAATCCTTCTAATAAATCATACATAAAGGATAGTATATCCATACTGTGGTGTATATATCTGTTCATCCAAACTAACATACGTCTAGAGACAATGCCATTGTTACATGGCATGTATGAGGGTGTTAACCCTTTGTGGTTTGCACATGCGTCATACCTTCCCTACACTTCTCCTAACCTGTGCTTTGTTATTCAGTTAATATTAATATGTGCGTGTGTGTGTAGAGCAGTAAGGTGGGTGTGGAGGCGGTGGTGGCGCTGCTGGAGGCGAGCCCAGACACCCCTGCATGTGTCATCGGCCTGTCTGGAAACCAGGCCATGCGGCTGCCCCTCATGGAGTGTGTGGAGATGGTGAGTCCCCCTCAAACACCGCCCCCTGGTTTAGATCAGAAGAACAGCGAAGGTAGACGTGCACTTTGCATATTCTATCATAACCTTGTGTCAGAATTGGATGCAAACGCTAAAGCTTTGTAATTCATATTTTGTGTCAGTTGCTCTAGTGGGTGTGGTTCTAGAATGGGGACTATGTTTATCTCAACATCGAACTGTCTGTCTCTGTTGGTAGACTAAGGAGGTGCAGAAGGCCATGAATGAGAAGCGTTTTGACGAGGCTATCCAACTGCGAGGAGGGTGAGAACACTGGTCCTGGAATGACACGCATGACTTCTGCATATTTTCCCACGTCATCTTTTTCTCTTCTCTTCATGCAATGACCCTAACCTAACCCTAACCCACCATGTCTCCACTGTAGGAGCTTTGAAAACAACTGGAACATCTACAAGCTGCTGTCTTACCATAAGCCAGCCCTGACCAAGGTACAGAACCACTCTTTCTGGTCCAAATGATCTCCTTCTGATTCCTGAGTGCCCTTGTCATCCACACCATGTGCGGACTGTGGAGTGAGATTTTTGTGTGTGTTTGGCAGACTAACTGCTCCGTGGCTGTCTTGAACGTGGGCGCCCCAGCCGCAGGTATGAATGCTGCGGTGAGGTCGGCCGCCAGGGTGGCGCTGGCTTCCGGTCACAAGGTCTACGCTGTCAGCGATGGCTTTGAAGGCCTGGCCAACGGAGCGGTAGGTCTCACTTCCTCATAACGACGACACTGGTATAGTTGACTCTTTGGCCCTACAGGGGCCTGGCCTGGTTATAATAAAGACGGGTGTTGTGAATGTCGGGGCGAATATACAAACATGTCCTCCTGCTCTCTTCCTTCAGGTGACTGAGATGATGTGGCACAGTGTGGCTGGCTGGACTGGCCAGGGTGGCTCCTTGCTGGGAACCAAGCGGTATGGAAATGCTACAGTACAGTACAGGAGACATGGCACGACTGTCGAGCTGTCAAACAATGCTAACAGTGTTGTCTCTCTCCTCTAACATGCAGCATGAACAAGATAGCTGACCTGAATTTTATGTGTCTCTTTGCTTTCTTCTTTCTTTTTATCAGGACCCTCCCAAGCACGTGCATGGAGAAAATTGTGGAAAACATCAACAAGTACAGCATCCAAGGCCTGGTGATTGTCGGAGGGTTCGAGGTATCAGTTGAAACCCCAACAACACACCAGAATGCTCCAAACTAATATAATATTAAGATAGGCCGCGAGGAAACTGTAGAGATTATCAGGACCAAGAATGTTCATGTACTTGCATGTCAAATCAACTTGAACCTTGATCATACCGTCAATGTAATATTCCCTGACCTTCCATACCCGTGTTCTGCGTTCCTCAGGGCTATGTGGGTGTGCTGGAGCTGTTTGAAGCGCGGGGTCGTTATGACGAGCTGTGCATCCCCATGGTGGTCATCCCAGCCACCATCAGCAACAATGTGCCCGGCACGGACTTCAGCCTGGGGGCCGACACGGCTGTCAATGCTGCCATGGAGGTGAGACAACACAGACAACATGTTGACCAGGAACAGTGCCCAGCATATTGCCTTATTTGGCCTCGCTTGAGTGTCCTTATGACATCAAAGCCAGTTCATGTTTGTCTGGAGTTGTTTTATGTCAAGGTCATCCTTGCAGACGTCTGTTGAGTTTCCTGTTAAAACAGATATGACGTCATGTTGATTGATAACAGGTAACGTGTTTTATGATGTAATTGGTTTAAGTCCTCTCTGATCTCCTCTCCAGGGTTGTGACAAGATTAAGCAATCTGCTTCTGGAACCAAAAGGCGTGTCTTTGTGGTGGAGACTATGGGGGGTTATTGTGGATACCTGGCAACCACCACTGGTATTGCAGTCGGTGCTGATGCAGCATACATATTTGAGGAACCCTTCAACATCCACGACTTAAAGGTGAGAAACAAGCACATTGCTACAAGGAACTACATGCTGAAAATGTATAGCTTCCCATCTCAGGTGAAAATATTTGTTAGTTTTCAAATAAATGATTCAGATAACTTACTTGATGTACCATATGACTTGGAGCTTTTCAAGCCCCAAACATATTTGTTTGTGATGTGTCTGTCATTTTGACCTTTCACCTTCTGAACAGTTAAACCTTGTCCATGTCACCATAATGAACGTGTCCTTCTTAGACTAACAACCATGTCACTGTCATATTATAACCATGTCCCTTTGACAGACTAACGTGGAGCATTTAACAGAGAAGATGAGGAAGGATATCCAGCGAGGACTGGTGTTGAGGTAGGACACTTAATCTGTGTAGCAGGTCTCAGTCAACATAGCTCTTCAGTAGCTGTTGCAGATTAGTTCCTCTGTGGTGGTTTCACTATCAGTGTTGTGCCTCCACAGGAACGAGAAGTGCCATGTCCACTACACCACTGACTTCATCCACAAGCTGTATTCAGCAGAGGGGAAGGGCATCTTCGATTGCCGTGTCAATGTGCTCGGGCATCTCCAGCAAGTAGGAAATTACATCACCGTATTCAAACTTGACATGTTATATTTCTTATCAAAGAGAATAATCATAATTAGAATTCAACATTAGTCTCACACACACTCTAATGTCCTCATGTACGTATCATTTTTTTCTCAATACATTTTTGGAGGTCATGTCCTAAATCATTTAGGACATGTTCATAACTATGCTATGCTTCTCCTCTCCAGGGCGGGGCCCCTTCACCCTTTGACAGAAATTTCGGCACTAAATTGGGTGTGAAGGCTGTGCAGTGGCTTTCTCAGAAGATGGCGGACAACTACAGACAAGGTACCTTGTACCAAGACACCTCTCCTCTGGGGAGGACAGTGGGATTAGAGGACAGTGGGATTAGAGGACAGTGGGATTAGAGAACTATGGGATTAGAAGACTGGGTTACTGGACTAGGATTACAGGAGTGGGATTAGAGAATAGTGGTATTACAGGACTGCGGAATAGAATACTTGGATTAGAGGACTGTTGGATTATAAAACTAGTATTACTGGACTGTGGGATTAGAGGATTGTGGGATTACAGGAGTGAGGGATTAGAGGACAGTGGGATTAGAGCAGTGGTTCCCAACCCTGGTCCTCAGGGCACACCTGATTCATTTGAATCAGATGTGTTGGAGCAGGGAAACATCTACAACAGGGTGCCTTGCAGACCAGGGTTGGGAACCAATTGATTAGAGGACTGTGTTGTTAAAGTGTCTGCTCTACTGTCTCAGGTCGTGTGTTCGCCAACGCCCCAAACACAGCGTGTGTGATCGGCCTCAACAAGAAGGTCCTCTCCTTCATCCCTGTGACTGAACTAAAGGCCATGACTGATTTTGAGTGAGTGACATTGGAACCCTGGTCAGATTTTCTATTGCTGTCAATCATTATATTTGCATATATCATATTGGTTAGAAGGTGTATACAAACTGAAGAATAGATTGTATTTTGATATCTGGAGTTTTAGTTCAAACTCTGTGTATAGTCAATGACAACCGTCAACTGTTGAATTTACTGCAAACCTTTGCTGTAAACCATGGCATTTCTAAATTATCTTCGTCTCCTTGGCCTAGACACAGGATGCCTAAGACACAGTGGTGGTTGAACCTGCGTGTGATGCTGAAGATGCTGGCCAAGCACCAGACCAGCTTCAGCGATTACGTCCCTGGGGAGAAGATCGAACATGTGACCCGCAGGTCCCTCAGCATAGATACTGGCTTCTAAACATTCTGGAACCCTTGAATGTCTTTCCATTCACCGCCATTCCATCCATGATTTCATCTTTACATTCCATCCATGATTCCGCAAATGTCTTTCCCTTCTCTGTCTAAAGAGGAGTCCTTGTCCCTACATCTGTGTAATGTGCCTGAAAGACTATTGAAACATACTGAAATCCAGTTTAAACCTCAGTTCCTTACATTGTCGAAAAGCTTCCCATACCTACAGTAGGAATGTAATTGAATGAGGTAGACCAAGTATTGCTATGTACCTTTATAGAAAGATAATAATCACTACAAAACGAATCTAAAAGGCTGATACGGTGTAGAGAAAAAATCCTAGTAAAGAGGGCCCAAAGAAATAGAAAATGTATAATACAAAAATGCAATATATAATATAATTGTCTATAGATGAATATATGAAATTATATATTTTAACACATTTGTTGAACAGTCAAAAGATCACACAGCGTACACAATTCTTTGTTCATTAAAAGTGAGGTTTTGCTCAGGTCACAATGCAAATCCATAATTTTGAATGTTTATGTCACAAGGGAAATTATCAGATTGTTGTGTTATGTAATTGTGAGCTTCGGATGTACACTTAGTTGGTGCTTGAACATGCTTTTTTGATGTCATGAACTGTAGTGATGTTGAATGAAATTAACTTGTATTGTGACACTTCCAACCTGTATTTTCCAATTAAGTATTTTTAATGAGTGTCATTTGATCCTTTAGTTGTCTTAGGCCTTGGCCTGTGCAATTAGTGTAGCTTTCGCTTGATGTTTGATTATCACTTAGAATCTCTAAATTGGGTGTTAAAGTGTGCGTCTCTTTTCTACTCTTTATAGAGGTAGATAACTGCTGAAAATCTTGTTTATCAATACAGTTACACCGAACACTAAATCAGACATTTCAGTACACTGGGTAAGGTGCAATTACCTTTAAAGCTTAGAATTATTTGCTATGTTTTGCAATTGTAAAATATGAGCTTTGAGTAGCAATGTCAACAAAGCAGAGCTGTGAATAATTAATGTGAATTTTTACCAATGTAATTTGAGGCTGTAGCAATAAACACTAAGTTCTAAAGATGTTATTTTATTGACAATTCCTAGCCATTTGTTTTTACCAATGTGTGTATTTGTGAATCATTAACATGAAAATCAATTGTCAACAAATCATTCTACTTAAATATAAAGGGAGTTTCCGAAATTTAAAGATGCAGAAAATATATAATAAAGGTTTTTCTCAATCTTCTATGCTGCAACTGCATGGCTGACATTTTATAGTTAGTTTCCCACAACAACCAAACAAGAAGTGAACTGATATGAAGAACAGCCATAGTTAAGCGACCTGAATCAGAATCTCTGTTAAAATGTTCAAAAGTTGAAGGAGAATGGCAATGCATCCACAGCTCCTCCCCTTTCCTGGTTCCCAGGGCTCTGGTCAGAAAAGGCAAACTCAAAGTTGTCTTCCGACTTCTCTGATTGGTCAAAGGGAAAGCCTGCAGAAACATAACTCACACAGGTGTCATACCAGTACATCAGCATGCCTATAACAGAACATCCACAGCAAGTACTTACCACTTGTGGACTTGGTTCCAGAGGGTTTCTGGATAACAACAAACAAGACATGAGCTTGAACTGTAAGGTCTACTCAGTCAAGTATAGATGCCACACTCTTACCTTGTCACTGAAATAGGAGCTTGTGAAAGTAAAAGGAGAGTCCTGTAATAGGAAAGAAGACATTTGCATTCTAAAACAGTGAATCAGATGGTCGTTCAGGCCTTGTCTTACAATGTTTCTGCCTTCACCTCTGCTTGTGGCGAGGCCATGTTGAAGCCACAGTCGAACCCTGAGAAGCCTGGGGTGGCAGAGCTCATGGAGAACAGGAAGCCTGGAGATGTGGCATCTACACTCTCCTGGTGACCGGTAGAACTACTGGGGCTGGAGCTGCAGGGGCACAGACTGAGGTTTAGGGGCACACATCCACCAAAAGACCATTCACACGTCCGCACCAAAAAACTGCGACAGAGCAGGGGTAATGTTAGCATAAAGGTTGGTGAAAAAGTTTGTTCCCACCAATGTTCAAACCAATCCCGCTCTTGGTAAACAATATCCACCCAGCAACTGACCACCTCTCCTAAACAACTCTTTAGCCAGGTATAAGGTTACACAGGACATATTAAACTTACTGAAATGGTCCGATTAAACTAATTGTCAGGCTTAATGACTGAGTTATCTTACACAAGTGAGAAGGTCGGGGTACTTGACACCGCTTTCATTCTCCGCGGGGAGATATGAGGACCTTCTCTTGAAGGTGAACCCTGACTGGTAAAAGGTCTAGAAGGGGAAGACTGAGTACAAGCCATCAAAGTTAGGGAAGACTGCTTCTTCTCCCCCTGATACTCTTCCTCAATCATGTGCCTGAAAGGTGCCTGCTCCTCGTCCATGGTCTCTCTCTGCCCCACCTCCTCCGTCTCCTCTGCTATACTAGCTAGAGTAGGAGGCTCGTCCTGATAAGAGAACAGTGTGAGTTTAAGTGCATTTAAACTTGTTTTTATGTTGTATGCTTTACAAAACCAGAAACCCTGTATTGATGGGGCTAACACTGGATGAATATTAATACTAAGAGATGTACTGTATTGACCTAACATCAAAATTAGTTTTGTTATCAACTCAAATTGTTATCAACCCAAGTTTTGTTAGCGACCCAATAAATATGTATCTGTCCAATGTATATTATGTAAAATACCTGCACATCTAGCACACTTCCTTGGTTGCGATCCATGCTTGAAACCTCAACTGATGGCAGCAATTGTTCTGGAGAAATGAGACAAATTACAAACAGGAAGAGGTGTAATACGCAAGACTTGTATTATTTTTCACATACCTATTACTTCCTTGTTGGGCCAAGCATCAGGACAAGCATCTTCTTCAGATGGAAGGCAGGCTGGTTGGTTCAGACTGATGATTTCCTCCAGATTCTCCTCAGCCATTCCCTCACAACCATCCTGAAATATTTACAGTCACATCAATATGCAAAACAATACTATAACTGATGAAACTTCAGTTATACACAGTATTATAATGAAACGTGTGAAATGGCCCAGCTTGAATTGTTTGAACATCCATCTCCACAATAAAATACCTAGAATGAGAACTGGACAGATATTTGAACTGGGAGGTTGGTAACAGCCTGGCCCCCAGCTAGGTTTACCTGCCCCTTTGGCTGGGTGAGGTGGAGAGAAGACAAGTGTATGTGAGCATCGAGGTCATCTGCCTGATGATCTGGCTGTCTCTTAGGCTCCTCAGTACTCACACGATCAGAGACACTGTAGGGCAAACTGGAGTCTTTAGAGACTGTGGTTGGATATACAACCCATCACCATGAACTGTGAGAAAACACTCACTGAAGTGAGACCTTACCTTTCTGCTGAGTTCTCAATGGAAAAAGTATGTGATTGCCCTAGGGAAATATAAGAAGGCTTTAAGCTGTCAAGTACTAAACCAGGAGACAAAGAAAACAATAAATCAGACTTGTTACCATGCTGATCTTCTAGCTCTTTCTCTCTCATTCTTATCTGTCCATCGCAAGCTTTAAGGCGACGCTCAATCTCCTCATTCTCAGACTGTATCATGAGGAGTTTTTTGGCAAGAGGATTTTCACAGTAATACTCTTTGTATTTCTGGAACACCTTTTTGTAGCTTTCAATTCTCTCCTGGTAGACCTTCCTAAGACAAAAAATGGGAATTGGACACATCAACTTCTATGTTGTAATGTTAATTACAGTGCGCCATTTCATCTCGAGTGTACAGAAAACACTACTAGGCTTACTTTTCTTGATTGCAGTTCTCTTGTGTCCTCTCCAGTTCCAACTGCAACACTTTCTCATACTGTTGAAGGTAGTTGTTGGTTGCCTTCATGCTACGATTTGAGCAGAAGAACAATAACATACTGTAGATGGTTAACTTAGGATGTACCATCTGGTTTGGTCTCACAAAGTACTGTATGTGTGTCAATAAACTCTTGTGGACTATCTGTTTACCTTTTTGCATTGGCTTTAAAATTCTTTACAATTTTCTGTTTCTGATCAATTTCATTTTCAAGTTTCCTTATACTGTAGGTGGTGGTTTCAATGTAAGATTTCTTCTCAGCAATATTGGCTTTACAAACTGATGGGGTAGAAATATAAAATTAACTGGACACTTAATGAGAGTAAATTGTGGAGGCTAGTGAATAGTTTACTGGTACTAGTAGCTACTTACAATCCTCAATGAAGGGGACAACTTACGTTCTATTTGTTGATTTATCGAATTCTTCTTTTGAGACAGTTCCCTAGACTGCAGAACTGTAACATCCCAGGAAGAAATCAATATAATGTAAGTTTGCCAGAGAGTCTGGCTCATAAATGGGCATTTTGAAATCAGGGCTCTCAAGTCTCACGCATTCGCGGTGACTGACGCATTTCAGCCATTTCTAACGCAACACCTTGTATTTCTCACACATTTCAACCATTTCTCACACTGAGAAGTAAGGGATAACTTGTCCCGCTATTTTACAATTTACAATTAATGGACGATCGAGGCGCACGCATACTGATAGTTGTCAATTAGTTATATAGTTAAATGTCAATCAGAAAACATCACCAGCAACCCCTCCACCCCCCCTCGGACATAATTTATACCCGAACGTTGACAGGTATGGTAGCTAATCTCACGCAAAACCTTTAATACAATGACTGTAGAGCCCTGTGAAATGAACTTACCCAGCTGAAGTAGGAGGATGTCTATGTTCACAAATGATTCTTGGTCATCCATTGTGGCTTAACAGATATAGGAGATATAACAATGTTATTAGAATGCAACACATGTTAGCATAGCTAGCAGTAATGTGGCAAGAAAGTAACGTTTAGGCTAAAGTTTAGGCAGTTGCCGGCTAACAGCTAGCTAGCTACGGTAGCTAGCTATATAAAGTGTTCACATATTTGACCTGACCATCCTAAGTGAGTAGACTAGCTCTAAAAGGAATTTAGCTTAAAAAATCTAAAGAACGGTTTGATTTACCTACCCTGCTGGTATAGTTATTGTCAAGCTAGCAATTTAACTGTAAAAGTATAACGATGCACAAGTGGCGCCAAAGCTGTGAAAATGTTCAGTGACAGTGAGCAGAGAAACGTTACGTCCGTTTTCTCATTTGCTCGCGCTTAACTACTTGCTCCTTACACTGCAAAGATACGTTTACAACTAGTTCCTGTTCTCACACCCACGCCAACATTAGGAGTTGGTCCTGATGAGATTTTGTGCAAAAAATAGTAAGAAGTAGTAATTGTATATGTAATGTATCAAACGCGTGCCATCAGCTTCTCTGTCTTCCGGGACATCCTAAATTACGTGGTCTGAAGTCTATCCAATTTACTGATCGTTAAAGACTTGAAAATAAATCTTATAATTATTAACCAATGTATTTCCTTTGGAAATGCGACCCATTTGCAACAAAACTACCTATCTCTCTCTCTCTCTCTCTCTCTGCATTTATTAACCCGTTGTGTAAAATACAAACCTGTTTCTTCCTGATGTACACATTCCTATAAGATACAGATGTTTGATGCACTTTTCAACTTGAGTTTCAAGAATGTTTATCACAACTGCGCCTCCCTCCCTCCCTCAGACCCAGTGGGTCCAGTCAGGCTGGTGGTGGAGCAGGTCCAGTCCCAGACCCAGCCCGGCGCCCCAGGTGTGCGGGTGTCCTGGCCCCGTTCCCGGGGGCAGGTGGACTGGTACGACCTCTCCCTGAGGGACAGCAGCAGCGGGTACAGCGACAGCACCTGGGTTATGGGCAGTGCTGCCCCCCAGTCAGGATTCACCTCCCTAACCCCCGGCAGCCTGTACGCCCTCACCCTGGTGGCTGTGGCTGGGAATAAGACAGCCCCACCCGTACGGGCCACTGCAGCGATAGGTGGGCATGTTTTACTCTGTGAGAGGTCATCTTGTTTACAGTTTACAGCCATCAAAGACAGGACAGAAACAGGATATGGGAAAACCCACCATGTTTAGGTTGTGAGTTTTACTGTAACTCAGGATGCAGGTCAGACATGTGCTCAGATAATAGTGCTGTTACATTGTCTAAGTACAGGTGCCTTTACACACTGATCAACCATATGCGTGTTGTATTGTCTGTACAATGTGTGTGACCATTTCTGTCCCTTCCAGCTCCCTCTCCGGTCAGCGGCCTCCATCTCTCAGCCTCCTCCAGAAGCCTCAGTGTTTCCTGGACGGCTGGCCCAGGGAGGAGGGACCTTTTCAGGGTCCTGCTGCGAGAGCAGGGGAGCCTGGTCAGCAATGTCACGTGGAGACCAGCATCTCGTCCTACACCCTCAGCGACCTGCTGCCCGGAACCCTGTACGAAGTTACCGTGGTGACAGAGGCAGCTGGTCTGCAGAGTTCTGTCTCCCAACGTGCTGTCACAGGTACATGCCCCTCCCCCCTCTTTAACAGGGTTGCACATTCCTCAGCCTTTTGCACTGTCTTGGAATCATCCAATTGACACAAAGTATACAAGGATAAATGTGTAGTTGGTGTTTTAAGGTGGGTGGTGTTCAAGCCCTAACCCTCCACCCGAACTCCCACTGTCACTCAGGTGTTTATTCACATCGCTCACCCTCGAGCTCTTTGTTTGATTTTCCATCACTGCAACCACTTTATTAATCATACACACACATACACACACTCATGCATGCACATACATCCATGCCCGCACACACACACACACACACACACACACAGCACTATGCTATTGTTTCCAGGATATTTCGGGCCTTTCTCTGCTCCACCCATCCTGAGTCTGCAGCTGGCTGATCTGTGTGTGTGTGTGTGTGTGTGTGTGTGTGTGTGTATGGCTGTGTGTGTGTATGGCTGTGTGTGTGTGTATGTACTGTACAGTACTGTGCAACATTTTAGGCAGGTGTGAAAACATTCCTTAAAGTAAGAATGCTTTCAAAAATAGAAATGTTAAAAGTTCATTTTGTTAAGTGATTGAACCAAAGAAAAGGGATTTTCAATTTTCGCATTTATATTCACATTGTGTGATAATGCGTGTATGAGTTTGTATGTCAGTGTCAGTGTATATGTAAAGTATATTGAAAGCTACTTAAGAATAAATTAGTGTCCTCTGAACCAATCATATTGTCTCCCCAGTTCCTGCAGCTGTTGCTGACCTGCGATTGGACAACAACGGCAGCCTGGACACGCTGAGAGCTTCCTGGGTCAGAGGGGAAGGCGCAAGCCCCCACCCCTCGCCCCTTGGCTTGAGGCAACGGCCCGGGTGGATGTAGGTGGTATTGCATCTTCGACTTGACTTCCGTGTCTTCCGGTCGTTTTTAATCTATTAACTCCAGTCAACATTTACAAAACTATCTCCCCCAATAATTTTTGTTCGATACTCGAACCTGGCTCATACTACTAGCTTTTTCATAGAATAATTTTTCCAGATTTTTGCTATGTTTGAAACCAATCCGAAATGTGTAAACTAGCACCCCATTTATTTGCTTACGTCAAGAAAAGTTGCCTCGAAACGTGTTCGCGGATACTAACAGGGGACTAGCACACAAGGGAACATCAGCAAGTCGCTGATTACCTGAGCTGAATGAGAACAAGGAGAAAGGACTTGGTAATCTAAAATTGCCTGCCTTAATTGTAGCACGTTTTACAAATGCTTGCACATATACATGACGGTTGTTTGTAGAGTTTATTTCCGTTATTTTAAAGCATATTTAACCACTTTGTAGGCTAATGAACGCGATTATTCTCATTGCATGACAAAGTAGGCTAATTATAGCCTAATATAATTAGTTATAATATCGTGGCATGTTACGGCGTCATTGTAGATAACATGTTATTCTGGAGCAAAGACGAAGATGAATAAATCATGTCTGATAACGACAATATTGTTATGGTCGTTATATTGTTAGAATTGTATGTCAGTTAACACTACAACGATGGCATTAACAATAAGCTAGTAATAGTAAGCAACACTCATCATCATTATAATAGTAACATAGGTAGGCCTATAGCCTGTAGGCTTAATTTAGCTTGCTTTGCCGAGCTATATGGGGTTCCATTTGTGCCAAAAACATTGATGCTTCTAGACAATGGATCTTGGCGATTGTTTTGCTCTCAGTCGTTTACTTTGCAGCAGTTGTTGTGATTTGCAGCGTACAATTTGTGCCAAAAATAAGACGATGCTTTTGTAGGGTGGATTCAGGTATATTGGGACATTTTTTGTAATTTTATCTTCCGAGTTCAAGTTTGTCATCAAGTTCTAAAAATAACACAACACATGAGACATTTCTGAATTCCTCAAGGTATCCACATTATTTGAGTGTAAAAAATAATTCTTTATGATATTTTATAAATGCATGGCTCACTATTTTAGTGCAGTTGACACAAAACTAATTTAAAGCAACTTGTTTGGTAATTTGGGACAGTATGTTTGGTAATTTGGGACATCATCAATTCATGGGTGTAGATTTAAGTATTGAACAATAATTTAACATTTTAATGGATTTGTTAACCATAAAATGTTCTCTAAGTACTATTATTATTATTTCAGAGTATATAATATCCTAATTTTCAGGATATTATTGACATAAAATAATCTGGCCCAAATTACAAGACCCACTACACACAGCTCTGACAGCTAGCAACCTTAGCCTCTAATTCCTTCTGCTGAAGATTGCCGAGGATACATCACTTAGGTTTTGTGTTGTTATAAATGTGACTTTTTTACTTTTAATCAGGTTATTTGTGACTAAACTATTGACACGTTTCATTTTATACCCTAAAAATGCTGTCCCAAATTACCTGAAACATACTGTCCCAATTTACCACACCATGTTTGGTAATTTGGGACACCAAGAAAATGTTCAAATTAAATTAATATAAACATAATTTCAAATATTTTGATTTTAGTACACTATTACATCACACATATTTGATCAACATTGGTGTCCACATTAAATTAAGCATATACATTTTACAGCCTTATATTAAAATCCACATAAAGCACATGTCATTCTTCTCATCTCTTGATTTTCGGGGTCAACTTCCTGTTTGATGCTGACCACACACCCCTGTGTGATGTCACGTACGTTATGTCATGTGACTTTAGTTATATACTTCCTAAGCAATGTATCAGCACCCCTAACTTTACCATAGCCTTTTCAAGGCAGAAGTAAAATGCCTTTTCAAAATGCCTTTTCCTTATGCTGTCCCAAATTACCTGATGTCCCAATATACCTGAATCCACCCTATAATACGTCTGGTTAAGTGCCACTTCACCAGTCGTTTGCTGTGGTCGTTGCTTTAGTCTTTGGCTATTGCTTTGCTCTCAGTCGTTTACTTTTTTTGCGCTAAAACTTGTTTTATTTAGAATTGAAGAATCGAATTGAAGAATTTAGAATTTAGAAAAAAATCTCCAGATTTTTCTTATGGATAATGTAAGTGTTATGTAGGCCTATCATGTTACATTGTTATGTAGGCCTAGGCTACACGTAGCCATACAGTGCTTATGAGCCTACAATCTGGTGATTTTTTTTTATATTATACTCATAAAATTCTTCAATTCGATTCTTCAATTCTAAATAAAAAAAGTTTTAGCGCTGCAAACCAATTAAATCGGCAGCGGGAGAAAGTAAACGACTGAGAGCAAAGCAATAGCCAAAGACTAAAGCAACAACCACAGCAAACGACTGGTGGAGTGGCACATTGTAAACGCAACGCTGCAAAGTAAACGACTGAGAGCAAAGCAATAGCCAAAGACTAAAGCAACGACCACAGCAAACGACTGGTGAAGTGGCACTTAACCAGACGTATTGTACAAAAGCATCGTCTTATTTTGGGCACAAATTGTACGCTGCAAATCACAACAACTGCTGCAAAGTAAACGACTGAGAGCAAAACAATCGCCAAGATCCATTGTCGAGAAGCATCAATGTTTTTGGCACAAATGGAACCCCATAGAGCTAGAACAACGACGGAGCCAAATATTCAAGCTTGCAGTTTCTTTAATCCAACACAATACTTAGCAGTCAAACTAAAAACACGGAGCAAAAAGAACAACGTATAGGCATTGCACGTATAATATTACAGTATTGATTTTCGTAAATTCACATGTATCTGCTTCTTGATCGGACTTGTACCACATTCTGACAGTTTTCTGCAATGCCTTAGCTCCAGCTCACAAGCCCGCGACTGGTTGTCGCAAAGTATGACGTGTACAGCTAGTTGCAAGCGTGCACGAGTCTCGAAGCCAGCTCGGAGCTGGGAAAAAAGTGAGCCCGTTTAAAGCTAAGGGCTCACTTTTTTCCTAGTTTAGACCGGAAGACACGGAAGTGGAAAGATGGCGCTGTCCGTTTCGCGCTCTCGCTTGCCTCACTGCGCCAGCAGCGCCAGTGAGCACTTTTCCTAGAAATGAATGGGGACGCCATCTTGGAAGACAATTTTGGCTCTCTCTAGTAATATAACTCTATGATAAGGCGGCCCAGACTCCTACCTGGTCACTCTGTCCTCCGGGTCAGCAACCAATCAGGAGCGGCGGCTGGCGTCCAATGCCACTGAGGTTTTGTTCCAGGGTCTAACCCCTGGCACAGCCTATCAGGTGTCTGTGAGGTCAAAGATGAGAGAGCACACTAAAGAGGCCAAGGCCACAGGAAGGACAGGTTAGTAGTCATTGTCATGATTATTGGAAATGTTGATAATATCTGTGGACACATTTTTGTCAAATCCCCCTCTGTATGCATAAGATAAATATGTCTGCAGAATGAAACAAGTGTTTTATCTGTAATATTTCAGATGTTATTCTCAGTTGAGTTTGTGATTTTCCTGATGTTCCAGTGCCGGCCAGCGTGACCTCCCTCTCCCTCGTGGCTCTCAGCGACGGCAAAACCCTAGAGGCCAGTGGGAGAAGTACAACGTGGTGCTGTGGAACGGCTCGCTGGCTCTGGTGAACAGGACCGTCTCCAGGCCCGGCCAGCAGTTCTCGGGGCTGGTCCCGGGCAGGAGCTACCGTGTGGAGGTCAGCTCGCTCAGCGGGCTGCCGGGCCGCGCCGCGCTCTGCCAGACGAGGCTGCGTGAGTCAGCTGTGTAACCGCAGCCCCTTCTTTCTGTTTTGAGGGGGAACACGTCCACGGATGACGGGCGAATATTCCAGTGGGATAGTTTTACCCGCTGTCATTTAAAACATTATTTTGCTTGTCTGCGTTTTATCATGTCTTCTTCAACGCAAACTGTAACTCCTCACTCTCTCTCTCTCTCTCTCTCTCTCTCTCTCTCTTTAACTCTCTCCATCTCTCGTCCCCCCTCTGTGTCTCTCTTCCCTCCTCTCTCTCCCTACACCCCCCTCTCTCCCACCGCCCCCCTCTCTCCCTCCATCCCAGCTCCCAGGCCCGTCCAGCAGCTGGTGGTGCGTCACAGTGATGAGACGTCTCTGAGTGTGTTATGGAGCCGCCCAGCAGGGGAGTGGGACGGGTACACTGTGCTACTGAGACCCAGGGCCGCCGGCCCGGGTGGAGCTAACACCCATACCAGAATGCTCGCCTGGGATGCCAGGGAGTGCACGTTTAACGTCCTCACACCTGGCCGGCGCTATGAGATCACCGTGACGACCAGGAGCGGCAACCTGAGCGTGTCTGCGGCCGTGACGGGACATACCAGTGAGTTGTCGGTTTCTGAGGGCGGGAAATTCCAACTGATGTCTTGTGCTGGGACCTCTGTTGTGATGTGATGAGGGATGGGTACAGCTGGGTATCATTTATTCGCTTCGGTGTGCGAAGCCGGCCAGCTACTGTGGCCACCAGGGCGTTTGTGTGCGTGTCACCGGGGGTTTTACCGACAACCACATCCATTGAAAAAAAAAAAAAATCAGGACAGCTCTAGGATACTCAGAAAAAAAAAACCCAAACCCAACCCCCCCCCCCACCCCCCCAACAAAAAAATCCCAAACCCCCCAACCACCCCCACC
>CAEFZP010000739.1:0-13110 GCA_903064625.1 Mallotus villosus
GAGGGAGGTTGGAACCTCACACGGGGTGTAGGAAAAGCGGAAACTGGAATGGAGAAGGGGAAAGAGGGAAACCACACCGGGTGGTCCAGTCCTGGCCAGGTTCCAGCCGGCCAGGTTCCATCCGGCAGGGTCCAGGCTGCTTCTGAGCGGCCCGAGGCGGCTCGCTCAGCCGGCACCGCTCGCTCGCCTGGAGGACCACTATTCCTGCGGCCCACTCCAGGTGCCCAACCCTATGCAGGCTTCTATATGCTTCACTCGGTCTCTTTCTATTGTTCTGAAGCCGAGGTGCGAGGGCGAACGAGGTTTGTTTAGGCCAGAGATGGAACGCTCGAGAGCGAGCGAACGATGCGGTTTAGGCAGAGATGAAGGATTAGAGGGGGGCGAACGAGCGGTTTAGGCAGAGAGGAGCAGATAGAGAGGGGGCGAGCGACGAGGTGTAGGCACAGAGGGGAGTGGACGGATACGAGAGGGGAGGGAGAGTGAGGAGCTTCCTCCTGACAGGAGGATCAGTCAGGCAGACTAGCTGTCAGGCTCAGACAGCGAAGCAGGCTGCGATCGCCGCGGACACACACACACACACACACCACATCACACACACGACATCACACACCACACACACAACACACACACCAACACACACACCACACACACACACAGCCACACACCACATCACCACACACTCACAACACACACACAACACACACACCACAGCCACACACCACACACACACTACACACACGTCACTCACACACACCCACCCATACACACACGCACTACCACACCACAACACACAAAGCCACTGGGTGTTTCTCCACGTGACGTCTGTTTGATCCAGCAGTCTGTGCTTCAGGTTGGTGCACACAGAAATACTCCACATACCCCACAAGCGAGGAGAGAGATAGAGGAGAGTAGAGAGAAAAGAGCGAGAGCGCGAGTGAGTGATAGAGAGAGTCGATGAGAGAGAGAGAGCGAGAGGTGAGAGAGAGAGAACGAGAGAGAGAGGAGCGTACGAGAGAGAGAGAGAAGATGAGGGCTGCAAGTGTGCAGGGCTGATAGAGTGAAAGTCATGGCGCATGGATACTGCTGATGAGGTCACTCACAGGAGACTGGGGCTTGCGTTCATACTGGGCCGTCCGGCTCGGCGGGCAGGCGAGGTGGCGGCACTCGGGACGTGTCACGAGTCCACTCCGTCTTCACTCTGACCAATCAGACAGCTGGTGTGTAGACATCAGCCAATCACACAGTCAGCCTGAACAGACTGAAGCAGGAGTGCAGTAGATGTCAGTTTCAGGTACCGTGATAACAGGGTTGTTGCGATGTGTAATTTGCCATGACGCAAACACGTATCTGTACGGTACACGCAGACAGTGGATCTGTCAATCTCCTATGGACAAAACACGCTGTCTTTGTTTTCATTAGTAGTGTGGTGGCGGCAAAATTGTCTCTCTGTCTCTCTCTCTATGTATCTATTATAGATGATCGTACAGTCTCATCTCTCCTGCTGTATATATCTAGTCGTATAGATCCCTTCTCTCTTCTGTTATGTGTTTCACCCTCTCTCTATCTCTTCTCTATCTTATGTCTCTCTGTCTGTCTCTAGTACTCTCCCTCTCTCGCTCCTCTCTCACTGTCTCTCTCTTCTATGTCTCTACGTCTGTAAAGAGGTCTATAAAGTATCTCTCCCTATCTCTCTCTGTCTACTCTCTATAGGTCGTGAGGCGGAGGGAGAGAGAAAAAAGAGATAGTCGAGAGAGATAAGAGAGGTCTCTGTCTGTCTCCCTGTCTAGCCCGCTCTCCTCTAGCCCGTTCGCTCTCTCTCTCTCTCTCTCTCTCTCTCTATATCTGCTGATGTCTCTCTCCCCTCGCTCGCTCTCTCTCTGCTCATTACTCTTCTTTCCCATCTGTCTGTTCCTCGTTCGGTAGGCTGGCTGCTGATGACCGTGGAGTGGTTGGAAGGGTGTGCTAGGATGAGGAAGACTGAGTTAGCAACTGGTCACGCGAGGAGCCGATGTGCTGACGCTAACACTCCGCATGTCACTTACCTGACGACCGGCGGCATAGCAAACCCGTTTCGTTTGGGAAAAACCAAATGGGTTCTGCACTGCTCGCATTTTCGCCGTGCGTGCGGGTCCGTACCGCGCTCACTACGCGAGAGAGAGAGAGTAGAGGTTCTCCAAGATCCAACCTCATCGCCGTCAGATGAATCCACTGACGTTGCATCGAACACAACAAATGACAGCTATTGCAAACATCTGAAAGCCAATCATAACCACCCGACCAGACCATCCACACACAGACGATTTTTGTTGTACTCACACACACGATTGTCTGTTCGTTTATCTCCAGGGCTATTTCTGTCTCCTGCCGGTATTTAGGCTACTGCTGTTGTCCTAAGCAACCAGACGGCTGCCTGGGGAGGCGACAAGAGGAAGATCAACAGCAGCAGGCAGCTTGGCCGTCGGGCTCACGCTCGCTCGCGATCGAGACTACAGAATCGAGAGAGCGAGGGAAAGAGCGAGCGAGCGCAGAAAGAGAGGAGGAAAAGAGAGGACAGAGAGCGAGCGCAAAGAGAGAGACCGAGAGAGAGAGCAAGACAGAGAGCAGTGCACAGAGAGCGCCAGAAAGAGAGGGAGAGGGACGAGCGAGAGCCCAGACACGCGGAGAGAGAATCAGGGAGAAGAGCCGCGCGGCGTAGTCGTACCAGCTGGGCTCACGAGCGCCGCGAGCTAGCATAGCGTCCCAGCTCGCGCGATCGTGTGCCTGAGCTCTAGAGCTCACGCCAGAGCGAGTCCCATCAGCGCACCGAGCTTCGCGCGAAACCTCAGATCTCCCTCCTGTTCTTTCCCTCTCTTCTCTCTATCTCTTCCCTCTGATCCCTCTCAACCCATCTACGTCCACCTCTTTCCCTCCAATTTTTCTACATTTCATCCTGCACTAAAAAAGATGCCGTTCTCCCTTCTACTCCATTGTTTCCTAATGAAAAATCGTAGTCAGCCCTGCCCTTCAGCCCTACCCTTTTCTCTCTCCTAAAGCATTTTCCATGTTTCTGCATCCCTCCTGTCATCCCTCCTGTCATCCCTCCAGGTGCACACAAACAATGGGGAAGTCCTACCGTCCCTGGGACTCGACACTCTGCGTTTCTACGCACAAAATAGAAGCTCTGAGGAAAACACATACAAAATCCAGGCCATGTTGGCTGGGTGCCAGTGTGTGTGTGTGCGTGCATGTGTGTGTGTGTGGTGGGTGTGTGTGTGTGTGTGAGTGGTGTGTGTGTGTGAGTGTGTGTGAGTGTGTGTGTGTGTGAGTGTGTGTGTGTGTGGTGTGTGTGTGTGTGTGTGGTGTGTGTGTGTGTGTGTGTGTGAGTGTGTGTGTGTGTGTGTGTGTGTGAGTGTGTGTGTGAGTGTGTGTGTGGTGTGTGTAAGGCAGGTCTTTATATAGTAGTAACAGAGAATGAGGTTCAGACTTTCACAGATTTATGAGCTCAGCCCTGGGCTCTGGGGGAGCAAATGAAAGAGGCCATTTTTCACCTCAAGAGTGTGTATGTGTGTGTGTCGTGTGTGTGCGTCTGTCTGTGTGTGTGCGCGCGTATTCTTGAACGTATTCTTCACTGGATCGTGAAGCGGTTTTGGGGTGAATGTAAATATATAACTATTAGTTTAATGATTACTTAAACACACAATGCAACACACACACGTAAGCCCCACCCACAAGGTGTTCTCACCGTGTCATTGGCTGGCTCACTCTCTGGAGGTTGGAGTGCATTGGTTGCTGGAGAATTGGACGGCCATGGCGGGAAGTCTTATCAAAACGGTATAAAAAAAACTTAAAACATCAAAAATGGCTTGTGTAGCACCTTCATTCAATCCTTCCAAAAACCTGTACAGGACAAAGATCTGCTTTAGTACATCAGGAAGAGTCCTGTCAAAGTCACCGACGGGACATCTTTATTCGAGCGAGAAGAAATTGACTGAACGTGAAACAAATTGGATTTTTTTTGTGTGAGATCAATAACCTAACCTTGTTCTAATTACAATATTAACATTCAGATATAACATTTTACAAAAATCCACAAGAGCTTTTCCACATTTGCAGTTAATGCCAGGTGTGTGTGCGTGATGAGAGAACCACAAATATGGTTGAGCTGAGCGATGACAGGCCTGACTGGTAACAGGTTTACAACTCCCCCTTCCCACCCAAACTTCCACAGATCATGCCTAACAGTCATGCCTGGAGGAAGAAAACCTGAGGTTTTTCATGACATCATGGCAGAAATCCTTCACTCACGACGACCAATATGACAGGCCTACGTGAGTGTGACTTTTGAACGTGGAAACAGAAGTTCTTGGAAGCAGGGAACATCAGAAGAGTGGGTGGACACAGTAGGCCTATCAAAAACACCCACACTCTGCGCCGTCAGCAAAACTTCTCCACAGAGTAAGTGTATGTAGGTCATAGTTTTTAAACTAAAATATACGCACGTCGCTCACAAATGTATGTGAATAATACTGGTACTATCCGTGGTCATCATTTAGTATTTCGCGGATAATGTCTCCGTTATTGACATCAGTCGTTGTGTCAAGACAACAACGGTCTGCGCCTGTTTCTGGGTGGGTATGATCTGAGGACATAGTTGCGCAAAAAAAGGGTTGGTTCCGAGCCAAACTAGGCCTACACTACAACATTTCCAATAATGTGGCAGCGACGGCCTTTTAACAAACGCGCGCGCGTGCACAAATACACACAGTTATACAAAACACGACACGACACTATTACCGGAACAAAGCCCCGCGTTATCCAAATAACTGGACAAATACCGGTGACTCTTTCCTCAAGTGCAGAGTGGCGGCAGGATGATTGTCTCTCGGTGAACGGCGTTGGTAGATTACTGGGTCAGGTAAAACGGGGGCGCGGACAGACTCAATGCACCCGTTAACCTCAACATGCGCGTTCCGCGGCGACAGCTACGCGCTTGTGTCTGCATCTGGAGTAAAGCCGTGCTCACGATGTGCCTGCGGGGGGTATCAGTTAAACTTCCCCGTCGCGAGTTGTCGTTATTAACGGGAAAGGTGTCCGGTATATCGGCGTTTACCCTATATAAATCTCCTCAAGTTCACTCGCCCGTAGCCGTATATAATGCGCACAGCTACACGTTCAGACAGCTAAAAATGGTACCCTGTTTTATTTAGACGCACTGTGCGTGATAGGCCTAAGGCACATAATCTAAACAACTGTGTCAATATGTCTCCAGGGAGATAGAGGTTGATATTTACCGTGTTGGCCGTCCCAGGCCCGGACCCCCGCGATCGTCTCACTCCCTCGCTCTCTACCGGGTCTCCCTCCGTTTCTGCTCGTACTCCCTGTCTCTTTCCACCGGCCTTCTCTCACGAGCCGCAGAGGACGCCACACCGGAAAAGCTTCCGCTGGGTCCTAAAGACTGGTGCCATTCACCGCCACAAACCTGTAGACATACAGACAGACACGGCGGCATAGACGCTTCCTTTCTCTCTCCTTCTAAACCCAAATTTCTCGGACAGGTAACTGACTGTTGGTTAGCTGGCTGACCTGTGGCTGACCCTGGCCAGGTGAAACCGAGAGCTGATAAGGAGGTGGGCTGGCTGGGGGAGAGGACTGGGGGGTGAAGGCTAGAGAGTTATTTATGGGAGTCAGTAAGGTCACAACCCAGACCTTTGAGAACTTCATTCAGTCCTCAGTTTTCTCCCCGCCCATACTTTCCCCAGCTCTCTCTCTCTCTCTCACACACACACACACACACACACACACACACACACACACACACACACTCACTGTCAAAACACACTCACACACACATTCACACACACATACTCACTGTCAAAACACACTCACACACACATTCTCCGACTCCTGACCCAGACCTGACCTTTGCTGGAGCATCATGGGAAACCTGAGATCAACAGCTCATCAATATTAATGATGAGTTTTAAATAACCAACCCCCAAAAACGGTCGTTTTCTTAAAAACAACAATCAAACAGAGATGAACAGAGAGACTAAGGTGGTTTGTGTTAAATAATATTTATTGGTGATGAAACAGATCAACACAGCATTGAACAGTCATGTCCAGGATTACGCATCAGAGCTAAGCATGCTTAAAGTTACTCTTTAACGGCGAACCCTTTCACATACCAATCATCCATCCACTTCACCACTCACACTCTCAGTCATTCAGAAATGTGATTTTTAATGGTTTCCAATTTCCACCAAACAGGAAGTGAGGTCATTTTCCACTAGGAAGTGGGCAATGTAGTAGCACCTATACTAGGTTTCTAAGCTGCCAATGGAAACCACAGTGACGGCAGATATTGAGAAGGTATGAAAGTTTACAAGGCACGGGTACACGCTCTCATTCAGCAGGAAAGGTTTTGCTGCCCAAGACAGACACAGCACTTACTCGAAACTTCATCTCCCATAATCCTTTGCCTCTGGCAGGAGCATGAAGGCGGCGTGACCTCATTATACAGCAGAGAAAAACTATCGGACCGACTCTTTCATTATCACACACACACAGACACACACAGACACACACACAGACACACACACGTCCACAAAATCATTTTCAAACACTCAAACTTGTTTGCCCGGCTGGAGTTCTGAAAGAGCTGAGCCGACAGCCCTCGGGGAACACCTTGTCAGACGACAGTACCAGTACCCAGCCCTGTGCTTACACACACAGACATACTGTCACACACAGACATACTGTCACACACAGACATACTGTCACACACAGACATACTGTCACACACAGACATACTGTCACACACAGACATACTGTCACACACAGGCACCAGGTGACTTATTGGCATTCTCTGCTCAGCCTCGGCACAGAGAAAGAGGAGAGCTGTGCTGGTCTGTGTCTGGCCGTACACACAGCGCTCAGTTTGACCAAGTGAACACACACAGGCAGACGGCATCGCACACACCATGGGATCATCTCAAGGTAATAAATAAACACACAGTGTTGATCGCACACGCCCCCTCCTCTCTCATCCCCTCATCCAGGATCCCTGTTCACCTCACTCTCTCATCCAGGATCCCTGTTCACCTTACTCTCTCATCCCTCATCCAGGATCCCTGTTCACTCACTCTCTCATCCTCTCATCCAGGATCTGTACACCTCACTCTCATCCTCATCAGGATCTGTACACCTCACTCTCTCATCCTCTCATCCAGGATCCCTCTGTACACCTCACTCTCTCATCCCCTCATCCAGGATCCCTGTCACCTCACTCTCTCATCCAGGATCCCTCTGTACACCTTACTCTCTCATCCCTTCATCCAGGATCCCTGTTCACCTCACTCTCTCATCCTCTCATCCAGGATCTGTACACCTCACTCTCTCATCCTCTCATCCAGATCCCTCTGTACACCTCACTCTCTTATCCTCTCATCCAGGATCTGTACACCTCACTCTCTCATCCTCTCATCCAGGATCTGTACACCTCACTCTCTCATCCTCTCATCCAGGATCTGACACCTCACTCTCTCATCCTCTCATCCAGGATCTGTACACCTCACTCTCTCATCCTCTCATCCAGGATCCCTCTGTACACCTCACTCTCTCATCCCCTCATCCAGGATCTGTACACCTCACTCTCTCATCCTCTCATCCAGGATCTGTACACCTCACTCTCTCATCCTCTCATCCAGGATCTGTACACCTCACTCTCTCATCCTCTCATCCAGGATCCCTGTACACCTCACTCTCTCATCCTCTCATCTTGGACTCTTCCTCTTACTTTCTGTACCTACTTTCTTACTACTTTTCTATCTCTTTTCTTTACAGAACATCTGCTTCTCCTTCTGTCTCTCTCTCTCTCTTTAACCCTCTATAAAGCATATGGCAGATCATATTTTAGACCAAGTCAGTAGATATCATATTGCTCATAAAGCTCTGAACACTCAAAACGAAATCAAAACGAAATAAAATCACATATAAAGAGAAATCCATATCAAACAGAATCACAGCAATATATCAGTAGGGTCAGTCAATTTGGTGTCCAGCATTATGATTGGTTGATTGGAGGGGAGCTGGCTTTGATGCTCAAGTCCTATTGGAAAACACCAAATAGAGTTCCAAAGGCTGGCTGGCTCTTGGGTGTTGCCACGACAACAGCTGCAGTCGAGTCGTATCACTTGGCCTGGGGGGAGACAGAGAAAAGGTCCAGCCAATCAACAAACTAGGAGTTTAAAACCCAGCCAGAGTTTGGTAATGATAAAGCAGAGGGCATGATAGACCTGACTTACTATACCTCTGTGTCCTCTGGGTCTCCTTAACCTGCTGAGACAGACAGACATGGTTAGAGACAAGCCCCAACCAGGGGTCTGGTTAACGGGGGTAGTGGTCTGGTAAGGGGGTAGTGGTCTGGTTAAGGGGGTAGTGGTCTGGTTAAGGGGGTAGGGTCGGGGGGTAGTGGTCTGGTTAAGGGGGTAGTGGTCTGGTTAAGGGGGTAGTGGTCTGGTTAAGGGGGGGGTCGGTTAGGGGGTAGTGGTCTGGTTAAGGGGGTAGTGGTCTGGTTAAGGGGGTAGTGGTCTGGTTAAGGGGGTAGTGGTCTGGTAGGGGGTAGTGGTCTGGTTAAGGGGGTGGGTGGGGGTATGTCTGGTTAAGGGGTAGTGGTCTGGTTAAGGGGGTAGTGGTCTGGTTAAGGGGGTAGTGGTCTGGTTAAGGGGGTAGTGGTCTGGTAAGGGGGTAGTGGTCTGGTTAGGGGGTAGTGGGTCTGGTTAAGGGGTAGTGGTCTGGTTAAGGGGGTAGTGGTCTGGTTAAGGGGGTAGTGGTCGGTTAGGGTATGGGCTGGGTAAGGGGGTAGTGGTCTGGTTAAAGGGGGGTAGGTCTGGTTAGGGGGGTAGTGGTCTGGTTAAGGGGGTAGTGGTCTGGTTAAGGGGGGGTAGTGGGTCTGGGTTAAGGGGGTAGTGGTCTGGTTAGGGGGTAGTGGTCTGGTTAAGGGGGTAGTGGTGGTAGGTAGTGGTCTGGTTAAGGGGGTAGTGGTCTGGTTAAGGGGGTAGTGTCTGGTAAGGGGTAGTGGTCTGGTTAAGGGGGTAGTGGTCTGGTTAAGGGGGTAGTGGTCTGGTTAAGGGGGTAGTGGTCTGGTTAAGGGGGGTGGGTAGTGGTCTGGTTAGGGGGTAGTGGTCTGGTTAAGGGGGTAGTGGTCTGGTTAAGGGGGTAGTGGTCTGGTTAAGGGGTAGTGGTCTGGTTAAGGGGGTAGTGGTCTGGTTAGGGGGTAGTGGTCTGGTTAAGGGGTAGTGGTCTGGTTAAGGGGGTAGTGGTCTGGTTAGGGGTAGTGGTCTGGTTAAGGGGGTAGTGGTCTGGTTAGGGGTAGTGGTCTGGTTAAGGGGGTATGGTCTGGTTAAGGGGGTAGTGGTCTGGTTAAGGGGGTAGTGGTCTGGTTAAGGGGGTGGTCGTGGTCTGGTAAGGGGTAGTGGTCTGGTTAAGGGGGTAGTGGTCTGGTTAAGGGGGTTAGTGGTCTGGTTAAGGGGTAGTGGTCTGGTTAAGGGGGTAGTGGTCTGGTTAAGGGGGTAGGTGTAGTGGTCTGGTTAAGGGGGTAGTGGTCTGGTTAGGGGGTAGTGTCTGGTTAAGGGGTAGTGGTCTGGTTAAGGGGGTAGTGGTCTGGTTAAGGGGGGTAGTGGTCTGGTTAAGGGGGTAGTGGTCTGGTTAAGGGGGGTAGTGGTCTGGTTAAGGGGGTAGTGGTCTGGTTAAGGGGGTAGTGTGTCTGGTTAAGGGGGTAGTGGTCTGGTTAAGGGGGTAGTGGTCTGGTTAAGGGGGTAGTGGTCTGGTTAAGGGGGTAGTGGTCTGGTTAAGGGGTAGTGGTCTGGTTAAGGGGGTAGTGGTCTGGTTAAGGGGTAGTGGTCTGGTTAAGGGGTAGTGGTCTGGTTACGGGGGTAGTGGGTCGTTAGGGGTAGTGGTCTGGTTAGGGTGGTAGGTCTGGTTAACAGGGTAGTGGTCTGGTTAAGGGGTAGTGGTCTGGTTAAGGGTAGTGGTGTCGGTGTGGTTACGGGTAGTGGTGCTGGTTAAGGGTGGTAGTGGTGGTGTCGGTGGGTAGTGTCTGGTTTAAGAGGTTAAGGGTTTAGTTAGGACGGTCCTTACCTCTGTCTTTTCCATTCAGTAATCTCTCCTCTTCTTCATCACCATCTGCAGAGAGAGGAAGAGGGAAAGATCCAGGAAGTTTGAGCTTCATTTGTCATTTGAAATGCTGCAATGCACCTGAGACCCCAGTACGGGTTCCATTATCATACACACACAGAAAGGTGTGTGGTGTGTGTGTGTGTGTGGGTGAGTGGTGTGTGTGTGTGTGAGTGTGTGCGTGTGTGTGTGTGAGGTGTGCTGGTGTGTGTGAGTGTGTGTGGGTGTGAGTGTGGGTGTGGGTGTGTGCGTGAGTGAGTAGTGAGTGACGTGTGGTGTGTTGTGCGGTGTGTGGTGTGGTGTGTGTGGTGTGGTGTGATGTGTGTGTGTGTGTGGTGTGTGTGTGTGTGGTGTGGTGTGTGTGTGGTGTGTGTGTGTGTGTGTGTGTGTGTGTGTGCGTGGTGTGTGGTGTGTGTGTGTGTGTGTGCGTGTGTGTGTGTGTGTGTGTGTGTGTGTGTGTGTTGTGTGTGTGTGTGTGTGTGTGTGTGTGTGTCGTGTGCGTGTGTGTGTGTGTGTGTGGTGAGTGTGTGTGTGTGTGTGTGTGTGTGTGTGTGTGTGTGTGAGTGAGTGTGTCGTACCAGAGTGGCATCTCCTTCACCAGAGATGACATGGTGTTGGTGATGGAGTCTGCAGCAACCAGCAGATCATTACGGAGGTTCCTCCTGGGACCTGGAGGGAAAACAGTCCCATCACGTGTCAGGGAACACACACACAGACACACACACACAGACCACACAGACACCACACACACACACACAGACACACAGACACACACCGACACACACAGACACACACACAGACATACAGACACACCAAATACACAGGTGTAGACAGAGACACAAGTGTTTACCTTGAGCGAAGGCCTCTTGTACGTCCCCACCTACTCCAGCTAGTGAGTCCCCGGGGAGGCAGGCAGGTGAATGAGAGGGGGAGGGGCCTGCTGAGCGGACTGGGGTCGGGACCTGGCGAGGGGGTGTGGCCTGGCGGAGCCTGCCCGCCTGAGCCTGAGAGAAAGAGAGAGAGAGAGAGAGAGATGAGAGTGAGAGAAAGAGAGATGAGATAGAGAGAGAGATATAGAGATGAGATCGTATAGAGACTAAAGAGACTTGGTAGATGATATTCTATCAACACAACGCAATGTATATCTGTTGTATTCTCAGACGTTAAGAGAAGTGTATAAATGGACATGGAGGAAAAGCGACAGATGAAGGAAAAGAGAGAGAGAACTTACGCCTGCCTCTGCTCCTCATCCTACGGAGTGTCAGCAGAAATGTAAGGAAGAGAGAGGAAACAGGGAACATGAGAAATAACAGGGACACGTGCAAAGGAACCAGCATGCGAGCTTTACTGCATCAAGAATCCAAGATTAGAAACAGTGAGGGAACGAGTAGAGAGAGAGGAGGGCTCGGGTAAGGACAACTGCCCTCTAGTGGTAGATGTCTCTCCCTGCATGCAGGTGTGTGTGTGTGTGTGTGTGTATCTGTGTGTGTGTGTATCTGTGTGTGTGTGTGTGTGTATGTGTGTATCTGTGTGTGTGTGTATCTGTGTGTGTGTGTGTGTGTATCTGTGTCTGTGTGTGGTGTGTGTGTGTGTGTTGTGTGTGTGTATCTTGTCTGTGTGTGTGTGTGTGTGTGTGTGTGTGTGTGTGTGTCTGTGTGTGTATGTGTGTGTGTGTGTGTGTGTGTGTGTGTGGTGTGTGTGTGTGTGTGTGTGTGTGTGTAGTTCACCCTTCCGAAGCTTCATCAGTCCTTCCAGCTGCACCATCAGCTCCCTTCTGCTCTCCTGCAGAGCCGACATCCTCTGCTCCAACTCATCCTTCCTCTGCCTGAAACACACACCACACACACACACACCACACACACTTAGTATGGTACCAGTCCGTATTAGCTCGAGTATTCTAGTTTCGTCTTTGTCCGTATCATCCCAAGAGCATTGGGCCTGGCCTAGTGGAGCTGCGGTAAAGCCTGGGCCACGGGTAGGGTCTGTGCCCAGACAGGGGATACCTGAGCTGGCGTAGCTCTGCCAGAAGAGTGGGGTTGGTGTGGCCCTTCTCCCGGGCTGGGCTGGCACGCTGTCTCATGCTCCACGCGCAGCTCTGGATCTCTGCCAGAATCTCTCTGAAACAGAACAAAGACACTCCAGTATAAACACACACACACACACACACACACACACAACTACGATAGTCTTTTGACTTGTGTACCTGTTCTTGTGCTCCAGTTGAGCAATGAGCTGTCTCTGCTGTTTATTTACATCTAAATGTTGACCCCGATCAGCTGCAGGTCTGTCCTGAAATACACAAACACACACACGGTTGGTAGAGGTGTGTTGGTGTGTAGGTTGGTTGAGGTGTTTTGTGTGTGTAGGGTGGTAGAGGTGTGTTGGTGTGTAGGTTGGTAGAGGTGTGTTGTGTGTAGGTGTGTAGGTTGGTAGAGGTGTGTTGGTGTGTAGGTTGGTAGAGGTGTGTTGGTGTGTCGTTGTGTAGAGCTGTCTTGTGTGTTGGTGTGTAGTTGGTAGCGTGTGTGTTGGTGTGTAGGGTGGTAGAGCTGTCTTGTGTGTTGGTGTGTAGGTTGGTAGAGGTGTGTTGGTGTGTAGGTGTGTGGTTGGTCGAGGTGTGTTGGTGTGTAGGTGGTAGCGTGTGTTGGTGTGTAGGTTGGTAGAGGTGTGTTGGTGTGTCGTGTGTCGGTTTGGTCGCGGTGTGCTGGTGTGTCGTGGTCGCGGTGTGTTTTGGATGTGTCGGGTGTGTAGGTTGGTCGAGGTGTGCATGGTGTGTCGTTGGTATCGGTGTGTTGGTGTGTCGGGTGGTACCGGTGTGTTGTGTGTTGGTGTGTAGGTTGGTCTCAGTGTGTGTTGGTGTGTGGGTGGTACGGGTGTGTTTGGTGATCATGTGTAACGTACGTCGGTCTCAGCCAGCGTGAGCGTAGCGCGGGCGATGAGACTGTGCTCCTCGTCACGTCT
>CAEFZP010000740.1:0-48811 GCA_903064625.1 Mallotus villosus
AGGCACAGCTTCACAGGGACGACACAGCTTTCACAGGCGAGACCACGCTTTCACAGGGAGGCAACCAGCTCTTCACAGGGAGGCCACAGCTTTCACAGGGAGGCACAGCTCTTCCACAGGGAGACACAGCTTTCACGGGGCCAGGGATGAAGATTACTCCCTGCACTGGGTGTGTGTGGGGAATGCTTTTGATTGTAAACTTCTAAGTTAGTTTCTTAATCAGATAATTACAGTTAAGTCAATTCAAGTTTCTTAATTTGAGCTCACCACCTCTACCTCCCCAAGCCTAAATTGAGGTCCGATGTAAAATTATCAGACCGCACAAACTCATCTTAAAATTTTGTGCCTTTCTCCCTAATACATATACCGGTGCGTTGTCCTTACGCTTTTCAGACATCATAATCCCTCTCCATCTCAGCCTTGTCATCTGCCTATACGTCTGTGGTGTGGAGGGGGAGAGAAAGACGGTTGGTTTGACTAAACGCCTCTGCGCTGCAGGTGGGTTTGAGAGCCTCATCGGGGAGCCACGAGAGGAGAGAGAGAGAGAGAGAGGAGAGGGGAGAGAGGAGGTAGAAGAGGGAGAGAGAGAGAGAAGATATAGAGAGGGAGAAAGAGAGAGAGGGAGAGAGGGGGTTGTGACAGTCGCAAGTAACCACTCTGACTTTGTGCCTCTCCTCTCTCTCTCTCTCTCTCTCTATCTCTATCTCTCTCCTCTCTCTCTCTCTCTACTCTCTCCCTCTCCCTCTCCCTCTCCATCTCCCTCTCCCTCTCCCTCTCCTCTCCCTCTACCTCCCCTCTCCCTCTCCCTCTCCCTCTCTCTCTCTCTCTCTCCAAATAAGCAGAGTACTCACAGCTCAACCCCATCCCCTTAACCTGATTATAGCACACATCTTGCCTACTAACATCCATAATGCCACACGCTGGGTCGCTTGTAAGCAGGTTACCCTGGATATCTGTCACAAGGTTTCCATGGTAGCCAGATGTCTGGGTGGTTCTAACCTGTTTGTTTCACAACCCAGCGTCCTACATTGCTAAGTACATTATTTCACGTCCGAACCAAGACATCCTCTGAGCCTAAATATGTTACTACTGCCTACAGAGAGAGTCACACAGATCAGGATCCTTGTGCTGAATACGTTAGTTTTATATGCAGAATATTTTCTGTGGGGCTGAATCTGCAGGCTAGTGAATACTTATCAATCTCCAATCACCAAATTGTTCTCTTCACATCCCTGCTTAGCTCTCTATCCCCTCCTCTTCACTCTCCGTTCACCTTTCCTTTTCTGGACCCTAACTCACACACACACACACACCACACACAGCATCTTTCCTTTACCCTAATCATCTATTCGGGGTATAAATGGTTGCCGTTGAAACTGCCTTCGCCCACTCCACTGCTGATGGAGGTGCAGCAGCGGTGCTGCAGCAATCTCTCAGTTAGACAGCGTTGCTTAGCAACAAGTCACATGGCGTTTCCCTAGCAACAACACTTACGCAGGGCCACTGCCATTCCTGAACCTCTCGGTTCCTCCATCCCCCCCCAGATCTCTCCTCCTCCTCCATCATCCCTGGTCCTTCCCTGTTCTCTTCTCCTCTCTCCCTCATCACCCCAAAGATTCAACCTGACACCAGCATGTTTACTCACTGAGAGTCTCGTATCCGTTACTATACCCCTGCCTCCTAACTGCCTCCCCTGCACCACATTGAACAGAGATAGTACACCCTGCCTCAAACTGCCTCCCCTGCACCATATTGTCCAGAGAGCCACTCCTAACCCAGCGAGAGACTGCCCTTCATGCTCTGAGCCCTTCCCTGCAGTGCTCTCTGCGTGTCCCATGCCTCCAGACACTATTGGATTCTCTCGAGGCAGAGTGAAGTTTTCCATCCGCTTCACAAACTGCAGTCAGGTAGAAAAATCGATAGAGATGAATGCACGCCTTCTAGCTCTCTCATCATCCTCTCATCCCTCTCCTCTCTCTCTCCTCTTTCCCTTACTGTCTCTGTAGTCTACCTGGTAACCCACTTGCGCACCACACGCACACACACACACACACACACACACACAAAACACTTGATACTGTGTCACAGTGACGCTACCTCAATCACCCACCCTGTGTCCCACACCTCGTGCTCCCTCTCCTCTGGTTGGACAGTAAATCGATGTGATCTCAGCCTGCTCTGACAGCAGGGGGGGGGGGGGGGGGGGGGGGGGGCGACTGACAGGAAGAGCCAACCACCGCCAGGCATTCTGACACCACCTGGAACACAAGCCACAAGAGCATAACCAGTCAGCTAGCATCACATCCCACTGTCTCTCTCTCTTTCTCACCTCTCGGCCTCGCTTCTCTTCTTTCTCACTCTGTATGTTCGGGCCACAGCAAGCTCTCCTCGCTAGCGAGCGATAGACGAGAGAGATAGCCGATAGGGGGAGATAAAACAAAACCGACGAGAGAGACCGGAAGAACGAGAGCGAGAGAGAGAGAGAAGAGAGGGGAGACGAGAGAAAGAGAATGAGATAGAGCAGTACCCAGGAGGGAAGAGAAAAAAAACGAGAGACTAGAAGCCGGAGCTCGCGAGAGAGAGAGCTCTCTCTCTGCGCTAGATGTATGCTGCTAGACTGCTCGCTCTCTCTCTAGCTTCTCTCTCTCATCTCGCTCTCTAGTGTCTCTCTCTCTCCTCTCTCTCTCTATCTCTCTCTCTATCTCTCTCTCTCATCTCTCTCTCTCGGATGTTCTCTCTCTCTCCTTCTCTCTCGCTCTCTTCTCTCTCTCTCTCTGTTTCTATCACCCCAATCTCTCGCTCTTCACTGTTGCCTTGTACGTATACCGAGTCTGATTCTAATAATCTTCAAAGTTAAATTCTCAAATACT
Organism: Mallotus villosus; assembly: GCA_903064625.1. Classification (NCBI taxonomy): domain Eukaryota; kingdom Metazoa; phylum Chordata; class Actinopteri; order Osmeriformes; family Salangidae; genus Mallotus; species Mallotus villosus. The sequence goes on from CAEFZP010000740.1 coordinate 2,871, forward strand.
GAACGTGCAGTAGGGATTAACCTTTTTATCTTAACTCTATTTCCAGTAGGCAGCACTGCTCAAAATAACTCCACAAGCAAACCCATCTCAACGCAGAGTTCAAGCTGTTCCCCAACCACGTTCATTCAAAGCTGCTCCATATAGATACTATGGCCCATATCTGGCAGTGTGTTACTTGCTGGCTCCTCTCCTGGAGGATGTGGGTTGTTTGCTCCTGGCTTGAGTCCAGTATCTCCAGAAAGCTGCCTCTGGAGGCCTGGCTGCTGTTGCAGTGTTCCCCCGGGTGAGGAGGCCGAGGGGGAATTGTAAAAGGCCACATGCATGTTTACAATAGAGCCCAAATGATTCCTGTTTATTTGCTGTCCTTTGCGAGTGCTTTCATAACAAACACTGATAGACACCCCCCCCCCACCCAACACACACACACACACACACACAGACCTAACCCCACGCACACACACGCAGCCACACACCACAGACCAACCCCACCCCCACCCCCACACACACACACACAACACACACAACAGCCACATACCACACACACTAAACCACCCCCCCTCCCACAAACACACAGTCACAGACCTACCCCCCACACACACACACACACACACACACACACAGCCACACACCACACACCCTAACCCCCCCCCCACACACACACACAGCCACATACCACACACCTAACCCCCCCCCCTCCCACACACACACACACACACACACACAGCCACACACCACAGACCAACACACACACACACACACAGCCACATACCACACACCTAACTCCCACACACACACACACACACACACACAGCCACACACACACACATCCTCACCTGCAGCGCTGGACACGGTGGGCCAGTTCTGGACCAGCATCCCCTGAGCGCCCTGCATTCCCTGCATTCCCTGCATTCCCTGCATCACCGACGACTCCTCCATGTGGACCGAGCTGGAAAAACACACAGAGACGCTCATCAGACACCCAGACAAACATGCCTTTAAAAGCCACTGTGGTCAAAACACATACTGTTTGGCTGATCACCATGGTAAAAACACATACTGTTTGCCTGATCACCGTGGTAAAAAACACATACTGTTTGGCTGATCACTATGGTAATAACACATACTGTTTGGCTGATCACCATGGTAATAACACATACTGTTTGGCTGCCCGCCGAGGTAATAACACATACTGTTTGGCTGATCACCATGGTAATAACACATACTGTTTGGCTGATCACCATGGTAATAACACATACTGTTTGGCTGATCACCATGGTAATAACACATACTGTTTGGCTGATCACCATGGTAAAAACACATACTGTTTGGCTGATCACCATGGTAATAACACATACTGTTTGGCTGATCACCATGGTAATAACACATACTGTTTGGCTGATCACCATGGTAATAACACATACTGTTTGGCTGATCACCGTGGTAAAAACACATACTGTTTGGCTGATCACCATGGTAAAAACACATACTGTTTGGCTGATCACCATGGTAAAAACACATACTGTTTGGCTGATCACCGTGGTAAAAACACATACTGTTTGGCTGATCACCATGGTCAAAACACATAATGTTTGGCTGATCACCATGGTCAAAACACATACTGTTTGGCTGATCACCATGGTAATAACACATACTGTTTGGCTGATCACCATGGTAATAACACATACTGTTTGGCTGATCACCATGGTAATAACACATACTGTTTGGCTGATCACCATGGTAATAACACATACTGTTTGGCTGATCACCGTGGTAATAACACATACTGTTTGGCTGATCACCATGGTAATAACACATACTGTTTGGCTGATCACCATGGTAAAAACACATACTGTTTGGCTGATCACCATGGTAATAACACATACTGTTTGGCTGATCACCATGGTAATAACACATACTGTTTGGCTGATCACCGTGGTAAAAAACACATACTGTTTGGCTGATCACCATGGTAATAAACACATACTGTTTGGCTGATCACCATGGTAATAACACATACTGTTTGGCTGATCACCATGGTAATAACACATACTGTTTGGCTGATCACCGTGGTAAAAACACATACTGTTTGGCTGATCACCATGGTAATAACACATACTGTTTGGCTGATCACCATGGTAATAACACATACTGTTTGGCTGATCACCATGGTAATAACACATTCTGTTTGGCTGACCGCCGAGGTAATAACACATACTGTTTGGCTGATCACCATGGTAATAACACATTCTGTTTGGCTGACAGCTTGGATGGTTTTGAAGTGAATCGACTTAAAAGTTTCCAAATGTATTCCTTGTTACTTTCCGCACATCAGATAGCTGAGATGTGTACTGCAGACATCTCCTCATCCACAGCTCTGATTAGTCACACCGGGATGTCGGGCAGATTTTAACAGGTTTTTATTAAGACCTAGCAGCAGCTAATTTAGTGGATGTTTCTCATGTGACTTGGCTGTTAGCTGGGAGTGATTCGAAAACATGAAGTTGTCCACTCTGACTTACAGAGTGTGTTTGTGTGTGTCCGTGTCCGTGTTTTATAGGAAATTAAGGAATTCCTTGGTCTACAGTATTTACTGTAAGACAATGTTGTGTTTCTCATGGTCCTAGTGGTTTGTTTGTTGCCTGACTTGTTCACTGGGAGGCGAAGCGACAAAGGTAACGCCTCAGGACACAACCAGAGAAGAAGAAGAAAGAAGCTAGAACGACATTACAGGGAAAGGAAGTGGAACGAACTCTTCTACACTATTTATACACTCTTAGAAACTCCTATGAATGACGATCAATTATTTATCGCTCCATTTATTTGTGCTTTCTAATTCCGTGCCGTTAGTTCCAGACTCCGACACGTAGAAAACTGGAGAGCATTCAGGAGAAGGACCTTCCTAAGATGTGTTGGATTGAGTATTTCAGTATTTGTACGGATGAAACTGTCTTAAAGAGCGTGTAGAGCTCAGACAAAGAGACACACACCTGTGTGTGTGTGTGTGTGTGTGTTTGGCTGTATGCCTGCTCCAGAAGTGTATATATTTGGGTAAATGGGTTAGGGTGTGATCTGTGTTGTATTGAGTATTTGAGTATTTGTACGGATGAAACTGTCTCAAGGAGCATTGAGAGCTCAGACAAAGAGACACACACCTGTGTGTGTGTGTGTGTGTGTGTGTTTGGCTGTATGCCTGCTCCAGAAGTGTATGTATTTGGGTAAATGGGTTAGGGTGCGATCTGCGTGTTACACAGGAGAGAGGGGAAGTGAAGAGAATGTGTTGGAAAAAGTGTACAGATGGTGCGATGTGTAGTGGGTGCAGTGCGATTGAATGGAATGAGGCCAGAACTGGTGTCTGGATTTAGAATGTGGGTCAGTGGCGAGTGTAGTTATCGAGTGATTGAGTGTGTGAGCCTCTGTGTGTGTGTGTGTGTGTGTGTTACAGGTACTGCCATCTTAAACAGAGCAGTAACAAATGGTGGCTGTAAATGATTTGTGACAAACCGTGTTTGCACAACAGACCATCAAACCATCACTCTCTACAGTCATTAAACGGTCTCATGACGTTGTGTCCTTGGGCAAGGCACTTCACCCTACTTGTCTCGGGGGAATGTCCCCATACTGACCATGAGTCACTCTGGATAATAGAGTCTGCTAAATGTAAAAGCGAAACCCAAAACATAGATCTGTCAACATCTCCTCCTGCTCAACAGCACAGGTCTCGACGACGTCTTAACACGGCGCCACAGACCTCCTCCAGCAAGAAAGCAGCAAAGCTCTGGCCCTGCAGGAGATCATCCGTGTTCACAGCCTCGCTGTTATTCATCTAACATGTCCACTGCAGTGTACGTTCACACCCTCAGCCAGGCCAGGCCAGGCCCAGAGGGCTGGCTGATTAACACATCTGTCTACATGAAGAAACGGTCTGCTACCCTGCCTGCACTGTGCCTGTGTGTGTGATGATCTGTAACTGAGCAAGCCCATACTTAGTTCATCAGCTCGTTTGTCCTTCACAGCTCCTGCTGAAGGACTGTGTGTGTGTGTGTGTGTGTGTGTGTGTGTGTGTGTGTGGTGACAGGGAGATGCTGGTGAAGGAGATGACCCATATACACTATAGATGACCTACATACACTATCGCACTGCAGAGCATCAGGGCTGTCGAGCCCTACAGATCTGTTCAGTCAGGGTGTGTGTGAGACAGTGAATGTGTGTGTGTGACAGAGAGGGGGGTGTGTGTGTGAATGTGTGTGTTGTGTGTGACAGAGAGGGAGTGTGTGTGTGCATGTGCGTGTGCCTGAAGCTAACATGCCCTCGGAAAATCCAGGGGTGTGTCTCAAGTCTCCTTGTGTCAATGTCAGAGGTCATGAGAGGGTGGTAAAGATGAAGTGCTTACCTCTGCATGCCCGCCCTCAAGACGCAGAGTATCGCCAGTCAGCATTTGGGGCTTTTGGCTGTGAAGAGAAAAGAGAAAGAGAGTGGGGAGAGAGAGAGAGGAGAGAGAGAGCGAGAGTGGTAGAAAGAGACAGAGAGGTTAGTTTGATCTCATGCATTGAGCTCATGCCAGATATGGCCCCATAAATTAATCATGGGGCGCATCCCTGCTATGCATCCTGATAGGAGCACTGCAGTTCCTTAAGACTCTGTCACTCACACACACACACACATACACACCCTTTATCACAGCAATGACATTGAACAACACACTGATTGATGCCTTCTGTGATATCGTGAATGCTTATGTAGGAGTGTGTGTGTGTGTGTGTGTGTGTGTGTAGGGGTGTTGGTTGTGAGGAAACTGAGAAGTGCTGTTCACTCTAGAGGGCTGTTGCACCCTGTACTGTAGCTCTCAGCTAAATCACTCTGCCTCATCAGTCACACTGCAGCTGGGCTTTAAGGGTAATCCAATCAGACGGAGCCTACGTAACCACGGCAACCGCATCCTCAGGACTGGGATGGAGAGCGGATCCTTTTCTCTTCACACCTCAGTCGGCTACACCTGCACTGCAGTCAGTTTTTCGCATTACAGCCAAGTGGTGCGACCTAAGAGAGCCCCTGATGTTGCTAACATGGGTAAGATCTGTCGCCTGTTTCAAACGAAGCGAACGCCCCAATTACTGACGGCCCGCCCTGGCCGTCAACCAATCAGCCCCCTTATAGTGATGGATCAGGAAGTCATCCTTTTGAAGGTGAGCCTATCAGAGCGTCCAACCGAGATCTCCACTCTTCACTCGTTATCTTGTCCAGGCTCTGGTTATTACTCCTGGACCACTCATTGGCTGCTGGGATGGACTGTTACCATGGCTACCGTCACTTACGCCCAGACACCCACCCCCCTCCTTCCAGGAGACCCCCCGTGACCTGTAAACGACGTTGTGACAACACCGCCCCGGCCGTCAACCAATCAGCCCCCTACAGTGACGCATCAGGAAGTCATCCTTTTGAAAGCGAGCCTATAAGAGCCTCCGACCCAGATCTCCACTCGTTGGAGTAAGCATGAGTTCACGGAAATTAAACAAGCACGGAAAAAAATACAACAAATAGTAAACAGGCTTTCAAACGCAGTCGAAATGTGGGACACATATGGGTATGAAAGAGGTCCCTACGGAGCAGTGAAATTCTCTCCAGGAACATTAAACCACATTAACATTTCATTCACGTAGCAGGAGCTTTCATCCGGAGCGATGCACAACTAGTCGATTTAGCATTAGGATTTGCAGTAAAAGATCAAGGATCAAAAGTGTAAATTTCTACAGTATTAGGTGGTCAGAGTCAAGGAACAGGTTCTGTATTTACTAGCCAGATCGTAAAGTAAACACATCTCAGTTAGCAGGTGATAAATCGGTGTGCTCCTCTCTCCCATTCAGATTATAATAAGACACCAAGATGAACGAATAGACCGGCTAAATCGGTAAAACACTCTGTGGAGGACGAGATCCATCTCTGCACCAACTTAATTTAGGACTACATTTCCATTCCTCACATTTGGCTACACTGGGTTCTTTTAGTTAATCGTTTCCTGTAGCACTCAGCCTCGTGCCAAGTCGTGATCTAACATGAATGCCAGCGCTTTCCCAGGGCACAACACTGCTGTACTGGAGGGACTCTGCTAAGGAGACGCCAGGGAAATACAGCTGAAAGACACAATAGCTATCCAAGGGCAGACTTGAAAAGAGAAGTCCAAACACACACACACACACACACACACACTCTCAAGCACACACACACACCAGTGCAAAACAATACAATGGGACACATCTACTGCGGCCGGGCACGGAAGAAGCAGGTCCTCTCCCTGAGACGTTGAGATGTGACAACGAAGACAAACCCGCTCTGACAGAGAGCGCACCAGCGACCTATCCTGCTCCGTTGTGACTGTGTGATGACACCATCAAACTCGGGGGGGGACGAATCCCTGAATCATCAGAAATACGCCAGGACTCCAGAAAGTTCCGGGGATCTGACGGTAATGCAGTGTGACACTGCTGAGCAGGGTGGAAAAGACGCGCGGATCCACCGAGAACAGAAAGGAGCGCTGGCTCCTAAACACTCCTCGGACGGGGTCGTCAAGGAACTCGTCAAAGCCGACACGCTTTCCGAACGTACCGCAGACGAAACGAACGCAGATTTCGTCAAGAGAGAAAGATTAATTTCCCCTTGAAGATACACTGCTACTAGAAGCGTGTGCCGTAGCCTAAAATAACGATGACGTCACAGAACTGGGTAGAAACTAAACGCGAGCACACCCGCTGCAACAAACTACCCGTGCACAGTTTCATGACGAGATGGCGTGAGATATGGCGTTGGTCTGTGGTCGTGTTTGCGGAAGTAAAGGGGGGATAGGAGAGAAAAGCGACACACCTCTGGACAGACTTGCAGGGAGGCGTCGGGCATGCTCAGCCTCCGTACGAAGCCGCTGCCGCCGGTGAAGAAGCGCTCGGAGCCCCAGGTCCCGCTCATAGGCCGCCCCGTGTTGTAGAACATGAAGGTGTCGCTGCCCGACGTGGCCGTCAGACACGTCTTGTAGCAGTACGTTTTAGTCAGCGAGCCATTGCCTCGCACCTCGATGTAGTGCGGCTCTACTTTGAGGTCTCTCCGCATGACCACGTTGTTGGGTTGCGGCCCGCCCATGCCTCCCCCGCTGGCCGCGATGCAGCTGGCGCCGCCGTCGGGAGGGGGCTTCTGGGATACGCAGCACGAGGAGCAGGAGTCCGGCTGGCTGCAGTAGGCGTGGCAACGCACGATCGCCAGGACGACCACCGTGACCAGGAACACGAAGGTGGTTGCGCTGAGCGCCACGATCAGGTAGAGCGTCACGTTGGAGAAAAGCTGCATACTGTGGGGTCGGGTCACCCTCTTGGGGTCAGGGGTCATCTTGGGGAGGACCTCCATGACGGCCACGTTGATGGTGGCGGTGGAGGAGAGCGCGGGCTGGCCGTGGTCGTGGACCAGCACGGTCAGGCTGAAGGAGGTGGAGTTTTCCTCCAGGACGCGGCGCGTGGTTCGGATCTCCCCGGTGTGCTCGTGCACCTTGAACAGGTCCAGGTCGGACGCCTGATCCAGCAAGTAAACCAACCAGGCGTTGGGTCCCGCGTCCGCGTCGTACGCCACCACCTTGGTCACCAGGGCGCCCGGCTCGGCGTTCTTCAGCACCGTCTCGATGGCGCGCGTGCCGTTGCCCCGGGGGTTGACGATCTCGGGGACGTGATCGTTCTGGTCCATGATGTAGATGTAAACAGTGGCCACGCGACTGAGAGGCGGGATACCCCCGTCCTGAGCTCTGACCTGGAAGTGAAACTCCCTGAGAGACTCGTAGTCGAAGGCGCGCAGGGCGTACGCCTCTCCCGTGTCGGCCTTCACGGACACGTACGACGTGACGGGGATGCCGTGGTTGTTGTCGTTGAGGACCGTGTAGGTGATGCGAGCGTTCTCGTTGACGTCCGAGTCCAGGGCCTTGACGGTGCACAGCGAGGCGCCGGGGGCGTTGTTCTCCGTCACGTAGACCGTGTACGACGTCTGCTCGAAGCGCGGAGGGTTGTCGTTGACGTCGGCCACGTCCACCTGGATCGTCTTCTGGGAGGAGAGGGGCGGTGTGCCGGCGTCTGTGGCGCTGAGCGTGACGTTGTAGGCCGCGGTGGTCTCGCGGTCCAGGAAGGCGGAGGTGACGAGCGTGTAGTAGTTCCTGAAGGACTTGATCCTGAAGGGGAGGCCGGGGGGGATCTCCAAGGTACTTGTTTGTTAGGCCCGGAGTCCTTGTCGGTCACGGAGATCAAGGCTACGACTGTGTCGGCGCGAGCGTCCTCCCTCACCGGGCTGGACAGAGACGACAACACTATCTCCGGGACGTTGTCGTTCACGTCCACCACTTCCACCACCACCTTACAGTGGGCGGCCACTGCCCCCGGGCCCTTGTCCATGGCCTGGATGTACATCTCGTAGGTGTTGGTCTCCTCGTAGTCCACGTTACGCTTCACTCTGATTTCGCCCGTGTTGGTGTCCATGGAGAACATCTGCCTGACTCTCTCGTTGGTGTAGCTACCGAAAGAGTAGTACACCTCTCCGTTGGTGCCCTCGTCCAGGTCCGTGGCGTTCAACTTGATGACCAGTGTGTCTTTCGGGGAATTTTCGTATAATTTCACCTTGTAAACGGAGCTGTCGAACGAGGGGACGTTATCGTTTGCATCCTCGACTCGCACGTTGATTTTAGACGTACCGGTTTTTGCAGGTGTTCCGCCGTCCACAGCAGTCAAAATTAATTGGTGGTAAGGTGTCTGTTCACGATCAAGGGACTTTTTAAGCACGAGCTCGATGTGCTTGCTGTTTGGCAAGGGTTTGTTGGAATCTAGTATAAAATGTTCGTTTGGGCTGAGACGATACTGACGAATAGAATTCGATCCCATGTCCGGATCCTGTGCAATTTCGATAGGAAAACGAGACCCTGGTAACACCGATTCTTTAATTTCCAGTTGATATTCGTCTTTAGGGAACTGCGGTGCATTGTCATTTGCATCCACAATCTCCACCTCGACATTGTGCACCTCCGAGGGGTTTTCAACAAGCACCTCAAAATTTAAAAAACAGGTGTTGCTCAATTCACATAGAGTCTCTCTGTCGATTCTGTCATTAACAAGTAATTTTCCGTTTTTGGGGTTGACATCCACATATCGCTTTCCGCTGTTGGATGTTACCTTTATCTTTCGGTTGGAGAGCGTTCGAATATCCAACCCCAGGTCCTGCACGAGATCACCAACCAGCGCTCCATTTTCTAATTCCTCAGAAATGGTGTAACGTAATTGTCCAAATGAAAGGCCACAAAATAAGAAAAATACAACACAAAATAGAGGCACGTTGTTCCCTAAACTCTTACGTATTCCTGTAACAGCCATCGCAAGCTCATATGATCCGCACACGGATTAAACAACGCTTTCCGCTTTTTCAGCTTGCAGAATCTTGCCTCCCACCACCGCATTAAAATAGGCTAATTGGTTGGTTTTGAGATGCAAGAGGAGCGACAGATCCATTCCGTTATCTGTTTGAAGGTATACCCTTCTATTGCATCCATGTTTCCTTTGTCCGTGCAGCCTTTTTTTCTCTCCTCCGCGCGCGGCTGGCGGGTGTGTTTCCCTGCCACTGGTGCTGCGCATCTCACTCGTGCGCGCACACGCTCGCTCTCTCTCCTCTTCTCTTCCCCACTGGCGCCACCGCCCCCTCCACATCCCTCCCTTCTCTCCTTCCCTTCATTGCTCTCTCTGTGTAATGGTGTCGGTGCCGAGCGGGGGAAGGGGCTCTGTGCTTAAGAAGGCTGGCCGTATTTCAGCACCTTACGAGCGAATGAACAAGCTAACCAAACCGACACCTTTTTCAAGCGGTTGCAACCTATGGGTATCTCTCTCTCTCACACACACACACGCACACCACACATACACACACACACACACACACACACACACACACACACAGAGATAGCTCTGTGCTTTGGAAAACAGCCAGATGGATGCGAAACAATCTTCGGTTTAATCAACCAATTATTTGAATGAAATTGATAGGACACATAATAATCGTGTCATGTTGATACTTTCCTTAATCAGACATATCAGTTTTGTATTAAAGGTTCTAATATTTTACCTTCAAAACTGCAAAACCCCGCAGAGAATTTACTATTGATTTCTTAAACAAGGCACGTCTGCTTTCTTTTGGCGATTTAATTTTAACATCCTTTGTTTGAACTACGGCGGCTTCCTTCCCCTAGCAACTCCGCAGCTCGAGCATAGCCTACGCACTCCACATGTGGCCAGGGCAAGAACGCAGGCCAATGGCGCGCGCGTTGCCCCGACATTCACAGCCTGCTCAGACACAGGGACCGTGTCAGCGCGAGACCCCCGTGTGTCAGCTCAAATAACCACATCTATAGACGCCCGTGGTGGCCCCGATAAACCAGACGTCTCATCCGCTCTGCGTGCCACCAATAAGCGCAAGAGCAGACCCAATTACTCATTCCGTTCACCTCAGTGTCCCACATGACCCCGATCATCATCACCCTCATCATCATCGTCGGTCAACATGTAAGATTGAGACAGCCAGTGCTTGGTCACTGGAGCGTGCAAGCCTGTGGCGTGCGCTCTGTGCATCCGTCAACAAAATCGGAGCAACTGTGTCTGTCATGCTGAAATGGATGTCATAGTGTATTCAGAATGAGTTCACACTGATGACAATTAAAAGTGATATTTACCACGGGTAACCTACCTGTTGCTGGATCCTCTGTTTTAGAGGAAGAGAAGGAATTTGACAGTGTTTGTCCAGATAAGATGACTTTAGATGGACAGGAGCAGCATTTTTGGTCTTGTGGTACCCAAGGTCATTAGACAACAGGAGAGATCAGGTTACAAAGGTCATGTGATGTGGCTTCTGCTACCTCAGCAGAATGATGTCAGCCCCCCCTTTGTAATTTGAGTGGCCAGCAGTGAGATCAATCAGAATACATTTTGCCTGTTAATGGCTTTACACACACACACACACACACACCACACACACACAGAGAGACAGAGAGAGAGAGAGAGAGAGAGACAGCGTGAGAGAGAGAGAGAGAGAGAGAGAGAGAGATAAAGACAGAGAGACGAGAGAGAGATAGAGACGAGAGAGAGAGAAGAAGACAGAGAGAGACAGAAGAGACAGAGAGAGACAGAGAGAGAACAGAGAGAGAGATATAGAGAGAGAGATGAGAGAGACAGAGAGAGAGACAGAGAGTAGAGACAGAGAGAGACAGATAGAGAGATATAGAGAGTAGAGAGAGAGATAGATAGAGAGAGACTAGTGATGAGAGACAGAGAAAGAGATGCAGGAGTCCAGTTCAGCCCAGTCACCTCAGTCTCAGGCCCACTGACTGACCAGTGACCAGTCAATGTAAACGTTGGCCATGCGTCAGCCTGATTCCCTCAGAGTGAACCACCCTGAGATGGGGCTGAATGATCCCAGCAGGAAGCAGGAAACTGCAGACCAGTGATTCACTGAGCAGCCAAACATCCACATCCGCATTGCACTATTCCCTCCAGGAACCCACTGGCATGCTTACGCTACATTTAGCATGCACATTAAAAAATAATAAAGATGGCAAAATAAACTGCACATCTATCCTAATAAATGTATTGAAATGATGGTTACACAGTTGGCAGTTATGTATCCTGTCAGTAGAGTTAATAAACCATCCCAAGATAGAATCTTAAATACCTGCAGGAACAAGTAACAGTGTTAATTTTCTGTGCTGTGCTAGTCATTAATCTGACCTGCATCACGAAGCACATCGATCCTAATCTAGACAGAGAAGCCCACCATGTCCCACCTGGGTAAACCACCTTAACCATCCTAATCTACTAGACAGAGAAGCCCACCTTCTCCCACCTGGGTAAACCATCTTAAGCAAGCACATTGAGCATCCTTGCTGGTTCTGTAAAAAAATATAACACGAGTCACTTAAAGGTCTTAATGAATACATCATGATGCTGTCCCATCTGTTGTCCACGGTCTGCGGCCCCCTGTCGGGCCCTGATGAAGCCGTCTCTGTAAACACACACGTTCCCACTGAGGTGGAACCACTGCTCTAAATCAGTGTCTGTAAGGCCCTTACCTAAGAGGACTTTTCTATCAACATAAATTATTTTAGAATCTTGGACCGTGAAGCAAACTGTCTGAGACCGCAGAAGATATTTTAAAAAGAAGGGGGGAGGAGAACAGAGGAGAAAGTGAAAGAGAGCGAGAGAAAGTGAGAGAGTGTTTAACTAAGACAAAGAAAAAAAAGTCAAATTGTTCTGTTGTGTTTTTGGTCTTGAGCAACTTGTGTGCCAAGTTTACTTACAATCAGCAGGGGAACATCTCTCCAGAGATCGCCAAAATATACGGTACACTGTATCTTGTACAAAGTGAATCCTAAAATAGAAATGTGTGTTTAAGTGTCTGTGTGTGTGTGTGTGTGTGTGTGTGTGTGTATGTGGGAGCAAAAATGAGATACATTTGGTGCTTTACGGAATTTGGTCTATTTTTATCCTTTATATGAGAAATTTGTCAGCTACATTGAGTAAAATGTTTTTCTTCTAAAATCATCCAGTGACAGTCCAGATTAAAGATAACACCATCTGTCCTGGCGCTGACCTTGCTTATGTAACGCTCCGCATTCCAGTTAAGACGCAGTCATCTGAGAGAGCAGCCACAACACAACCCCTGAAATAGCCCCGACACAACCCCTGCCATAGCCCTAACACAACCCCTGCATAGCCCCAACACAAACCCCTGCCATAGCCCCTAACACAACCCCTGCAATAGCCCCATAACAAACCCCTGCAATAGCCCCACAAACCCCTGCCATAGCCCCAACACAACCCCTGCAATAGCCCCATAACAACCCCTGCATAGCCCCAACACAACCCCTGCCATAGCCCCAACACAACCCCTGCAATAGCCCCAAACAACCCCTGCCATAGCCCCAACACAACCCCTGCCATAGCCCCAACAACCCCTGCATAGCCCCAAACAACCCCTGCATAGCCCCAACACAACCCCTGCCATAGCCCCTAACACAACCCCTGTCATAGCCCTTACAAAACCCCTGTCATAGCCCTTACAAAACCCCTGCAATACCCCAAACACAACCCTTGCTATAGTCCCAACCCAGCCTCGTACACACCCCCAAATACAACCCCTAAACACATCCTCTAACACAGCCTCTAACACAGCCTCTTACACAAGCCCAACACAGTGGAGCAGAATACAGTGTAACAGTGCCCTCAGCAAGGACATCCACAGACACAAATATAACTGAAGACCCCTCTCTCTCTCTCTCTCTCTCTCTCTCTCTCTCTCTTCTTCTCTCATCTCTCTTTCTCACTCTTTCTTTCTCTCTCTGTCTCTCTCTCTCTCTTCTTCTCTCTCTCTCTCTCTCTATCTTTCTTTCTCTCTCTGTCTCTCTCTCTCTCTCTCTCTCTGTCTCCTGTCTCTTTCTCTCCCTACCCCACTCTCCCTTTCTCTCTCCTCAGCCACATCTCTCTCCATCAGTGACTACTCTGATCAGGAAGGCATTCCACCTGTCCCAGCTCCTCCTGTGTGGTGCAGCTGGGAGTCAGTCTAGCTGAAGCCTGATGCTGGGAGATGAGAAAGCAGCCGTGGCAACGCTGCTACAGCTGACAGTGGCTGCCCTCTAGTGTTCGTTACATTGCACCAGACGTCTCGTTCATTTAGCAGACGATTTATCCACAGCGATGTACAAATAAGCCGAAGATTGAGGTTCAGAAGAGACTGGTTCGACAGTAAAAGAAAGAGAGATCCGAGCATGCAGAGAACACATACAGTAAAGATATCGAGTATCTTAAACAAGGCAAGAGTTTTCCAGAATGTCATTGACTTCAATGACAATGGCAACTGTTTGTGTTGAGTACCAGTGTAACTGTACGTGAGGGAGTCAGGGATTGTTCATGTGTGTGTGTTTGTGGGTGGTGCCACATTGAGTCAGGGACTCAGTGACAGTGTGTGTGTGTGTGAGCATGTGTGTGTATGTTGCAGTGCAGCTTTGCCAGGCCTGTACACATCTGTGCACTTCCTCAGAGAACCAGTCACAAACCCTGACCCTAACCACTGCACCTTGTACACTCCCTCCCACTACCAGAGCTCTGGGCGCAGGCTGATGACCTCACCACCCCTCCTTAGCATGGTAGGGGTGGAATCAGAGGGCTGCAGGCGACGAGTGATGACCTCATTGTTCATCAGGTCCATGCAGTGTATGTCCTCGCTCCAGTCTGTGACTCAGTCGTCCAATTGGGTCAGTGTTCTGTGCCCGCTCGGTCTCACACACTGACACAGTGGCTGACAGGATCAGTGAGAGAACAGTAACAGTTCCTTGAGGAACACTGTTTCTACACCAGACTAGATGGGCAGCTGCGGGGCGCCTAGTTACCCCATCTGTCGATGTGGTGATTTTGGTCCCATGAGAGCGTCTCATTTGCTGCCTACAAAAATAGATGTGTGTTTGAGAAAAATAGGTGTCAGGATTAATACGAACAGCTGAGAAGATGTAAGGTACAGTACACTTAGAGGTAAGGTGTGTGATGTGTGTGTGTGTGATGTGTGTGTGTGTGTGTCTGCAAGTGCACACATCTGTCCACTTTGTGGATGATAAGCACTGGATTCAAATGATAATATGACACATTGAGGCCACACCTAAAAAAAAACACACCCTGAAAACTATTCCAGGTAAAATCTTCAGATGAGCTTGTACTGAATAGGACAGCTACAATGTAGCCTGCCAGCTTCTATGGGCACTGATACACAGGCAGAGGGCAGCAGAGGACAGGCTTGTTTTATAGAGATCCCACTAAGCTCCACCGTACTCTGCCAACCCTGCCCTCCAAACAAACATCTTGTGGTACCACACTGGGTTCCGCAACTATTTCCATATGCCGTATCCTCGTTAGCTACAATATCAGAAGATGACAATCACACGTAGCTTGTGGTCTAGTAGCACTGCAGTCAGGTGTGGCTCTGTTCTTCCTAAACCTCTCTCTCTCCCTCTCTCTCTTTATCTCTCTATTTCTCTCTCTTTATCTCTCTATTAATCCACCTCTCTCTTTCGCTCTCCACCATTCTCTCAACATCTCTCTCCATCTCTCTCTATTTCTCTGTCTTTCTCTCTCTCTATGTCTCCACCTTTCTCTTTCGCTCTCCACTATTCTCATCTCCATCTCTCTCTATTTCTCTGTCTTTCTCTCTCCACCATGTATGTAGTAGAGTGAGTGCATCCTGCCTGATAGCCAGCGTGTGTTGGTGTAATGGAACATTGGACAGATGGATGACTAATAAGGATTGTACTGGCAGGAGCCACTTCAGCTCACAGGCAATACGACTCATTGAGAGGAAGCCAGACTGGCTGACTGCACAGCAGCTAGACAGTGCAGATTGAGAGAAACACAGATACTATACATGCAATGCATAGAATAGAATATATGACATAGAGACAGTATTTAACCTGACACATTCTAGAACTAGAACGTGCGGTATACTGTAAGAACAATAGCCTGTGACCGTGAGGCTGTGACATCAGGATTCCTGACCTGGTTTACTCAGAGCCGAAAACCCTGCTAACCTTCCTGAATAATGAATGAGAAGATGAAAAACATGGCTGTCACACAGGGGGACGTCTACGATGCGGCCGGCCAACCGGTGACAAGTGGGAGTGGTGTGACGGAGAGAACAGAGACGATAAGAAAGAGAGAAAATGGATGCCTGGGGAGTAAAACAGTGATGGGGAGAAAGATGGAGGACAGGATAAGGACTGAGAGAGGGTGTTGGGGCAGCGTGGTGGGGGGTTGTGTGAGGGACCACACCCTTTCACAGTCAAAGCCCCAGCTCTTCTGCAGCAGAGAAATAGAGTGGAATTTTACTGGCAGACATCCAGCCCTAGAAGCTGTGTGTGTGAAAGTGCGTGTGTGCGTGTGTGTGTGTAAGAGAAAACGAGAGAGAGAGAGAGTGAGAGAGAGAGAGAGGGGTGGTGATAGAAACAGAGAGAGAGAGAGAGAGAGAGAGAGAGAGAGAGAGAGAGAGAGAGAGAGAGAAAAAGAGAGAGAGAGAAAAAGAGAGAGAGTGCATGTGTTTGAGTGTGTATGTGTGACTCTGCAGATTTCCTTTCCTCCTCATCAACAGATGCCTGCATAAAAACTAAAGATAATCCCAAATAAATTAATCTATTATTAAGAACAGAACATCTCTTCCTGAATTCCCTCTGGCATACAGAGCAGGCGTGCTGTAGGTATGAACAGACAGAGAGTAGGACATGAAAGGACATCCTGTCTCTCCTCTCCCCTCGCTCCATCCGTCCCTTCTCTCCTCTGGGTTTGCTGCACTGCAGGGAGCTGATCGGGCCTCATGACAAGCCCCTGCAGCTGACAAACTAAAGATAGTTAAAGTTTGGAATCACTGCCGCCGGAGCACTAGAGAAACTTCTGAACAGGAGTCTGATTAGGTAAGACTGGATGAGAGAGGGAGGGATGTAAAAGAGTGAGAGAGAGAGAGAGAGAGACAGAGAGCTAAAGATGGTTGCATGTGGGCATGTGTGTGCGTTTTTGTGAAAGTGCATACGTGAATGCTTGCCTGTGCGTGTGCAGCATGTGTGCGTGTTCGTACAGTATGTGTGTGCGTTTGTGTTCGCCTGTGGCTAAATGATTTCCACTGGGATACAGCACTGACGATCACAGATAGAGACAGACGGTACAGGAGAGATGGACCAACAGGCCAGACTAGGGTGATCTAGAGAACGGCTCAAGGAGAACAGAAGATCTAGGGCAGGGGATGCAAAGGCAAGACGCAATCAGGAGAAACAGCCCAGGAGGAGAAGCCGAGGCAGGAGGAGAATCCTCGTGGGGCTTCCCAGCTTCCCAAACACAAACCGGTCTATTCGGTCCAACCAGTTAAAAAAGGAATTAACTTATCAGCTAAATAAACACAATCAGACATCAGAGGATTATTCCGTTTTCTGTCTGGGGAGGAGGTTTCTGAACTGACAGGAAAGTAAGTGTGATTCTCTTTAGGTTTTACAAAGTGACACAGAGGACACACAAGTTACGGAGGAAATCTGGCAATCCTATTAAGCATAAGCACTCCGGTTTAATACAATGTTAAATGCCAGCCTGCTGTAATGCAGAGATACAGTACACTGTGAAATCTGAAAACCTCAGAGAGCCCAGACAAAAAGAACATAGAAGAGAATGTGTGCAAGAGAGAGAGAGAGCGAGAAGGAGAGGGAGGGGAGAAGAGAGTGAGAAAATAATGAGAAAGACACAGAGAGTGAGTGAGAGCGAGAGAGAGAGAGAGGGCGAGCGAGCGAGAAGACGAAAAATCGACAGAAAGTGAGAGAGAGAGAGAAGGGACGAGAGAGAGAAAGAGAGAGAGAGAATGGAAGAGAGGGTCTCTCGCCCAGGCCCATCTCAGGAGAGTTAGGCTGCAGTCTCCTCCCAGCACAACCATACAGCATCCCAATCCATCCCCACATAAGCAGGTGGGATTGCTCCGGCACTAAGACCAGCACACCCACACGGCCCTAATCCATGTATCTCCGCAGGCCAGATGGGCTCGGCAGAACCACAGTCCTGACCCACTTACAGCTGGACTGATCCCTGTCCTCCACCAGAGATGGAGCACAGCTGACCCAGGGAGGGAGGGAGGGAGGGAGGGAGGGAGGGAGGGAGGGAGGGAGGGAGGGAGGGAGGGAGGGAGGGAGGGAGGGAGCGGGAGGGAGGGAGGGAGGGAGGGAGGGAGGGAGGGAGGGAGGGAGGGAGGGAGGGAGGGAGGGAGGGAGGGAGGGAGGGAGGGAGGGAGGGAGGGAGGGAGGGAGGGAGGGAGGGAGGGAGGGCTTTTTACCCTGTCATGCTATCACCACCGAGGCTTCAGACTCAGCCAGAGAGAGGCCGAAAGCGTGACGCACTAACTCCACCAGCTCTGCATGCAACACCGGCCTGCTTAAACAGCTGAAGGGGCAGAGTCAGGAGTTGCTGAGAGATTAATGCTGTTTCCCAATCCCCTTTAAACACTCCATGCGGTATGTTTATAGGTCTGTAGTGCGTGTCCTGTCGAAAATGAGATTCGGAAATGTTCTTGTGGCCTGTGACATTTCAACACTAAACAGTCAGCAGCAGGAGGCTATCTCTGCTCACTGATACGAACAGACCAAGCACATGCAGTCACTCGAGCACAAACAGCCATCTATCCTGATGATGTCACCACGCACGTAGATTTCAAGTGCGATGTTGCAGAGACACAGACACACCAGAACACTCAGCCTCACACGCTGTTGCTAGGAGACGCTCCCTGCATCACTAAGAGGTCTGTGGGGTCTGACTCTCTAACCCTCCACCCCAGCATCACCACATTCTAACATACATCCTGTACGTCGCAAACATTACCCCCAAAAAAATCAAAGTCCATTTATTTTACATGTATTTTAAGTTATTTGACCTGGGAAGTCTTCAATTGAAATCGTATTTGCAACCCCAGCCTGGTATAGATCATATATGTTAGCAGGACCAAAATACGATGACACAGAGCCCGAGGCCCCGTCCTCAGAGCAGGCGGAGCTGCTGGTGTGTGACCAGTAGAATAAAGATCATCAGCAGCATCACAAGCTCCAGTGACCCTCACACATCGCATCACTTCCTGTGCACCCACCCCTGTGGAGTGACCCTGTAACACGCATCCGCTCCCAGCTAACAGCTGAGCTCATTTCAGAGGGGTAGTTTAACACTTATCGAACTGGCATGGAACACAAACACTCAATAGCTTTGTTAAATCTGATAGGAGGTGGAATACTCTCACCTTCTCGCAGGTGGGCAGAGTTTGAGTCCTACTGAAAGTGTCTCCTCCATTGATACTGATCAGCTCCCCGTCACCAGGTGGAAACGACGTGGGGAAAACTACCACGTCACTCTTCATTGTGTCTGAGCTAAAACACACGTCATACTGCTGAGTAGATTTGGAGTAAGACCAGCTCCCGTCAGGGTGGGTGGTTATCATTGGGGCGCTGTACCTGCTGAAATTGCCGTCTGTCTTGTGGCATTTGACCGCTATTAAACTGATGAGGCTCAGTAGAAATATCACTGATACTGAGGCTATGGAGATGAGCAGATACAGGTTTTGATCTGAAAAACTCTCCTCCTTTACTGGAAGCTGTCTGAAAGTTGTTTGCATGTCACCTGTACTTTCAACCACCACAACATCGATAGACACAGTGGCAGACAGGGAAGGGTCTCCGTTGTCAGACACCACTATGACCAGCGGGTGAGTTTTTAAGTCATTGTCACTCATGCGTCTCTTAGTCCTGATCTCTCCATTGCTGCTTCCAATTCTGAACAGATTCGGCCCCTTTGGTTCAGAGATGTGATAAGAGAGTAGCGCATTGTAACCAGAGTCTGCGTCTACAGCCCTGATCTTGGCCACAAAGTAGCCCGCTTCAGCAGAGTAGGGAATGTTCTCAGAGTTGACAGAGCCTTGGTCAGAATAGGGCGGGAGAATAACAGGAGTGTTGTCATTCTCATCCAGGATAAAAACGTTCACAGTCACGTTGCTGCTCAGAGGAGGAACACCACCGTCTGTGGCCTGAACTTGGAACTGGAATCGTTTCAGTCTCCTCGTAGTTAAACGACTGCAGACTGTGTATTTCGCCCGTTATAGAGTTGACGTTTATTAAATGAACGCTACTATCACCCTTCGTGTTGTCCAAAATTGAATACGACACTTGAGCGTTTTCTAAAGAATCCGGATCATTAGCGGAAGCTGTATACATCAGCGCTCCTTGAGGGGAATTTTCTTTGGACATAAACGTTAAGAACTTTCTCTGTAAATTGCGGAGCGTTATCATTTACATCTGCAATAAGAATATTTGTGACGGCAGTGGAAGATAGAGGTGGGTTCCCTTCATCTGTTGCCACGATAGTAACATTATACTGGGACGCATATTCTCTGTCCAAAGCTCCATTGACAACAATAGAATAGTGATTCTTATAAGAAGTTTGAAGCTTGAAGGGTGATTCGCCGATTAATCTACAGCTAACTTTGCCATTGTTGCCTCCATCTTTATCTGAGACGGTCACGAGTGCGATAGCAGTGCCGGTTCGAACGTCTTCCTTCACCGTAGGTAACAGTGAGGTAACACTAATTTCTGGCACGTTATCATTAACGTCAACAACCTCCACGAGCACCTTACAATGTGAGCCCATAGGGAGACTGGCCTTTATCACGTGCCTCCACCCTGATCTCATAAAAGGATGTTTCCTCAAAATCTAAGACACCCTTTATTGTGATGTCTCCAGATTCTGGGTGAATATCAAATGTGTCTGAATTCTTTTCTTGTCCATGTCTGCTAAATAAATACAAAACCTCACCGTTGGGACCCTCATCTACATCGGTCGCGTTAAGTTTTAAAATTGTAGTTCCTTGAACGGCATTTTCATGCACACGGACTTTATAAAGAGGATTGCTGAAAACCGGGCTGTTGTCATTGTTATCAAGGACATTAATCACAATCTCAGAGGTTCCTGTTTGGGTGGGTTTACCCCCATCTACAGCAGTCAGTACGAGCTGAATCACAGCCTGTTTCTCTCGGTCTAACGGTTTCTGTAGTACCAACTCAGCGGACACACTCTGCTCTCCTCCGCTCTGCACATCCAGAGAGAAGTGTTCATTTGGACTCAGCTTGTAGGTTTTCACACCATTTATTCCAACATCAGGATCCACTGCGTTCATCAACGAGAACCTAGCTCCAGTAACAACGGACTCAGATATGTCAAATAGCTGTTCTTTAACGGAGAAGGCGGGTGGGTTGTCGTTAATATCAAGAAACCGTTATGTCCACTCGATGAAGACTTAAGGGATGGTTGACAATGGCCTGTAGTTGTAGAGAGCACACGGGCGTGTTGGGGCAAAGCTCCTCACGGTCAATTCTCTCGCTCACATACAACATCCCTGTTTTCAAATCCACGTCGAAAAACCTGTTCTTCGAAGCATGAACGAGTTGAAACATTCGTGACTCCATGTCCAGTATACTTAAACTCAAATCCTTTGCCAAATTCCCAACCACCGTTCCCGTGTTCACCTCTTCGGAAATGGAGTACGATATTTGTTCGCAGGCAGCACGCCCGTTGAAACATAACAAAACCAGGTTAAAATATATCCAAGCGAAATCAAAAGACGTCACGGTAGCCATCGTCGTGCTCTTTACTACCAAGCTAAATATAAAATATAAAATGTGATCAAAGAGGAACCGATATTACAATCTAGCTGCATCTGCAAACAGTTCTCTTGGAACTCTCCGGCTTCTAGTCCTTTCAAGAGGCATCTGAGCTTGCAAGATGATATCCTGTAAAACACGGACTACATTTACGTACTATTGTTTGAAAGCAAATGCATGGTCTGCAGTGACACCGTGTGGGTTGGTCTGGCCGTGAAAGAAAACATAACGCAGTAGCTAAATTAATTTAGTAGGATATTATCTGGATGTCAATGAAAATCAAAATGTAGTTGGCATTCGGAAGAAAAAAAGCATTTAAAAACGTGAACACAAAGTAAATTCAAAGAAATATTACTATAGGACTGGTTTTCAGGCAAAAATATAATAAAAGATTACATTATTCATTGTCTGCAAGATATCTGCATTGTTTGTGGGTTTTTCAATTTAAACAGTAGAAAGTTCTAGGAGGATCCAACTGACTAAGTAACGGCAGTATTAGAACCATTTCGACCATTAATCTTCATGAGGCGAAGTATTGGGTTGCGTTCCGTTCTACCGATTCTAGGCTACCGGAGCGTACATTTCCAGCAATTTCTCAAAATAGAAAATAAACAAATAATGAATGAAAGTTTAGATTTGTTAAAGTGTCTCTACGTGTGGTACTAGTTGTAAAAATAATCAAACTAACATCACTGTAAGATAAAGAAGGACAACTCTGCCATGAATGAGCTTCGTATAGCAAATTTCCTTCAAAGTGTGGCGCTGTCCGAGGTGCTGAAAGAGATTTTCGTTTTCGTGACCTTACACACAACAATAGCATTCACCAGCCCACATTCAATGGTTTCGTTTTCAAGTACAGACCTATAGCCTACTCAACCTTAAAAGAGTCAATCATGGAGAAATGTAAACCATATTATATGTCCCAACAAAGAAGAATAGAGTATGATGATTCATCTCCGCTTGAAACTACCACGCACCATTTGGCGATTTATGAGAGAGTTTTAGAAAAGTATCTCACCTTCTCGCAGGTGGGCAGAGTTTGAGTCCTACTGAAAGTGTCTCCTCCATTGATACTGATCAGCTCCCCGTCACCAGGTGGAAACGACGTGGGAAAACTACCACGTCACTCTTCATTGTGTCTGAGCTAAAACACACGTCATACTGCTGAGTAGATTTGGAGTAGGACCAGCTCCCGTCAGGGTGGGTGGTTATCATTGGGGCGCTGTACCTGCTGAAATTGCCGTCTGTCTTGTGGCATTTTGACCGCTATTAAACTGATGAGGCTCAGTAGAAATATCACGGATACTGAGGCTATGGAGATGAGCAGATACAGGTTTTGATCTGAAAAACTATCCTCCTTTACTGGAAGCTGTCTGAAAGTTGTTTGCATGTCACCTGTACTTTCAACCACCACAACATCAATAGACACAGTGGCAGACAGGGAAGGGTCTCCATTGTCAGACACCACTATGACCAGCGGGTGAGTTTTTAAGTCATTGTCACTCATGCGTCTCTTAGTCCTGATCTCTCCATTGCTGCTTCCAATTCTGAACAGATTCGGCCCCTTTGGTTCAGAGATGTGATAAGAGAGCAGCGCATTGTAACCAGAGTCTGCGTCTACAGCCCTGATCTTGGCCACAAAGTAGCCCGCTTCAGCAGAGTAGGGAATGTTCTCAGAGTTGACAGAGCCTTGGTCAGAATAGGGCGGGAGAATAACAGGAGTGTTGTCATTCTCATCCAGGATAAAAACGTTTCACAGTCACGTTGCTGCTCAGAGGAGGAACACCACCGTCTGTGGCCTGAACTTGGAACTGGAATCGTTGCATTTCTTCGTAGTTAAAAGACTGCAGAGTGGATATTTCGCCCGTCAAATCATTAATGTTGATAACGATGAAGCCTAGCATCTTTCAGAGAATATGATACATGCGCGTGTTTCGTTTTCATCTGCATCATGTGCGTTTACGCTAGCTACCAGGTCTCCAACTGGACTATTTTCTTTTAAATACACGTTGACAATGGGCTCTGGGAAGCGGGGTGGGTTGTCGTTCACATCAGAAATGTGCACAGTAACAACACTGGTGCTAGAGAGAGGGGGGGTTCCCTCATCTACGGCTGTGATGGTGATGTTGTACTGGGGGGTGACGCTCTCTATCTAAAGGTCCGTCCACTACCAGAGAGTACTGGTTTTTATACGCCGACTGCAGTTTAAACGGAACAGTTCCGCTGATGTGGCCGTTTCACAACTCCATTTTTACCGCCATCTTTATCAGACAGTCGTATCAATGCAACCGCTGTACCAGACTCAGAATCTTCTCTAACTGTGCTCATGAGAGAAGTCGTAGATATTTGTGGGGCATTATCATTTATATCAACTACTTCTACTAAAACTTTGCACTGTGTGATTTTAGGAGGTTGGCCTTGATCGGTTGCTTGCACACGCAGCTCGACACCCACATTTTCTTCATAGTCCAGATCACCTATTACTGATATTTCCCCAGAATGAGGATCGATAGAGAACAAACCGTATCCTTTAGAATTGCCATGTCCAACAAACGAGTAGATAATTTTACTATTCACACCTTCGTCTAAATCTGTTGCAGTTAGAGATATTATTTTGGTACCTAACTTGATATTCTCTCCAATTTTCACTTTGTATAGAGGTTTGCTAAAAACCGGGCTATTGTCATTGTTATCCAGCACATTCACTACGATCTGAAGAGTACCGGATCTGGGAGGTTTTCCTCCGTCTACAGCGGTCAGTACGAGCTGAATCACAGCCTGTTTCTCTCGGTCTAAAGGTTTCTGTAACACCAACTCAGCAGACACACTCTGCTCTCCTCCGCTCTGCACATCCAGAGAGAAGTGTTCATTTGGACTCAGCTTGTAGTTCTTGACTGAATTACTGCCCACATCTGTGTCATCAGCTACCGGCAAAAACAAACGTTCTCCTACAACTGTGTTTTCAGTTATATTTAACGTTAGTGAATTAACAGAGAAAGTAGGTACATTGTCATTTATATCGATGATAAGAATTTCAATGCGAAAAACGTTCATGGGATTGTGCGCCACAGCCTCTACACTCAGAGAGCATTTTTCACTGGTCGCACAGAGGTCCTCTCGGTCGATTCTCTCATTCACGAACAAAACACCGGACTTTCAGATTCACATCAAAATACTTCTTGTTCGATTCAGATACAACCTGAAACATACGAGACTCCAGTTCCTGAATATTGAGATTAAGATCCTTAGCGATATTTCCAACAGCGGTTCCCTTGTTCACCTCTTCTGAGACGGAGTAAGAAATCTGACCGGATGATACCTCCCATAAACAAAGCAGAGGGAACAGAATCCAGACGGAAACATCCATCGTTATCCAAGGAAAATCAGGTAAATCTTATGTAGAATATACAATACTAGGAAACACTGGTTTTATCATACAATCTCCGAAAGAGTCCACATGCATGTTCCGACAGAGGCCTTACTCGATCTTCGTTTCAATACAGCCCGTCTGACAATAGACTCAACAGCAAAATCTAGAGAAATAGGAGGAGTTCCCGTTAAGAGTTTATTAAAATAATACCGCGGTCTGCAGCGACACCACGTGTTAGTTCTTGTTTATTAGCGAGAGAACGTTTCGAGTCGCCGTCCATAATGTGGTTCTGATCTGTCATGGCTCATGATTGGAGAGAATCTACAGACTGTTCAAACCCAATAACGTACCAGGGTAACGCTGTTCGAACGTTTAATATCATTTAAACTGTAGTGAACGATATCAAAAGAGTGGAAAAATAATAAAAACGAAATTGTCAAATGAGAACATTCCAAAATGAACTACTGAAGTTTCAATGCCACACACCATCTAAAACAAATTCAAGGAGACCATTCAACCCGAAGCAAAAACAGAAGTCGACTGAGCAAACCGCGTGAGAATATACAAACTATAGCCCAAATGAGTAAAACATTCTCATGACACACCAAGTGAGGAGGCAGGTGAAGCTTCACACTTAAAAAGTGGCTATTTGAATGCTTAAAACCGAAACTGAAGACGTCATGTCATTGAATTTAAACCAGTTATTTAAAAATAGGGAATGGAAAAAAAGCAAGTTTACCTATGCAGTATCTAAAAGGTTACAGTTATGCTGGGGATTGATCGTGCTTACCTTCTCGCAGGTGGGCAGAGTTTGAGTCCTACTGAAAGTGTCTCCTCCATTGATACTGATCAGCTCCCCGTCACCAGGTGGAAACGACGTGGGGTAAAACTACTACGTCACTCTTCATTGTGTCTGAGCTAAAACACACGTCATACTGCTGAGTAGATTTGGAGTAAGACCAGCTCCCGTCAGGGTGGGTGGTTATCATTGGGGCGCTGTACCTGCTGAAATTGCCGTCTGTCTTGTGGCATTTGACCGCTATTAAACTGATGAGGCTCAGTAGAAATATCACCGATACTGAGGCTATGGAGATGAGCAGATACAGGTTTAGATCTGAAAAACTCTCCTCCTTTACTGGTAGCTGTCTGAAAGTTGTCTGCATGTCACCTGTACTTTCAACCACCACAACATCAATAGACACAGTGGCAGACAGGGAAGGGTCTCCATTGTCAGACACCACTATGACCAGCGGGTGAGTTTTTAAGTCATTGTCACTCATGCGTCTCTTAGTCCTGATCTCTCCATTGCTGCTTCCAATTCTGAACAGATTCGGCCCCTTTGGTTCAGAGATGTGATAAGAGAGCAGCGCATTGTAACCAGAGTCTGCGTCTACAGCCCTGATCTTGGCCACAAAGTAGCCCGCTTCAGCAGAGTAGGGAATGTTCTCAGAGTTGACAGAGCCTTGGTCAGAATAGGGCGGGAGAATAACAGGAGTGTTGTCATTCTCATCCAGGATAAAAGACGTTCACAGTCACGTTGCTGCTCAGAGGAGGAACACCACCGTCTGTGGCCTGAACTTGGAACTGGGAATCGTTTCATTTCCTCGTAGTTAAACGATTGCAGACTGTGTATTTCGCCCGTCAAATCATTAATGTTGAATAGCGAGGAGAACGTATCACTACTTTTAATAGAGTATGATAAATGTGCGTTGTCGTTTTCATCCGCGTCATGCGCATTCACGCTAACTACCAGGTCTCCAACTGGGACTATTTTCTTTTAAATACACGTTGACAATGGGCTCTGGGAAGCGGGGTGGGTTGTCGTTCACATCAGAAATGTGCACAGTAACAACACTGGTGCTAGAGAGAGGGGGGGTTCCCTCATCTACGGCTGTGATGGTGATGTTGTACTGGGGGTGACGCTCTCTATCTAAAGGTCCGTCCACTACCAGAGAGTACTGGTTTTTATAAGCCGGCAGCAGTTTAAACGGAACAGTTCCGCTGATGTGACCGTTTACAACTCCATTTTTACCGCCATCTTTATCAGAGAGTCTTATCAATGCAACTGCAGCACCTAATTCAGAATCCTCTCTAACGGTGCTCATGAGAGAAGTCGTTGATATCTGAGGAGCATTGTCATTTATATCAATAATTTCCACCAAAACTTTGCAGTGTGTGGTTTTTGGAGGTTGGCCTTGATCGGCAGCCTGAACTCGCAGTTCTACACCTACTTTCTCTTCATAGTCCAGATCACCTTTCAATGATATTTCCCCGGAATTAGTATCGATAGAGAATAAGTCATACTGCTTAGCATTACCGTGTCCAACAAACGAGTATATTATTTTACCATTCATACCTTCATCTTTATCTGTTGCAGTTAGCGATATTATTTTGGTACTCTTACTATTCTCTGCAACTTTCACTTTGTACAGAGGTTTGCTAAAAACGGGGTTATTATCGTTGATATCCAAAACATTCACCTAATCTGTACCGTCCCTGATCTGGGAGGTTTTCCTCCGTCTACAGCAGTCAGTACGAGCTGAATCACAGCCTGTTTCTCTCGGTCTAAAGGTTTCTGTAGCACCAACTCAGCAGACACACTCTGCTCTCCTCCGCTCTGCACATCCAGAGAGAAGTGTTCATTTGGACTCAGCTTGTAGGTCTTGACTGAGTTACTGCCCACATCCGCGTCCTCAGCTAAAGGTAGAAGAAAACGCTCACCCGCCGCCGCGTTTTCAGAAACATTCAACGTGACGGTTTTTACAGTAAAAATTGGACCGTTGTCATTTATATCCAAAATAATTATTTCACCGCGAAAGATGCTCATAGGATTGTGCGCCACAGCCTCTACACTCAGAGAGCATTTCTCATTTGTCCCGCAAAGCTCTTCTCGGTCGATTCTCTCATTCACGAACAAAACACCGGACTTCAGATTCACATCAAAATACTTCTTGCTCGATTCAGATACAACCTGAAACATACGAGACTCCAGTTCCTGAACATTGAGATTGAGGTCTTTAGCGATATTTCCAACAGCGGTTCCCTTGTTCACCTCCTCTGAGACGGAGTAAGAAATCTGACCGGATGATACCTCCCATAAACAAAGCAGAGGGAACAGAATCCACACGGAAACATCCATCGTTATCCAAGGAAAATCAGGTAAATCTCATGTAGAATATACAAGACTAGGAAACACTGGTTTTATCATACAATCTCCCAAAGAGTCCACATGCATGTTCCGACAGAGGCCTTACTCGATCTTCGTTTAAATACAGCCCGTCTGACAATAGACTCAACAGCAAAATCTAGAGAAATAGGAGGAGTTCTCGTTAAGAGATTATTAAAATAATACCGCGGTCTGCAGCGACACCACGTGTTAGTTATTCTTTATTAGCGAAAGAACGTTGCGAGTCGCTGTCCATAATATGGTTCTGAACGGTCAAGGCTCATGTTTGGAGTACATCTACAGACTGTTCAAACCCAAAACATACCAGAGTAAAGCTTTTCTAACATTGAATAGCAATGGAACTGTGGTGAACGATATCAAACGAGTGGAACCAGAATAAAAACGAAATTGACACATGCATGAGATAATTTATATAAATTAACTCCTGAAGTTTCAGTGCTGATCTTATATCAACATTTTTTAAGGAGACCATTCAACCCGAAGAAAAAACTGAAGTTTACTGAAGAATCAATGAAAATATAATACGAGCCTAGAACATTCTCATGACACACCGATTGAGGAGGCATGTAAAGCTTCACACTCAAAAAGTGGCTATTTTGAATGCTTAAAACCGACACTGAAGACGTCATGTCACTGAATTTAAACCAGTTATGTAAAAATAGGGATGGAAAAAAGCAAGTTTACCTATGCAATATCTAAAAGGTTACAATTATGCTGGGGATTGATCGTGCTTACCTTCTCGCAGGTGGGCAGAGTTTGAGTCCTACTGAAAGTGTCTCCTCCATTGATACTGATCAGCTCCCCGTCACCAGGTGGAAACGACGACGGGGAAAACTACCACGTCACTCTTCATTGTGTCTGAGCTAAAACACACGTCATACTGCTGAGTAGATTTGGAGTAAGACCAGCTCCCGTCAGGGTGGGTGGTTATCATTGGGGCGCTGTACCTGCTGAAACTGCCGTCTGTCTTGTGGCATTTTACTGCTATTAAACTGATGAGGCTCAGTAGAAATATCACTGATACTGAGGCTATGGAGATGAGCAGATACAGGTTTTGATCTGAAAAACTATCCTCCTTTACTGGAAGCTGTCTGAAAGTTGTTTGCATGTCGCCTGTACTTTCAACCACCACAACATCGATAGACACAGTGGCAGACAGGGAAGGGTTTCCATTGTCAGACACCACTATGACCAGCGGGTGAGTTTTTAAGTCATTGTCACTCATGCGTCTCTTAGTCCTGATCTCTCCATTGCTGCTTCCAATTCTGAACAGATTCGGCCCCTTTGGTTCAGAGATGTGATAAGAGAGCAGCGCATTGTAACCAGAGTCTGCGTCTACAGCCCTGATCTTGGCCACAAAGTAGCTCGCTTCAGCAGAGTAGGGAATGTTCTCAGAGTTGACAGAGCCTTGGTCAGAATAGGGCGAGAGAATAACAGGAGTGTTGTCATTCTCATCCAGAATAAAAACGTTCACAGTCACGTTGCTGCTCAGAGGAGGAACACCACCGTCTGTGGCCTGAACTTGGAACTGGAATCGTTTAGTTTCTTCGTAGTTAAAAGACTGCAGACTGTGTATTTCGCCCGTCAAATCATTAATGTTGATTAGCGATGAAGCCATAGCATTACCTTTCAGAGAATATGATATAAGAGCGTTTTCGTTTTCATCCGCATCATGTGCATTTACGCTCAGTACCAGGTTTCCAACTGGACTATTTTCTTTTAAATACACGTTGACAATGGGCTCTGGGAAGCGGGGTGGGTTGTCGTTTACATCAGAAATGTGCACAGTAACAACACTGGTGCTAGAGAGAGGGGGGGTTCCCTCATCTACGGCTGTGATGGTGATGTTGTACTGGGGGGTGACGCTCTCTATCTAAAGGTCCGTCCACTACCAGAGAGTACTGGTTTTTATAAGCCGGCTGCAGTTTAAACGGAACAGTTCCGCTGATGTGTCCGTTCACAACTCCATTTTTACCGCCATCTTTATCAGACAGCATTACTAACGCTACAGCAGCCCCGGACTCAGCATCTTCCCTAACTGTGCTCATGAGTGACGTCACTGATATATGTGGTGCGTTGTCATTAACATCGATGACTTCTACTAAAACTTTGCACTGAGTGGTTTTTGGCGGTTGGCCTTGATCTGCTGCCTGAACACGCAATTCAACCCCAACATTCTTTTCATAGTCCAGATCACCTATAACTGATATGTCCCCAGATTCAGGATCAATAGAGAAGAGTTCATATTCTTTAGCATTATCATGTCCAACAAACGAGTACAGAATTTTACTGTTTACACCATCGTCTATATCTGTTGCAGTGAGAGATAGTATTTTGGTACCGGTCTTAACATTCTCTGCCACTTTCACTTTGTAAAGAGGCTTGTTAAAAACAGGGTTATTGTCATTAATATCCATAACATGTATAATTATCTGTAATGTCCCTGATCTGGGAGGTTTCCCTCCGTCTACAGCAGTCAGTACGAGCTGAATCACAGCCTGTTTCTCTCGGTCTAAAGGTTTTTGTAGCACCAACTCAGCAGACACACTCTGCTCTCCTCCGCTCTGCACGTCCAGAGAAAATTGTTCATTTGGACTCAGTTTGTATGTCTTGATTGAGTTACTGCCCACATCCGCGTCCTTAGCCACCGGAAGAAAAAACCGTTCCCCGGAAATAGCATTTTCCGTTATATTTAGTGTAAGTGATCTAGCCGAGAACAAAGGTGCGTTGTCATTTATATCGAGTATGTTAATTTCAATGCGAAAGATGCTCGTGGGATTGTGCGCAATTGCTTGCACACTCAGAGAGCATTTATCACTGGTCCCACAAAGCTCCTCTCGGTCGATTCTCTCATTCACGAACAAAACACCTGACTTCAGATTCACATCAAAATACTTCTTGCTCGATTCAGATACAACCTGAAACATACGAGACTCCAGTTCCTGAACATTGAGATTGAGGTCTTTAGCGATATTTCCAACAGCGGTTCCCTTGTTCACCTCCTCTGAGACGGAGTAAGAAATCTGACCGGATGATACCTCCCATAAACAAAGCAAAGGGAACAGAATCCACACGGAAACATCCATCGTTATCCAAGGAAAATCAGGTAAATCTTATGTAGAATATACAATACTAGGAAACACTGGTTTTATCATAAAATCTCCAAAAGAGTCCACATGCATGTTCCGACAGAGGCCTTACTCGATCTTCGTTTCAATACAGCCCGTCTGACAATAGACTCAACAGCAAAATCTAGAGAAATAGGAGGAGTTCCCGTTAAGAGATTATTAAAATAATACCGCGGTCTGCAGCGACACCACGTGTTAGTTCTTGTTTATTAGCGAGAGAACGTTTCGAGTCGCCGTCCATAATGTGGTTCTGATCTGTCATCATGGCTCATGATTGGAGAGAATCTACACACTGTTCAAACCCAATAACATACCAGGGTAAAGCTGTTCTAACGTTTAATATCATTGAAACTGTAGTGAACGATATCAAAAGAGTGGAAAAATAATAAAAACGAAATTGTCAAATGAGAACATTCCAAAATGAACTACTGAAGTTTCAATGCCACTCACCATCTAAAACAAATTCAAGGAGATCATTCAACCCGAAGCAAAAACAGAAGTCGACTGAGCAAACCGCGTGAGAATATAAAACTAGCCTAAATGAGTAAAACATTCTCATGACACACCAAGTGAGGAGGCAGGTGAAGCTTCACACTCAAAAAGTGGCTATTTTGAATGCTTAAAACGGAAACTGAAGACGTCATGTCATTGAATTTAAACCTGTTATTTAAAAATAGGGCTGTAAAAGCAAGTTTACCTATGCAGTATCTAAAAGGTTACAGTTATGCTGGGGATTGATCGTGCTTACCTTCTCGCAGGTGGGCAGAGTTTGAGTCCTACTGAAAGTGTCTCCTCCATTGATACTGATCAGCTCCCCGTCACCAGGTGGAAACGACGGTGGAAAGACTACCACGTCACTCTTCATTGTGTCTGAGCTAAAACACACGTCATACTGCTGAGTAGATTTGGAGTAAGACCAGCTCCCGTCAGGGTGGGTGGTTATCATTGGGGCGCTGTACCTGCTGAAATTGCCGTCTGTCTTGTGGCATTTTACCGCGATTAAACTGATGAGGCTCAGTAGAAATATCACGGATACCGAGCCTATGGAGATGAGCAAATACAGGTTTTGATCTGAAAAACTGTCCTCCTTTACTGGTAGCTGTCTGAAAGTTGTCTGCATGTCACCTGTACTTTCAACCACCACAACATCGATAGACACTGTGGCAGAGAGGGAAGGGTCTCCATTGTCAGACACCACTATGACAAGCGGGTGAGTTTTTAAGTCATTGTCACTCATGCGTCTCTTAGTCCTGATCTCTCCATTGCTGCTTCCAATTCTGAACAGATTCGGCCCCTTTGGTTCAGAGATGTGATAAGAGAGCAGCGCATTGTAACCAGAGTCTGCGTCTACAGCCCTGATCTTGGCCACAAAGTAGCCCGCTTCAGCAGAGTAGGGAATGTTCTCAGAGTTGACAGAGCCTTGGTCAGAATATGGCGGGAGAATAACAGGAGTGTTGTCATTCTCATCCAGGATAAAAACGTTCACAGTCACGTTGCTGCTCAAAGGAGGAACACCACCGTCTCTGGCCTGAACTTGGAACTGGAATCGTTTCATTTCCTCGTAGTTAAACGACTGCAGACTGTGTATTTCGCCCGTCAAATCATTAATGTTGATTAACGATGAAGCCATAGCACTACCTTTCAGAGAATATGAAACATGCGCGTTTTCGTTTTCATCCGCATCATGTGCATTTACGCTAGCTATCAGGTTTCCAACTGGACTATTTTCTTTTAAATACATGTTGACAATGGGCTCTGGGAAGCGGGGTGGGTTGTCGTTCACATCAGAAATGTGCACAGTAACAACACTGGTGCTAGAGAGAGGGGGGGTTCCCTCATCTACGGCTGTGATGGTGATGTTGTACTGGGGGTGACGCTCTCTATCTAAAGGTCCGTCCACTACCAGAGAGTACTGGTTTTTATAAGACGACTGCAGTTTAAATGGAACAGTTCCGCTGATGTGGCCGTTCACAACTCCATTTTTACCGCCATCTTTATCAGAGAGTCTTATCAACGCAACCGCAGTATTTGATTCAGAATCCTCTCTTACTGTGCTCAGAAGTGAAGTCGTTGATATTTGAGGCGCATTGTCATTCAAGTCAAGTACTTCTACTAAAACTTTGCAATGGGTAGTTTTAGGATACGTGCCTTGATCGGCCGCCTGAACTCGCAACTCAATACCAACGTTTCCCTCATAATCAAGTTCACCTATAACTGATATTTCCCCTGAATGAGGATCGATAGAGAATATGTCATAACCTTTAGCATTTCCGTGTCCAACGAAAGAGTAAATAATATCACCGTTCATACCTTCGTCTTTATCTGTTGCTGAGACACTTAGTATTTTATATCCAATTTTAACATTCTCTGCAACTTTTACTTTGTACAACGATTTGCTGAAAATTGGACTATTGTCATTGATGTCCATGACAT
The DNA here is from genome assembly GCA_903064625.1 of Mallotus villosus. Classification (NCBI taxonomy): domain Eukaryota; kingdom Metazoa; phylum Chordata; class Actinopteri; order Osmeriformes; family Salangidae; genus Mallotus; species Mallotus villosus. The sequence goes on from CAEFZP010000740.1 coordinate 36,236, forward strand.
GTATTATGATCTTTAGAGTCCCGGATCTGGGAGGTTTTCCTCCGTCTACAGCAGTCAGTACGAGCTGAATCACAGCCTGTTTCTCTCGGTCTAAAGGTTTCTGTAGCACCAACTCAGCAGACACACTCTGCTCTCCTCCGCTCTGCACATCCAGAGAGAAGTGTTCATTTGGACTCAGCTTGTAGGTCTTCACTGAGTTACTGCCCACATCCGCGTCCTCAGCTAAAGGTAGAAGAAATCGTTCCCCTGTAACTATGTTTTCGGTTAAATTTAAAGTTAGTGAATTAACAGAGAACAAAGGTGCATTGTCGTTTATATCGAGTATATTAATTTCAACACGAAATATGCTCATGGGATTGTGCGCCACAGCCTCTACACTCAGAGAGCATTTCTCACTGGTCCCACAAATCTCTTCTCGGTCGATTCTCTCATTCACGAACAAAACACCGGACTTCAGATTAATATCAAAATACTTCTTGCTCGATTCAGATACAACCTGAAACATACGAGACTCCAGTTCCTGAACATTGAGATTGAGATCTTTAGCGATATTTCCAACAGCGGTTCCCTTGTTCACCTCCTCTGAGACGGAGTAAGAAATCTGACCGGATGATACCTCCCATAAACAAAGCAAAGGGAACAGAATCCAAACGGAAACATCCATCGTTATCCAAGGATTATGAAATATCCGTGAGTATGTGGAGATCAGTTACTTCAACAACAAAAAAAGCACAGTTGTTTAAAATACAAGCATATCTTCTGAATACGTGTTCCTCCGAGGTATGGTATCGTGCAACACTGACAAAGCAATAAGCGCAATGGAGGCCAGGAGAGAAAGGAGGAGTTTGAAATAATAGATTAGTGAACACACTGCGTTTCAAATCACGGTCTATAGCGACGCCTTGTGTCTACAGAAGTCAGAGCGCACTCTTAAATCCAGTTTCTATAACTTAAAGTATGGTCCTTGACAGCTCTCACTGTGCCTAATATTCATAGAGGAACCCTAAAGATCTACAAGTGCCAGAAATAGGGTTTTATTTTAATAAACTGCAATTCCAGACTTAATTGTGAATTCAAAGAGGGGAGGTCCAATTTTGCGGTTTCGCTGTCCAGTTCAGCGGTGCTGAACGCTAACTTGATAATAATACGTTTCCGTTTAATCAACCAGAATTAATAAACGTTAACAAATAAAAAAAGCTGAAGTTGAAAAGAAACAATAACCAATGGCACCAACGTTGCATTGTGCAATTTCCTTTTAGTACTATGAAATCTCCCTTACCTTTTCGCAGGTGGGCAGAGTTTGAGTCCTACTGAAAGTGTCTCCTCCATTGATACTGATCAGCTCCCCGTCACCAGGTGGAAACGACGTGGGGAAAACTACCACGTCACTCTTCATTGTGTCTGAGCTAAAACACACGTCATACTGCTGAGTAGATTTGGAGTAAGACCAGCTCCCGTCAGGGTGGGTGGTTATCATTGGGGCGCTGTACCTGCTGAAATTGCCGTCTGTCTTGTGGCATTTTACCGCTATTAAACTGATGAGGCTCAGTAGAAATATCACTGATACTGAGGCTATGGAGATGAGCAGATACAGGTTTAGATCTGAGAAACTCTCCTCCTTTACTGGTAGCTGTCTGAAAGTTGTCTGCATGTCACCTGTACTTTCAACCACCACAACATCGATAGACACAGTGGCAGACAGGGAAGGGTCTCCATTGTCAGACACCACTATGACCAGCGGGTGAGTTTTTAAGTCATTGTCACTCATGCGTCTCTTAGTCCTGATCTCTCCATTGCTGCTTCCAATTCTGAACAGATTCGGCCCCTTTGGTTCAGAGATGTGATAAGAGAGCAGCGCATTGTAACCAGAGTCTGCGTCTACAGCCCTGATCTTGGCCACAAAGTAGCCCGCTTCAGCAGAGTAGGGAATGTTCTCAGAGTTGACAGAGCCTTGGTCAGAATATGGCGGGAGAATAACAGGAGCGTTGTCATTGTCATCCAGGATAAAAACGTTCACAGTCACGTTGCTGCTCAGAGGAGGAACACCGCCGTCTGTGGCCTGAACTTGGAACTGGAATCGTTTCATTTCCTCATAGTTAAACGACTGCAGACTGTGTATTTCGCCCGTCAAATCATTAATGTTGATTAGCGATGAAGCCATAGCACTTCCTTTCAGACAATATGATATATGCGCGTTGTCGTTTTCATCCGCATCATGTGCATTTACGGTAGCTATCAGGTCTCCAACTGGACTATTTTCTTTTAAATACACGTTGACAATGGGCTCTGAAAAGCGGGGTGGGTTGTCGTTCACATCAGAAATGTGCACAGTAACAACACTGGTGCTAGAGAGAGGGGGGATTCCCTCATCTACGGCTGTGATGGTGATGTTGTACTGGGGGTGACGCTCTCTATCTAAAGGTCCGTCCACTACCAGAGAGTACTGGTTTTTATAAGACGACTGCAGTTTAAACGGAACAGTTCCGCTGATGTGGCCGTTTACAACTCCATTTTTACCGCCATCTTTATCAGACAGCATTACTAACGCTACAGCGGCCCCGGACTTAGCATCTTCCCTAACTGTGCTCATGAGTGATGTCACTGATATCTCTGGCGCGTTGTCATTCAAATCAGTGATTTCCACCAAAACTTTGCAGTGTGTGGTTTTTGGAGGATGGCCTTGATCGGCAGCCTGAACTCGAAGTTCTACACCTACATTCTCTTCATAGTCCAGTTCACCTTTCAATAATATGTCCCCGGAATTAGGATTGATAGAGAATAAATTATATTGTTTGGCATTACCGTGTCCCACAAACGAATAGATAATGTTGCTATTCATACCTTCATCTAAATCTGTTGCGGTTAGAGATATTATTTTGGTACCTATCTTAACATTCTCTGCAACTTTCACTTTGTAAAGAGGCTTGCTAAAAACGGGGTTATTATCATTGATATCTAATACATTCACAATAATCTGAAGAGTACCGGATCTGGGAGGTTTTCCTCCGTCTACAGCAGTCAGTACGAGCTGAATTACAGCCTGTTTCTCTCGGTCTAAAGGTTTCTGTAGCACCAACTCAGCAGACACACTCTGATCTCCGCTTTGCACATCCAGAGAGAAGTGTTCATTTGGACTCAGCTTGTAGGTCTTAACGGAGTTACTGCCCACATCCGCGTCCTCAGCTAAAGGTAGAAGAAAACGCTCACCCGCAGCCGCGTTTTCAGAAACATTCAAGGTGACAGAATTGACAGTAAAAATGGGCATATTGTCATTTACATCCAAAATGGTTATTTCAACGCGAAAGATGCTCATGGGATTGTGCGCCACAGCCTGCACACTCAGAGAGCATTTGTCACTGGTCCCGCAAATATCCTCTCGGTCGATTCTTTCATTCACGAACAAAACACCGGACTTCAGATTCACATCAAAATACTTCCTATTCGATTCAGATACAACCTGAAACATACGAGACTCCAGTTCCTGAACATTGAGATTGAGGTCTTTAGCGATATTTCCAACAGCGGTTCCCTTGTTCACCTCCTCTGAGACGGAGTAAGAAATCTGACCGGATGATACCTCCCATAAACAAAGCAGAGGGAACAGAATCCACACGTAAACATCCATCGTTATCCAAGGATCACTTAATATCCGTGAGGCTATTGTGATCAATTCTTTCTATTTGTTTCAACTGCAAGCATGATCGTGTAAATCACCAAAAACTCGTCTGCGTTCCGTGCTTCACCACAACCCTTCTGACAATAACCTTAAACATTAATAGACGCGTCAGAAGGAGGAGTTACTGTAAAGAGAAATCAGATGAAAATATCCACGGTCTGCAGCGACACCACGTGTGTGCACCCTTCACTCATGTATTCAACAATACTTCGTTGATTAGAATGGTGAATGGGATAAGCTACCGCTTTACAGATTTGAGTTTGATATATTCGGAACGTCAGTGAAAAGCATAAAATACCTGTTCTGACTAAATGCAAACGACTCTAAAGTTAGAAAGAACCCAACCTCAAATATGCCAGAAACTCTCGATACACAGGTTGCTGTTCAACTCAGTGGTGCTGAATTTGATCTCGCTGAAAGTCCTCAACAGGATTGTGTCTACTTTGTGGAAGGCTGACACTTAAACAAAACTTAAATAGTTCTTATTCAAACTGTCATTCAAATAACTATTACTATGACATTGTTTATTTAAATAATACAGTGATAATGACAATATACAAATCCAATAGGGCTGTGAAGTAGATACAATCCAGAAAAAACACCTAGCTCTATATTGCAAAAGATCCTTAAAATCCCACACCATTCAATGTCAACAAGTTTTCACTATCGGCTTACCTTCTCGCAGGTGGGCAGAGTTTGAGTCCTACTGAAAGTGTCTCCTCCATTGATACTGATCAGCTCCCCGTCACCAGGTGGAAACGACGTGGGGAAAACTACCACGTCACTCTTCATTGTGTCTGAGCTAAAACACACGTCATACTGCTGAGTAGATTTGGAGTAAGACCAGCTCCCGTCAGGGTGGGTGGTTATCATTGGGGCGCTGTACCTGCTGAAATTGCCGTCTGTCTTGTGGCATTTTACCGCTATTAAACTGATGAGGCTCAGTAGAAATATCACTGATACTGAGGCTATGGAGATGAGCAGATACAGGTTTAGATCTGAGAAACTCTCCTCCTTTACTGGTAGCTGTCTGAAAGTTGTCTGCATGTCACCTGTACTTTCAACCACCACAACATCGATAGACACAGTGGCAGACAGGGAAGGGTCTCCATTGTCAGACACCACTATGACCAGCGGGTGAGTTTTTAAGTCATTGTCACTCATGCGTCTCTTAGTCCTGATCTCTCCATTGCTGCTTCCAATTCTGAACAGATTCGGCCCCTTTGGTTCAGAGATGTGATAAGAGAGCAGCGCATTGTAACCAGAGTCTGCGTCTACAGCCCTGATCTTGGCCACAAAGTAGCCCGCTTCAGCAGAGTAGGGAATGTTCTCAGAGTTGACAGAGCCTTGGTCAGAATAGGGCGGGAGAATAACAGGAGTGTTGTCATTCTCATCCAGGATGAAAACGTTCACGGTCACGTTGCTGCTCAGAGGAGGAACACCACCGTCTGTGGCCTGAACTTGGAACTGGAATCGTTGCATTTCCTCGTAGTTAAACGACTGCAAGGTGTATATTTCTCCAGTTAAAGAGTTCATATTTACCATTGTGGATACCGGTGTGGTATTCCCTTCTTCAATCAATGAATAAGAAATCTGTGCATTTTCATTCATGTCAGAATCATGCGCAGTCACCGTGGCAATAGTAAACCCCACGGGACTATTCTCTTTCAAATAAACGCTTAAGACGCGGTCTGAAAAACGAGGTGAATTGTCGTTCACATCAGAGATGAGAACGGTATGACACTGGAGCTAGAGAGAGGTGGAGTCCCTTCATCCACGGCTAGAATTGTCACATTATACTGGGATGCTAGCTCCCTGTCCAACGGCCCGTCGACCACCAGCGAGTAATAGTTTTTATATGAGGGCTGCAGCTTGAAAGGAACAGTTGTAGCAATGCTACACTGCACCGCTCCGTTTTTACCTCCGTCGCCATCGGTTACGGTAACCAAAGCTACAGCGGTGCCCGCTTTTTCACGTCCTCCTGTACTGTGTCTATGAGGGACGTTACCGAGATGGCAGGTGCGTTGTCATTTTCATCGACAACTTCAACTAAAACTTTACAATGGGTACTTCTGGGAGGAACGCCTCCGTCTTTAGCTTGGACTCTTAACTCAATTGCAGGAGTTTCTTCATGGTCAATAAGTCCCGTTACCTCAATGACTCCTGTCTCGGGATTAATGGTAAATAAATCTGGCCCATTTTCAGTACCATCTCGCACTAAAAAATATGTTATTTCACCGTTCACTCCTTCATCTAAATCCGTTGCTAGAACTGAAACGATCTTAGTGTCTTTTGGCGTATTCTCTTTAACTTTGACTTTGTATAGAGTCTGACTGAAAACGGGAAAATTGTCATTAATATCCATAACATTCACTACGATCTGGAGAGTACCGGATCTGGGAGGTTTTCCCTCCGTCTACAGCAGTCAGTACGAGCTGAATCACAGCCTGTTTCTCTCGGTCTAAAGGTTTCTGTAGCACCAACTCAGCAGACACACTCTGCTCTCCGCTCTGCACATCCAGAGAGAAGTGTTCATTTGACTCAGCTTGTAGGCTTTCACCGAGTTACTGCCCACATCCGGATCTTTGGCGACGGGCAAGAGAAACTTGTCTCCTGCAATAGCATTCTCTGTTATATTCAACGTCAGTTTATTCACAGAGAAAAACGGCACGTTATCGTTTATGTCTAATATGTCTATTTCAATCCGATAAAGACTATGGGGATTTTGTGCCATGGCCTCTACATTTAAGGAACATTTCTTGCTAGTCCCACAAATGTCCTCTCTGTCGATTCTTTCACTGACAAAAAGGGCTCCCGTTTTACGATTTACCTCAAAATATTTCGTCTTGGATCCAGACACAATCTGAAACGTACGGGACTCCAGTTCCTGAACATTAAGATTTAGATCCTTGGCGATATTTCCAACTACGGTTCCCTTGTTCACCTCCTCTGAGACGGAATAGACGATCTGACACGAAGATAAATCCACCAAACAAAGCAGCAGAAAAAGATTACCACAGCAGAAGCATCCGAGGACGGAGAGACCCATCGCTATCCACAGATAAAAAACCTTGATGGCGTCAATGAAAGACGGCATAGAAAAATATACGCCACCTCTTTTTTTCAAAGACCTTCCCAACACATTTGATATCGTGCAACACTGACAAAGCACTATACGCGCAATGGAGGGCAGGAGAGAAAGGAGGAGTTTGTAATAATAGATTAGTGAAAGCACTGCGTTTCAAATCACGGTCTATAGCGACGCCTTGTGTCTACAGAAGTTAGAGCGCACTCTTCAATCCAGTTTCTACAACTTAAAGTATGGTCCCTGACAGCTCGCACTGATATTCATAGAGACTTCCTGCAAATCTAGATGTGCCAGCTACTATTATTTGCATAGTGTTACACGATGATTCCAGACAGGATTGTGAATTCAAAGAGCGGAGTAGCACATTTGCAGATGTCTCTGTCCAGCACAGCGGTGCTGAACATGAACTTCATTGCATTGCAATGCAGCGTAATCAACAATCATAAACAATCGTTAAACATTTTAAAACACATGTCAAAAATAAACTATACACAATAGTATCCACGTTGCATTATGCAATTTCCTTTTAGTAGTATGAAATCTCCTTACCTTCTCGCAGGTGGGCAGAGTTTGAGTCCTACTGAAAGTGTCTCCTCCATTGATACTGATCAGCTCCCCGTCACCAGGTGGAAACGACGTGGGGAAAACTACCACGTCACTCTTCATTGTGTCTGAGCTAAAACACACGTCATACTGCTGAGTAGATTTGGAGTAAGACCAGCTCCCGTCAGGGTGGGTGGTTATCATTGGGGCGCTGTACCTGCTGAAATTGCCGTCTGTCTTGTGGCATTTTACCGCTATTAAACTGATGAGGCTCAGTAGAAATATCACTGATACTGAGGCTATGGAGATGAGCAGATACAGGTTTAGATCTGAGAAACTCTCCTCCTTTACTGGTAGCTGTCTGAAAGTTGTCTGCATGTCACCTGTACTTTCAACCACCACAACATCGATAGACACAGTGGCAGACAGGGAAGGGTCTCCATTGTCAGACACCACTATGACCAGCGGGTGAGTTTTAAGTCATTGTCACTCATGCGTCTCTTAGTCCTGATCTCTCCATTGCTGCTTCCAATTCTGAACAGATTCGGCCCCTTTGGTTCAGAGATGTGATAAGAGAGCAGCGCATTGTAACCAGAGTCTGCGTCTACAGCCCTGATCTTGGCCACAAAGTAGCCCGCTTCAGCAGAGTAGGGAATGTTCTCAGAGTTGACAGAGCCTTGGTCAGAATAGGGCGGGAGAATAACAGGAGTGTTGTCATTCTCATCCAGGATAAAAACGTTCACAGTCACGTTGCTGCTCAGAGGAGGAACACCACCGTCTGTGGCCTGAACTTGGAACTGGAATCGTTTCATTTCCTCGTAGTTAAACGACTGCAGACTGTGTATTTCGCCCGTCAAATCGTTAATGTTGATTAACGATGAAGCCTTAGCACTATCTTTCAGAGAATATGATACATGCGCGTTGTCGTTTTCATCCGCATCATGTGCATTTACGCTCAGTACCAGGTCTCCTACTGGACTATTTTCTTTTAAATACACGTTGACAATGGGCTCTGGGAAGCGGGGTGGGTTGTCGTTCACATCAGAAATGTGCACAGTAACAACACTGGTGCTAGAGAGAGGGGGGGTTCCCTCATCTACGGCTGTGATGGTGATGTTGTACTGGGGGTGACGCTCTCTATCTAAAGGTCCGTCCACTACCAGAGAGTACTGGTTTTTATAAGACGACTGCAGTTTAAACGGAACAGTTCCGCTGATGTGGCCGTTCACAACTCCATTTTTACCACCATCTTTATCAGAGAGTCTTATCAATGCAACCGCAGCACCTAATTCAGAATCCTCTCTAACTGTGCTCATGAGAGAAGTCGTTGATATCTGTGGAGCATTGTCATTTATATCGATTATTTCTACCAAAACTTTGCAGTGTGTGGTTTTTGGAGGATGGCCTTGATCGGCAGCCTGAACTCGCAGTTCTACACCTACTTTCTCTTCATAGTCCAGATCACCTTTCAATGATATTTCCCCGGAATTAGGATCGATAGAAAATAAGTCATACTGCTTAGCATTACCGTGTCCAACAAACGAGTATATATTTTACTATTCAAACCTTCATCTATATCTGTTGCGGTTAGAGATATTATTTTGGTACCCATCTTACATTCTCTGCAACTTTCACTTTGTAAAGAGGCTTGCTAAAAACGGGGTTGTTATCATTGTTATCTAATACATTCACCATAATCTGTACCGTCCCTGATCTGGGAGGTTTTCCTCCGTCTACAGCGGTCAGTACGAGCTGAATCACAGCCTGTTTCTCTCGGTCTAAAGGTTTCTGTAGCACCAACTCAGCAGACACACTCTGCTCTCCTCCGCTCTGCACATCCAGAGAGAAGTGTTCATTTGGACTCAGCTTGTAGGTCTTGACTGAGTTACTGCCCACATCCGCGTCCTCAGCTAAAGGTAGAAGAAAACGCTCACCCGCCGCCGCGTTTTCAGAAACATTCAACGTGACGGTTTTTACAGTAAAAATTGGACCGTTGTCATTTATATCCAAAATAATTATTTCACACGCGAAAGATGCTCATAGGGATTGTGCGCCACAGCCTCTACACTCAGAGAGCATTTCTCATTGGTCCCGCAAAGCTCTTCTCGGTCGATTCTCTCATTCACGAACAAAACACCGGACTTCAGATTCACATCAAAATACTTCTTATTCGATTCAGATACAACCTGAAACATACGAGACTCCAGTTCCTGAACATTGAGATTGAGGTCTTTAGCGATATTTCCAACAGCGGTTCCCTTGTTCACCTCCTCTGAGACGGAGTAAGAAATCTGACCGGATGATACCTCCCATAAACAAAGCAGAGGGAACAGAATCCACACGGAAACATCCATCGTTATCCAATGATCACTTAATATCCGTGAGGCTATTGTGATAAATTCTTTCTATTTGTTTCAACTGCAAGCATGATCGTGTAAATCCCCGAAATCTTGTCTGCGTTCCGTGCTTCACCACATCCCTTCTGACAATAACCTTAAACATTAATAGACGCGTAAGAAGGAGGAGTTCCTAAATAGATAAATCAGATGAAAATATCCACGGTCTGCAGCGACACCACGTGTGCGCACCCTTCGCTGATATATTCAACAATACTTCGTTGATTAGAATGGTGAATGGAATAAGATACCGCTTTAAAAATTTGCGTGTGAGATATTCAGAACCTAGTAGAAAAATATCATAAACGTTCTGGCATACAAATAACTCTAAAGTTACTAAAAGAAACCAACCTCAAACGAGCCAGAAACTCTAGAGACACAAGTTGCTGTCCAACTCAGTGGTGCTGAATTTGATCGCGCTGAATCCTCAACAGGATTGTGTGTACTTTGTGGAAGTCTGACACTTAAACACAACTTAAATAGTGCTTATTCAAACGTTCATTCAAATAACTATTACTACGACATTGTTTACTTATATAATACAATGATAATGACAATGAACCAATACAATAGGGCTGTGAAGTAGATCAAATCCAGAAAACAGACCTAGCTCCATATTGCAAAAAATCCTTCAAATCCCACACCATTCAATGTCAGCAAGTTTTCACTATCGGCTTACCTTCTCGCAGGTGGGCAGAGTTTGAGTCCTACTGAAAGTGTCTCCTCCATTGATACTGATCAGCTCCCCGTCACCAGGTGGAAACGACGTGGGGAAAACTACCACGTCACTCTTCATTGTGTCTGAGCTAAAACACACGTCATACTGCTGAGTAGATTTGGAGTAAGACCAGCTCCCGTCAGGGTGGGTGGTTATCATTGGGGCGCTGTACCTGCTGAAACTTCCGTCTGTCTTGTGGCATTTTACCGCTATTAAACTGATGAGGCTCAGTAGGAATATCACTGACACGGAGGCTATGGAGATGAGCAGATACAGGTTTAGATCTGAGAAACTCTCCTCCTTTACTGGTAGTTGTCTGAAAGTTGTCTGCATGTCACCTGTACTTTCAACCACCACAACATCGATAGACAAAGTGGCAGACAGGGAAGGGTCTCCATTGTCAGACACCACTATGACCAGCGGGTGAGTTTTTAAGTCATTGTCACTCATGCGTCTCTTAGTCCTGATCTCTCCATTGCTGCTTCCAATTCTGAACAGATTCGGCCCCTTTGGTTCAGAGATGTGATAAGAGAGCAGCGCATTGTAACCAGAGTCTGCGTCTACAGCCCTGATCTTGGCCACAAAGTAGCCCGCTTCAGCAGAGTAGGGAATGTTCTCAGAGTTGACAGAGCCTTGGTCAGAATAGGGCGGGAGAATAACAGGAGTGTTGTCATTCTCATCCAGGATAAAAACGTTCACAGTCACGTTGCTGCTCAAGGGAGGAACACCACCGTCTGTGGCCTGAACTTGGAACTGGAATCGTTTATTTTCTTCGTAGTTAAAAGACTGCAGACTGTGTATTTCGCCCGTCAAATCATTAATGTTGATTAGCGATGAAACCTTAGCACTACCTTTCAGAGAATAAGATATATGCGCATTGTCGTTTTCATCCACGTCATGAGCAATCACGCTCACTACCAGGTCTCCAACGGGACTATTTTCTTTTAAATACACGTTGACAATGGGCTCTGGGAAGCGGGGTGGGTTGTCGTTCACATCAGAAATGTGCACAGTAACAACACTGGTGCTAGAGAGAGGGGGGGTTCCCTCATCTACGGCTGTGATGGTGATGTTGTACTGGGGGTGACGCTCTCTATCTAAAGGTCCGTCCACTACCAGAGAGTACTGGTTTTTATAAGAAGACTGCAGTTTAAACGGAACAGTTCCGCTGATGTGGCCGTTCACAACTCCATTTTTACCGCCATCTTTATCAGACAGCATTACTAACGCTACCGCAGCCCCTAATTCAGCATCTTCCCTAACTGTGCTCATGAGTGACGTCACTGATATCTGTGGCGAGTTGTCATTCAAATCAGTAATTTCGACCAAAACTTTGCAGTTTGTGGTTTTTGGAGGATGGCCTTGATCGGCAGCCTGAACTCGCAGCTCTACACCTACATTGTCTTCATAGTCCAGGTCACCTTTCAATAATATTTCCCCGGAATTAGGATTGATAGAGAATAAGTCATATTGTTTGGCATTACCGTGTCCCGCAAAAGAATAGATAATTTTACCATTCATACCTTCATCTAAATCCGTTGCGGATAGAGATATTATTTTGGTACCGATCTTAACATTCTCTGCCATTTTCACTTTATAAAGAGGTTTGCTAAAAACGGGGTTATTATCGTTGATATCTAAAACATTCACCATAATCTGTAACGTCCCTGATCTGGGAGGTTTTCCTCCGTCTACAGCAGTCAGTATGAGCTGAATCACAGTCTGTTTCTCTCGGTCTAAAGGTTTCTGTAGCACCAACTCAGTAGACACACTCTGCTCTCCTCCGCTCTGCACATCTAGTGAGAAGTGTTCATTTGGAACCAGCTTGTAGGTCTTGACTGAGTTACTGCCCACATCTGCGTCCTCAGCTAAAGGTAAAAGAAAACGCTCACCCGCCACTGCGTTTTCATAAACATTCAAAGTGAGGGATTTAACCGTAAATATTGGACCATTGTCATTTTTATCCAAAATAAATATTTCAACGCGAAAGATGCTCATGGGATTGTGCGCCACAGCCTGTACACTCAGAGAGCATTTCTCACGGGTCCCACAAAGCTCCTCTCGGTCGATTCTCTCATTCACGAACAAAACACCGGACTTCAGGTTCACATCAAAATACTTTTTGGTCGATTCAGATACAACCTGAAACATACGA
>CAEFZP010000741.1:0-2500 GCA_903064625.1 Mallotus villosus
GGACAACACAGACACATCTCAGAACAGTCCAGAACGTGGGCCATCCTATCAGAGGACAACACAGACACATCTCAGAACAGTCCAGAACGTGGGCCATCCTATCAGAGGACAACACAGACACATCTGAGAACCTGGGCCATCCTATCAGAGGACAACACAGACACATCTGAGAACAGTCCAGAGAGGTCTGATCCTTCTAAACCACGGCTGCTCTGAGTCTGAGTAAACAGACCACAGCCTACCTAACTCATGCACAGGGATCCACTAAGAACACCACTTTGAAACACTCTGTGTCTGAAAACAAATCCAGCTCCTTTTTCCCCCCCCCAAAGGAAAAATATTCTGGATACATTTTTCACCCTTTCGCTATCATCTAAGTGATATGTGCTCTGCCAGTTGATATTGATGGGTGGCCTGGCGCAGCGTGAGCCCTTCGGGAAAGCTTGAAATCCTGGGAACCAGACAACAGAATCTCCCGCGTCTTCCGTTTCACCTGGAGACGATGAGGAAGTGAGGACACAAAGCAGCTGGAGGAACAGCGGGGCGACGCAGAAGAAGAAGCAACCAGGATGGAACACTGGATGAACTCCCGGAGCTCTGACGGGACCCCTCGAATGCTCTAACCGCTAGCTACACCGATTTGCACACCCTGAGCCAGGAACTGACGGCTAGCAGGAGGGAAGACTTCCAGAGGGGTTAAGACGGTCGCTGCGATCAATCAGGAGAACATCTGCCCTACACATCTGGGTTCTGCAACCCAAGCAACACGTGCAGAAACCGATCGGCGGACCACACCTGTCGTAACACGCGCCGACCACACCCACGCCCTCCGCGGAGGTCAGGGAGACGCAAGCCGGAGAAGAAAATATCAAACGCCAGAAAGCGTCACCTCAGACCTAAACGGAGGGAGAGAGCGTGACGATGATCTGAACACTTGGCACGGAGCTGGTGGTGAATCGCATATATTTTGTGCGTTCTTGTCTGCGTGTGTAAGTGTGTTTGTGTCTGCTGGCTGGACTGCTGTACGGGGCGTGTGTGTCTAACTGCCTGTTCGCCTGTCTGTGTGTATAGGCTGTGTGTACAGTTTGTGTGTGCCTGTGTGTGTGTGTGTGGGTGTCTGTGAGTGTGTGTGTGTGTGTGCGTATGTCTGCAAAGTGTATGTGCATGTGTGCGGGTCTAAGAAGGGTATGAGGACAAGGCAGGGCGAGTGGGAAGCGGCAGGGGAGAAAGTGTGCCGCCTGTGGAGAGTTGGAGAGCGAGTATCATAGAGACTTATATGAGAGTCGGCCTAGGTCATGAGTATGGGCCTCTCTTCATCTTAGTCGTGCTGAAGCAGAAAGCAGAAACGATCATTTATCTTATATCTCTCTTCCATCTCCTATCTATTGTGTCTGGGTGTGTATGTTTGTTTTTGTGCAGAGCCAGAGCAAGCACTCTATCTCTCTCTCTCCGAGGGGGAGGAAGGCGAAGAAAGAGAGCTTGGAGCGAGAGAGAGTCGAGAAGAGAGGTGGAGAGAGAGGGCTTGGCACGGCTCACGGGGGTGGGGGGGAGCAAAATTGGGGGAAGAGAGAGAGAAGAGAGGTAGAGAGGAGAGAGGAGAAGCGAGAGAGAGAGGAGGTGCTGGGGAAGAGAGAGAGGAGATGGCGAAACCGAAGTAGAGTTAGAGGAGAGGAGAGGAGAGGAAGAGAGAGAGAGAGAGAAGAGAGATGGGGGCGGGGCGAGTGGGCAGATTGAGATCTCTATCTCTTCGCGATCTATCTAGAGCTTCTCTCTATCTACTCTGTGTTTCATTTCAAACCTGCAGGAGTTGGAGTCAGTGGACAGATAATCTAGAATGTAGGCCTTAGACTCTGGAAGACCGGAGGAATCCCGTTGGCTGTGAGCCGGTGGTGGACTAGTAATTTGTTAGCAGTCTCAGTGATGACAGCTCACGCAGGCCAATACTAGCCCAGACAAACAACCCCAGGACCCCCGGGCCCTTTGGGATCGTCAGAATTTCAGAGGACAAGAACAACTAAACCCGAGACAAAAGAAAGAAAACACAAAAAAAAAAGACACACAAAGGGAAGGGGGTAAAGAGCCAAGGAGACAACAGCGAGACGAGAAAGGGATACAAAGCCCACCCGCCAAAACACCACAACGCGCGTCCTCGCCGCGCGGCGCGAAACATCTCTCGCTTTGTCTAGCAAGCGAACCCCCTAACCCCTCCCTCCCACCCTCTTCCTCCCCCTCTCTCTCTCTCTCACCCCTCTCCCCCCCCCCCTATCTCCTCTAGCTTATAAAAACCACTCTCTGCTGCCATGATGAGCCTCAGAAGCCTTTCCTGAATTTATTTTTCTTTCGGTTTTTCAAAAGAGGGGGGAAGGGAATGAGGGGTTCTTTGGCTTCTCCGGGTCTGTGTGTGTGTGTGTGTGTGTGTTATATTGAATATGTGTGGTGTGTGTGTGGGTGTGTGTGTGTGTGTGTGAGACTCTGTTAGCAGAGCGAGAGAGGAGAGAGA
>CAEFZP010000741.1:5000-64563 GCA_903064625.1 Mallotus villosus
CACACACACACCCACACACACACACACACACCACACACACACACACACACACACACACACACACCCCTGGTGTTGGGGTCTGACATTAGATAGAGCCTAAAAACACACATTAGGCACACAAAAAAAGGAAAAAGGAATACTTCCAGCTCTGCTCTAGGTAGTACAAAAATAACAGTATTTAGTCTTGATATTTAACGGAGTGTGAAATAAGACCCAGCAGACCTTATATTTGCTCCGGCGAGTGGTGTCTGTGATTTAGAGCTTAGCAAGATTGCTGACAAGGCAATTATTTTATTCCCTCCTTTGTCATCCAATGCAGAGCTTCGCTGAGAGACAGGAATGTCCCTCTCTCTCTCTCTCTCTCTCTCTAAATCAAACCTAAATCAGCCCTGACTCGGAGCTCATTTACACGAAATGCCCGGGGTCCAGGGGGACGAATCAATCCCAGATTGTCAGATGAGACATTTACTAAGAGAGAACTTACTAATGAAGAGTGTGAGGTTGAGAAAAGGATTTCAAGGCACCTTTTAAACAAAGTCTGAAATGGACCAGGACCAGGAAGGAAACCAGTTGCTGCGGCAACCAGACCAGAGGAACTCTTCCTGTCCTCTTATAAGAACCCTGGTCCACCTAGACTGGTACCAGACTAGCCCACCTGGTCCACCTAGACTGGTACCAGACTAGCCCACCTGGTCCACCTAGACTGGTACCAGACTAGCCCACCTGATCCACCTAGACTGGTACCAGACTAGCCCACCTGGTCCACCTAGACTGGTACCAGACTAGCCCATCTGTTCCAGTACTCCTCCTTTCACTGTACAAGGTTGACCGTCGTGTCAAGTCATGACTGGGTTTTGAAGCACGTCCTTAAGATCCGACCGAGGAGCGGCCTGCGCTTCGCCCGGAGCCTGGAGCCCGAGTACGGCTAGCGTGCGGCACCACAAACCCACACGGGCCTGGAGGACGAACCGGGGGGGAGCGTCCCGGACGCCGCCACGCCCGCCTCCGGCTGCAGAGTTACTGCATGCGCTCCGTCAGCTGGGCAGATTAGGAGGATCCGCGAGCGAGCGTCAGGAGAGTTGTGATCATAAACAGAGGCTGCTGTTTTAATGGTGTCAGTGCTGTCTGGTGTCAGTGCAAGCTACTTGGCCGGGGAGCCGGCTACCATGCCGACGAGAAGCAGCCTCTGTTAGCTAGCTGTGTGACTCAGATGTGTGCTGTACACCATGCAGGTGTACAGGACTATAGTAGGGGGGTTGAAGAGGCGTAAACACTGATTGGACGGCGGTGGAACTGACCATCCCCTGTCCTCGTCCTCTCCCAGCTCCTCCAGGTCCACCTCGGGAGCCTCGTCAGTGATGGCCGACGACAGCTTGGTCTTGAAGCGGTCGAGGAGCGCCAGAGTCTAGGAGAGGGGGGGCGAAAGGGTCAAAGGTCATCAGCAACGAAAGGAGCTGTGAGCGGCTCCGTCAGAGACGTGTGTGTGTGTGAGTGTGTGAGTGTGTGTGTGTGTGTGAGAGTGTGTGTGTGAGAGTGTGTGGTGTGAGAGTGTGTGTGTGTGAGAGTGTGTGTGTGGTGTGTGTGTGAGAGTGTGTGTGTGTGAGGGTGTGTGTGTGAGAGTGTGTGTGTGTGAGTGTGTGTGAGAGTGTGTGTGTGTGAGAGTGTGTGTGTGTGAGTGTGCTTGTGTGTGAGTGTGTGTGTGTGTGAGAGTGTGTGTGTGAGTGTGTGTGTGTGTGAGAGTGTGTGTGTGTGCTTGTGTGTGTGTGTGTGTGTGTGTGTGTGTGTGTGTGTGTGAGGTTCACCTGAGCCTCCCTCGTTGAGCCCCTCTTCAGTTTCTCCTTCCTCTGGGCCTCGTACTTCTTCCTGCCCTCCAGGAACTCGGCCACCGCCTCGCTGGACGCAGGCTTGGCCTCTGGACAGGAAGAGGGAGAAGGACAAGAAGAAGAACTCGTCAAGCAAAAGTTATCCCCCAGTTAGACCGGACCTTACGATACTGAAACAGCCCCTATCGTCACTTGGACGTTATGATACTGAAACAGCCTGTGACTGGGACCTTACAATACTGAAATAGCCCGTATCGTCACTGGGACCTTACGATCCTGAAACAGGTTTATATACATATATATTTTTATTTTATTTACAAAAGTGCATTTCGTCAGGCACTGTCAGGGACGAGGACGAGGTTACCATAGATACACGAACCTGCCTGGACAAGTCGACTACAAAGGCTGGGAAGTTGATCTGAGGATCTGATCTGAGGACTGCTGAATGAATGATTGCCTCCCAGTTTAACGAGGAGACCTCTCTCAGCCATGAAAGCGCTCAGCGTCAGCTTCATCCGAGACCCTCAGAGATACTGTAAACGTGTGTTCTCTGAAGGACGGAGAGGAAAACGGGACCAAATCTTCCTGATTCGGCCTTGAGGCTGGATGGAGGGACAGGATAACTATTCCTCAGGGCGGGCAGGTAGAAATGAGAAAACCAAGTCACTCAAAATACGAACGTAACAAAATCAGGATCAAGATCTGAGCTCAGCGACACTTAGATCGACTCCAACACCCCTGTTGCAGTCAGCAGGTAGAGTAAGGAAGGATTGTTCCCTACCAGAGAGCTGAATTACTCAACTTTAAACAGAAAGAGCTCAATCTCACACACACACACGACCAGTGGTTGGCCAGGGGTGGGAGAGACCGTGTCTCACAGCAGACCCTGTCTCACAGCAAGGGGCCCTGTCTCACAGCAGACCCTGTCTCACAGCAAGGGGCCCTGTCTCACAACACCTGTCTCACAGCAGACCCTGTCTCACAGTAGACCCTGTCTCACAGCAAGGGGCCCTGTCTCACAACACCTGTCTCACAGCAGACCCTGTCTCACAGCAGACCCTGTCTCACAGCAAGGGGCCTGAAAGCTGTGAAATGAGGTGTCGGTGTGGATCCGGAATCCAAACTGTCCATCTGCCTCCATATAAGGTCAGATTTCACAAGCATACCTTCAGGGATCCTCCAGCTGAAAGCGGGCCTGTGACATCTTGATAAATCATGAGGCGTGCTGGCTTTAATACCTTCCATCTTTTTATTTATGCCGTTTTGTTTTGTGTTGCTTCGCAGTGCATTAAACCCGTGGTTGAGAGGCTAGAGAGCGATGGGAGGGAGAGAGAGACTGACAGAGAGAGAGGTAGAGGGGAGAGAGAGAGACAGAGAGAGGTGGGAGAGGGACACAGAGAGAGAGGTAGAGGGGGGAGAGAGAGAGACCGAGAGGTGGGAGAGGGACACAGAGAGAGAGGTAGAGGGGGGGAGAGAGAGAGACAGAGAGGTGGGAGAGGGACACAGAGAGAGAGAGGTGGGAGAGGGACACAGAGAGAGAGGTAGAGGGGGGGGAGAGAGAGACAGAGAGGTGGGAGAGAGAGAGACAGAGAGAGGCGGGAGAGGGACACAGAGAGAGAGAGGTGGGAGAGAGACAGAATCAGAGAGTGTTGACGGTGGTGTTGTCTCAAAGCGTTAACGTGCTTCGGCAAACTCTCCTGGATCCGACACCCCCGGCAGTGATGTCAGGCGGAGCAGCGTCTAGACCTCCCTCCTCCTCCTCCAACGCCGGCACACTTCTTTCCACAACAACCCGGAGAGATGTCACGGCGGCGGGCGGCTGGGGAGACAGGCGAGCAAGGGCCCCCAAACCCCTGACACGTCCCCCGTGGGACTAAACACATGACGTAGCGCAGGCCCTCTCTCTCTCTCTCCACCTGTCATTTATTAAGTGGCGCGATGTTGCGAAGGCTTCTGGCTTCCAACAGTGCTGCATTGTCTGAGGGAGCGCTGCGGAGCGCAGAGCGAGGAGGTCTGAAGGGTGCGTGCGTGCGGCGCGTTACCTAGCCTATTCTTAGTGCGACAAACCTTTCCTTTAACGACTCGCGTCGAGGTCGGGTTAAATCACATCCTGAAAATGGTTCGCTACCTGGAAAACAGGCACAGGGGTTTGTTATTCAAAGGTTGCAGCTGACCAGAGACAATCTTCTCCTTCACATGGTTACGCACCGGGTGGGTCCTTAAGCTGAATACCACATGTTTACGTCTTCTATTTAGTACATTTGTGGCGACGGTCACATTTACACATTTGATCAATTAGGACCGTATTAACCCACATTCGAGATTCAGCTGAGCTGGTCACTGACTGCGGAGTCTAAACGTAGAGGAGGTGGTTTGGGGCCAAACCAATGAGGCAGCTGTACCTGAAACCAGGCCTTGTCCAAACGAACCAGATGCAGAACAGCTTGATTCAAGCCAGGTACAGTGGTACCCACACAGCACAAAGACTCGAATATGTCTTCTCCCGATGTCAAACCACACATATTCGGTCAAAGTAACCACTATGTCTAGATCTGATTACATACTGTCGAGACCATAGTTGTATTAAGATGTATTTGACTTGTGTCATACCTTTGGAGACTCCATTAACTGCTGCTGAAACTATTACTGTCCTCATGGACACCAGCACATCTCGGGTTCAACTACAACAACTATGATATTTGTTTTGCTCCATTCAGTAAGCAGGCTGTTCTACAGACAGTGAAAATGTAGTTCAGGAGAAGCTCAATTGATTAACAGAAATCGTTCTGTCTCTGGGGAGGGTGTCTATCGTTTCAGTCCAGGAAACCACACAGTTACTCTGGTTTCACCACACATACTGGGCCACAAATACTCTTGTTTCACCACACATACTGGGCCACAAATACTCTTGTTTCACCACACATACTGGGCCACAAATACTCTTGTTTCACCACACATACTGGGCCACAAATACTCTGTTTCACCACACATACTGGGCCACAAATACTCTTGTTTCACCACACATACTGGGCCACAAATACTCTTGTTTCACCACACATACTGGGCCACAAATACTCTTGTTTCACCACACATACTGGGCCACAAATACTCTTGTTTCACCACACATACTGGGCCACAAATACTCTTGTTTCACCACACATACTGGGCCACAAATACTCTTGTTTCACCACACATACTGGGCCACAAATACTCTTGTTTCACCACACATACTGGCGCCACAAATACTCTTGTTTCACCACACATACTGGGCCACAAATACTCTTGTTTCACCACACATACTGGGCCACAAATACTCTGAATTCCGTGCAGCCGTCAGAATCCCTCTCGACACGGCGTTCCAAAGCGTGCGGGCGACTCTCGCTCCTCGTCCACTCCGCAGGTCGGAAGTCTGCCCGGGGGTGCAAATCTCTCTTGATTTACGAGGGACGTCTTTCCATTGGCTTCTGCCTCCCAACCGACACAGGTGACGTGTAGGAAGCTGAATGCCGGCTGAATGCCGACGCCCCAGGGTCCAGCAAGAGGAACACACTACACCGTCTCCAGCTGGATCACTAAGTACTATCCTTCCAGTTTGATGGCCATTCGACAACTACATTCCTCTCCTCTCCCGTCACCTGGGTCGAGCCACAAATCAAGATGCTGTTGTCGGGGCAACGTCGGGTTGTTGGAATGAGCCACGCCCCCTTGTTGGGGAGTAGGCGTCCGATTGGCCCTCACTTCCACCAATCGGCGGTCGGTCTAGAACGGTTCCGAAAGCCTCAAGCACCGACCACACGTTGAACCTGACCCATCGATCAACAGGCTCCGTTTCTAAAGAGTTTAGAAACGGAGCGCCTCGAAGCACACCCAGACAGTAACACTGTCCAAATCCATCATGGTCAAACAGAGGTGCCTAATGACCCAGACTCCAGCTGCAGCGTGAGCGTTGCAGACTGGAGCAGGATCTGTTGGCTTGGATCACCAGACCTATCAGAGGGAAGAGGATTATTAAACCAGTAAAACATTACGGAACGGTACGTTTTGGCTACTGAGCCCAATGCCTGACCCTAACCTTACATTTTAGTCATTTAGCAGACACTCTTAACCAGAGCGACTTACAGTAAGTACAGGGACATTACCCAAGTAGGGTGAAGTGCCTTGCCCAAGCACACAACGTCATTTGGCACGGTCGGGAATCGAACTGGCAACCTTCGAATTAATAGCCCGACGCCCTAACCGCTCAGCCATCTGACCAACCTTAAGTATTAGTGGGAAATATTTCAATTCAGCCATCGTTAACCTTCATTATAAGAGCCAGGCTGATTTAACAAAAACACACAAAAATGAGATTAGACCATAAAGAAGTGTTGAACTAAACTTATCACTGACTGAACCTGAGCACAGGGACGAATTATAAACGGCAACCGTTATTAATCATCAAAGTCGACTGATGTTTGAAAGGCTGTCTTTGTCGCAAATTTTCTTCCACATCAACAATTTGACTGACAAGGCGCCATTGAAATTAAACAGCACAGAGACATAACCTGTATAAATAACTTTGAGTGAAAGAAAGAATGTTGCCACATCATTTAGGGTGGGCAAAAAACGGACAGTGTTTTTAGCTTGTCTCTCTTATTTTTGGCTCTCGGGACCCAAAATCATGCCAAGACAGAGAAAACCAGACTTACAGGAACATACTATAATTTATGTCTTTAAAATTGTAGAGATGTCTGTCGAAAATAATAACTAAAAAACTTTACAAATGTCTCTTTTAGCTCCGGCTGGTGGACCCTGAGGAGACGATTGCCTTTCCCCCGCTCGAAAAAGACACCAGACGCCCAGAGAGTGGGCAGCTGTTGTTAGTGCCTGCAGGAAGAATGTGTTTGCTTCTGGGACAGAACACAAAGGCTGTGTGGACATAAGAACACCATGAGGACTAGAGTCCAGCCCTTCTGTAAGCTGCAAGGATGAGATCAGTGACCGTCTGAACATGGCCTCATCGCACTCTCAGGAAATACCATAGAAACACCACCTCACAACTCTACCTACACTAACTTATTCAAGGCAGTATATATATATATATATACACTTCTCAAAAGAATTAAAGGAACACTTTGAAAACACATCAGATATCAATGTGAATAAATATTATGTTGGAGATCTATAGCTACTGATATGCAATAGCCTGATAAAAACTAACTAACTAACTGTTCCTCTAATTATTTTGAGCAGTGTATATATATATATATATTTTAAAGAACCTACAATGACGCAATAGGATGATATAAATACAACTATATATAAATAAAAGAATAACAATGGATTGTTTATCCTATGTTTAGGACAACAGGATGGGTTTGTGTGATGACGGCCAACATTATCCAGTGGGAGGCCATTCGTGACCAGACGTCAGGGAAAATCGTTCTAGAAAATTCTACTTTAGAATCTGATCTGGTTATGGGGGCTACCCGGTAGCAGGGTTCGAATCTGGCCTGGGCCCTTTACTGCATGTCTCCCCCTCCCCTCTCCTCCCCTCTCCTCCCCTCTCCTCTCCATCTCTCTCTCTGTCTCCCTGCCTTTCCTGTCACACTTCACTTAATCCTCATACTGTCCAATAAATCATGAAAAATGCAAAAAATAAATAACAAACACACACACACACACACACAGACACACACACACACACATAATGTGCTCTAAGACTTAGCTGGTGGAGCTCCAGGTTCAGTTTCATGGCTTCCCCTCGTGTTTTCTTGGACATTGCTGGGGACAAGGAGAACATGCCCACGCTCAACGACCCGTGATTCCTCCTGGCTAGGCATGAGAGGGGGACTCGGTCCAAGCAGAGGGACTCAGTCCAGGCATGAGAGGGGGAGACTCGCTCCAAGCACAACATGTGCACAAGCAACTCCACAGTTCCATCCTCTGCTATTTCATTCTCATAAAAAAATTATACAAAAATAAAAAAAACGATAAAAAAGATTTAAAAAAAACACATAGGCTCTAACAGAAATGTAGAGTATTTTAAGTCTTCCCTGAGTGTTTCTTTTAAAGGTGCTTTTTGAGGAGGGAAGTAAATAAGACCCTTCTGTCACTCCTTGAAAATAAATTGGGTCACAGATCACGAGACCGTACTTCTACAAGTCTTCATTAAGTCAAGACTGCTTTGGATATCATGCTCTTTATTCAGATCCCTCTGTCGAAACGCAACACAAAAGAACAATACTCAATTCTCTCTCCGCCACAGAAATGTAAGGAATGTTCTGAGTGTGTTCGACTGCGTGGCCGAATACACTGCTAGTACGCAGCACGAGAATGTCTTTACGTTTGAACGACGGACCAATAGGAGGACGGATATACACCAAAACTTCGTAAGATCCAATCAAAAGCCATAATCCGAGTAATACCGGATTTTCTCGAGTGAACCCCAGGACGGGCGAGAGACTACTGTCAACAGGCCAGGCCTGCAGGTCGTGAGTATAACCTCTCACAGCACTCAAGGAAGGCAGAGCACAACAGTATCCCCATACAAAGCTGTACGACGGTGGTCAGAGGTCATCCCGAGCAAAGCTCAAGCACACATTAGTAGTTGCTGAAAGCAGGGTACCAACCCGAGAAGCCAGGCATTAGAGCTGGTTGGGAAACCCCTGAAAGGATTGACCTTCGAGGTTAGCCCTGGTTGGAGGAGTCTGAGGAAGGTCTGTGCAAACGGCCACGCAAACAAGGGGCGTGTCCACGGCGGAGGCCATTCCTGCGTGCCTTGGAGGCTCCTATGCAGAGAGATGAGACGAAACAAGAGCCCACCACATCACACAGCATTCTTCTTCTTCTCTGGTTCAGGCTCAGGATTCACAGCATTCTTCTTCTCTGGTTCATGCTCAGGATTCGCAGCATTCTTCTTCTTCTCCGGTTCAGGCTCAGGATTCACAGCATTCTTCTTCTTCTCTGGTTCAGGCTCAGGATTCACAGCATTCTTCTTCTCTGGTTCAGGCTCAGGATTCACAGCATTCTTCTTCTTCTCCGGTTCAGGCTCAGGATTCACAGCATTTCAGCAGACGTCCGGACTCCCTGAGGAGACCGCCGGCCCATGAAACCTAAAAGGTTCCGTCCAGTGGAATGCTTCTTACGCTTCCAAACCAGAGATGTGAAACGACGAGCTTCACATGCCTCCTGCGAGTCACAGAGGTGGAGGTGGAGAGGAGAGAGACAGAGAGAGAGAGGAGGACGAGAGAGAAGAGGAAGAGAGAGGGAAAGTCAGAAAGAGAAAAGAGTCGATAGAAGAGACAGAGAAAGAGACAAAGAAAGAGAGTCAGATGAGTGACAGAGAGAGACAGAGAGAGAGACTGAGAGAAAGAGAGAGACGGACATCAAGTCCTCCTGGCTCCTCTCCACAACAGGAGGGTGTATGTGGAAGACAGCAACAATGCTGGTGTCATTTCTCCCTGTCTGGGGAACTGGCTGTCTGTTTTCATCACCATCAGATGAAAACAGGAACCAGGATGGATCCCACGGGTCTAAGAGACGATCGTCTCAGGAACCCGGCGGTTCTCACCAAAAGCCCCACGGACCATGGGTACGTTGCGAAACATTTCCCCACACAGTCCAGGGTCTCGCTCCGGGCGGTGTGCTTTTCACAGCCGTCTAGAGCTGTGCTTCATCTTGGATGATGAACCAGCATGCTGTATTCTGGGAGGCTGGGGGGGGTTGTGTGGAGGCTGTGTGGAGCGTAGGGGGGAGAAAACAAGCCGATTTTACGCTCTGTCACTCACACAGCGGTTTGGCGTTCAACGGTGGGGGGTCAAGCCAGCATTTGTTGCACATGCGACTTCAGCAATATTTTACGCGAAAAATACAGACTCTTAGGGAGGGGAGGGGGGGGGGCGGGGAGAGAAAACCCCCTGAAAGGAAGTCTGCAGCTAATTGTCAAAGCCAGAAAGGCAGTCTGCCTGAACGTCCATTAGAGGAGAATGTGGAACGAACCACCCGCGAAGAGCCTCACTCCTGGCTGCTGGGAGAAGTCCCAAACAGCAACAAGAAGGCTTGAAGAACCACGGGAGCCACGGCAACCGTTGCTGTGACATCGTGTTGAAGAACCACCAGAGTTTGTAGCTGACCGAAACACACTGGGCCCCCAGAGGTGAGAGGCTGTTAAAGCCCAATGGCAGACACACGACCGTCAACAACACAAACTTTAAATACAAACAAAGAAAGCAACGCTCGTGTCAGTTGGAGGCTGGGTGGTGCTGGGAGTAGACCTACCCTCCGCGGGAGCCGCCTGGACGGGCTTGGATGCGTCTTCCTTCCTCTGCTTGATGGCCAGGAGATCCTTCTTCAGCTGGCGAGACTCCTTCCTCAGCTCATCGCTGTGGGGGAGGGGGAGGGGGGCAGAGAGATGACAGAGGATCACACACACACACACACACACTGAACAATGACGTGTTCGCTAGCAGACCATCACTTCTGCCAGAGAGACTGAGGAAGAGGACGCTCCCCCTGACAGGATAACCCCACCACGAGCCCGTCCGACAAAAAGGGCGGAGATATATTTCAGAAAACGATCATTATTAACGTGAATACACTTCTTTCAAATGTCAGATACATGCATGGCATCGTTGCAAGGCTCGACAAACAAACAACCCGACCACAAGCCTCTCATAACCCCCACAGGGAAGGTAGTGAGAGGGGAAGTATGCGCACGGTCATAAAACAAGCATGAAGCATGCCGCGATCCCACACAGTGCTTGTATACGTGTCACGGTGAAATATGTACATAAAAAAATATATAAAACACTTTTCTCTAATAAATCCAGTGGCGCCTTATTAGAAGGAGCGTTCAGCCCAGGTTCCAGTCAGACCAGGTTCCAGTCAGCCCAGGTTCCAGTCAGACCCAGGTTCTAGTCAGACCAGGTTCTAGTCAGACCAGGTTCTAGTCAGACCAGGTTCTAGTCAGACCAGGTTCCAGTCAGCCCAGGTTCTAGGCTACCCAGGTTCCAGTCAGACCAGGTTCTAGTCAGACCAGGTTCCAGTCAGCCCAGGTTCTAGGCTACCCAGGTTCCAGTCAGCCCAGGTTCCAGTCAGCCCAGGTTCCAGTCAGCCCAGGTTCTAGTCAGACCAGGTTCCAGGCCGCCCAGGGATCTGGCAGTGGTAGACAGGAAGTTGTGGTTTAGCAGGTACAACACAAGCTTGTGAAACTCCCGCTGAGGAAAAACTCCATATCTTTCTCGGTAACAAGTTACTGATCGTTCGTGTGGTGGTGGTGTGACCAAATAAAGTGCAACGAAGTGCTGGAGACACTCAAACTGGCTCTGGTTTTGCTTCCAGTTACCAGAGGCATTTCCCCTTGGCTGTTAATGTGGTTGTATTATTCTTGTGTTTGATAGAAAAGAATGCAGTGCGAAATTGGCAATTTTCTTATCATAACTTGATCCTCATTACAGTTACTACGATTGGACGACAAAGTCATCATGCTCCAGTGGCTCTCCGGTGAAGGTGGCGTCCGTCCCCCCAGACCCTGCTGGGGGCAGGACGGGGTCTGCTGGGGCAGGCTGGGGAGGCCAGGCAGCTGGAGCAGGCTGGGGCAGGACGGGGCAGGCCCAGGGGTAGCAGTGGCAGCTTCCTGGGGGTTCGTACAGCGCAGCAGACGTCCCTGCTGGCAGGCTGCCCCGCAGACCAGCGCAGGAAGCCAGGACAGGAAGTCTGTGCCAGACAGTCCCTCCTCATGATGCCGTCTGTGCCAGACAGTCCCTCCTCATGCTGCCAGCTGTGCCAGACAGTCCCTCCTCATGCTGCCAGCTGTGCCAGACAGTCCCTCCTCATGCTGCCGTCTGTGCCAGACAGTCCCTCCTCATGCTGCCGGCTGTGCCAGACAGTCCCTCCTCGTGCTGACGGCTGTGCCAGAAAGTCCCTCCTCATGCTGCCGGCTGTGCCAGACAGTCCCTCCTCATGCTGCCGGCTGTGCCAGACAGTCCCTCCTCATGCGGTTCCCCTTTGACATGATTGAGACGGCTGCGAGTGGCAGAGCAGGTATCTCGCGTTAGGTAATGATAATATTTTGGTGCTGCCTGACAGCTCTGTCTTGGTCCCGATCTCTCGTCCAGTCACAGAGCACAGGTAAGCCGCGGAGCCTGGGCCCCCGGCCCAGAAATACGCACAGCATCTCCAGACCAAACAATGGCTGCCTTTGTTTCGAACATCTGCTTCTCTGAACCGACACACTTGAAGGTTTTTTTTTCTTCTTTTCTCTTTCTTTCTTTCTTTCTTTCTTCTTCTTCTATCCCTCTCTTTCTTCCTCTCCATCTGCAACTTTGAATTCCACCCTTCCCACCCCACTAGGACGCCCCTCCAAACCCATCTTCCTGCTCGGGTGCTTACCGAGGTGGGGTGGTAGAATTGAGGCATCAAGTTGTAGCGACGTCTGCCGTGTTGACCTAGTGAAGGAGCCTCTGTAGAACATCAGGAGCTGTGCTCGGTCTGGACGGGGCGTCTCATCCCTGCGGCTAGCCGGCCCGACAGGTACATGAGGTCAGCAGGAAGTGGGAGGCGGCCGGGAGGCCTCCAGTCCGTCCTCCAGGGAGACTGTCCCAGCTGCTTGAGAGGGAGCTGGGAGAGAGGAGGAGGGCAGGCTGGGAGGAGCGCAGTCCGCTGTTCTTCTCAGGCTGGCGTCCCAGGGGCCCAGGGACACCGACAGGCTCGTTTCCTGGCGGGCCGGGGGGAGAGGGGAGCCGTGGGGAGGGATACGCGAGGGGTTGTACCACATACATAGAAACTGTATGATGAACTACAACAACAGAACATATTTGGGCCTTGTGATTCAACACCAGAGGTCAGGGGGAGGCCTCCTGCAGACGGGCTGGAGACAGAACACCATGCTCGGGGCAGGAGACACACTCTGGGACAGGAAGTTGTCATTTCTGCAGCTCCGCAAGAGCCAGTTAGATCAGTCTAAAGATCTAGGAGTTTCAAGTGTCTGTAGATAGACAGACCATATATTCTAACAGAGAGAGAGAGAGAGAGAGAGAGAGAGAGAGGGGGGGGGCGCGGAGGGGGGGAGCACCTTTGACTGAGTGATATTTTCGACTTGCCTTGACACGCTGCCGTGCGCTAAACAAGAGAGACGTTTCCGTAGCGACGGCCAAACAATCGTCTCGGCGGTCCTGGCGCCGATAAAAGGAGCGAGGCCGGAGAGGCCGGGGGAGAGAAGAGAGAGAAAGGAAGAGAGAGAGAGAGAGAGGAAGAGAGAGAGAGAGAGAGAGAGAGAGAGAGAGAGAGAGAGGAAGAGAGAGAGAGAGAGAGACCTGGCAACACCTGTTCAGGCTCTCCTCGGGGGCTTCTGCGAATTCCTCACGAAAGCCCTCTCGCATCGCAACACTACCAATGTTTTCCTTTCCACACAAAAGCAACCATCTCTCCCTAAACAGATGGTCTCGTCCGGGCTCCTCGCTTCCCCCGCTAACGAAGCAGCGCAAGCTCGCTTGTTGTTTTCTCGGAGGAGTCTCTAACGCCAGTTTAGCGGTTAAAGGCGGGGGGGGGGCCATCCTTCCCCCCTCCGACGGGGTCTGAAAACGGTGTCTTAAATAGAAGCGGTAACGACCGGGGGGGGGGAGGTGAGCGGGTAGCCGTCCAGGACGGTTTATAAATAGCGGAGAGAGCCCCGATGAGGTGAGCTCCGCTCCCAGGGCGGCGTGCTGGAGGTGGGCTCCGTATTCATAACACGAGGGCCCTGGACGGACGAAGAATAACACTTCATTCAGTCCCAGGAACACAGAGAGCCAGTGTGTTAACAGAGGGATCGCGGCCTCGCCGGGTGTGTTAATGAGACAAACCCCTTTGAAGGGGTGCCAGTGTGCCCCTCTCTCTCTGTCTGACTCGCTCGCCATCCCTCCATCCATCAGCCGGAGGGGGGGGGAGAGACATCCATCCATCCATCTCGCCCCCCATCCCCATCCCCAGGACAATGACAGCCATTCAGCCGGGCCTCCTTACCTGCCAGAGGGGAAGAGGGGCTGGGACTGTCGTCTCAAGACGAGCAGAGCGTGGGGGGGGAGGGGGGACGGAGGAAGCAGAGGACCCCAGATCTGGTCAGGAGGTGGCAGACGGGCAAGGCCACCGTGGGCCGGTGACACGGGGGGGTGGTTACACCTCGGTGCTCGGAGGAGCGTCCACGGTCCTCAGGAAAAAGGTCTTTCTGGGGGCTCCCCCACGGCGGCTCTCCTCTCTAAAGGGGCTGCCAGCGATTGTCACTCATTCAGATAATTCAAACAGGCGAAGTCCAGGGTGCTGTGGATGATTTAGTTTTCATAAAGAAAAAGCACACAAAGGGCCTGGCGGAGGACCAAGCGGCTCGCTCATGAATCAGGCCCTGGTGTTTAACCCTCCACCGCCCACCGCAGCTCTCTGCCAGACACAGGAATGTCCCTCTCCCCTCGGAACGGGGGAAGCCATGCAATCATGCCTCTCTCTCCCTCTCTCTCCTCTCCCCCTCTCTCCTCTCTCTCTCCCCTCCCTCTCTCCTCTCTCCTCTCCCTCTCTCTGCTCTCCTTCTCTCTCTCTCTCTCCTCTCTCTCTCTCTCTCTCTCTCTCTCTCCCCTCCCTCTCCTCCCTCTCTCTCTCTCTCTCTCCTCTCCCTCTCTGTCTCTCCTCTCTCTCTCTCCCTCTCCGCTCTCCCTCTCTGTCTCTCTCTCTCTCTCTCTCGCTGCGTTTGATCCGGTTTCAGCGTTAAACCAGTCCGCTGTCTGCTCGCGTCTCTCTCTCGCTTTGACTTCCTGTCTGCTCGGCCCCCGGCTTCCTGTCTGCGGAGGTCCATCTCCAGCAGGTTTCATCATCGTTCACAGTCGAGGTTGACGATTCCGATATATGTTGTCGACAGACACCTTTACTCAGGCTGGGTCCAAGCTCGGCCTCGGTGGCTCCTGCCTCTGCCTCTCTGTCTCTCTCTCTCCTGCCTCTCTCTCTGCCTCTCTCTCTGCCTCTCTCTCTGCTTGTC
Source organism: Mallotus villosus (assembly GCA_903064625.1). NCBI lineage: Eukaryota > Metazoa > Chordata > Actinopteri > Osmeriformes > Salangidae > Mallotus > Mallotus villosus. The sequence goes on from CAEFZP010000741.1 coordinate 19,806, forward strand.
TGTGGGGGGGGTGGGGGGGCTGGGTACCGAGACAACAGTGGAACCCGGCCAAGTTAAAACCACTATTATGACTGAGCAAGTGATTTGAATGCATGTGCTGCAATAACAAGAGGGTCTGGATGAGCTCCACTCGGGGGCACACTCCACTCCCAGGCTTTGGTCAGTAGCCAAGCAGGACTGGGGATCTGCAGGGGAGGAATCTGACCGCAGCACCAAGGAATTTGCATGACTTTGCAGAGAGAGCTGAGGAGCCGTCCAGACCAGGGTCCAGGCGGCAGAGCGACCTTCCTCCCCCATCAAGGGAATCATCCACTGCAGGGAATCATCCACTGTAGGGAATCATCCACTGTAGGGAATCATCCACTGTAGGGAATCATCCACTGTAGGGAATCATCCACTGCAGGGAATCATCCACTGTAGGGAATCATCCACTGCAGGGAATCATCCACTGTAGGGAATCATCCACTGCAGGGAATCATCCACTAGCTGGGCCAGCCGGTGGCTACCTTGGTAGGAAAGCTAATAACTGTCAAGCAGACCCAAAACCAACAATCAAACGTATTTCTTCATGTTATTAAACCTAAAATACAGGTTTGCTTTGAATTGTTTTACCGGGGACGGGGAGGGGGGGGTAAACTGGAGGTTTACAGCATAGTGAATTATGTAACCCTACCCATACAAGACAATATGAATATCAAATGGTGGTCAACAAAGCTAATATCAAGTTTGGCCGGACTCCTCGTTCCCTGCAGCTAAACATAAACTCTGGGGCACACGTCTAACACACGTCTAACACACGTCTAACACACGTCTAACACACGTCTAACACACGTCTAACCCGTCTACACACGTCTAACACACGTCTAACACACGTCTAACACACACATGGACGTCTGGAACAGCTTCCTGCCAGGGAGGGAGAAGGGATGGGAGAGAGACAGACAGAGAGAGGTGAGAGAGAGAGAGAGAGACAGAGAGAGAGAGAGAGAGAGAGAGATAGATAGCGAGTAGAGAGAGAGAGAGAGAGAGGTGAGCATGAGAGAGATAGAGAGTAGAGGTGTGAGAGAGAGCAGATCAGAGAGAGGTGTGAGATAGCGAGACAGATAGAGCGCGAGACGTAGAGATCTCGAGAGTCTGATAGAGCATCTCGAGCAGTACGCTCTCGCTCTGCTATGTCTAGCCTAGAGATCCCTCGCTGAGATCTCTGCGTGTGCGAGACTGAGAGAGACAGAGAGAGCGAGAGGTGGGGAGACAGAGAGACAGAGAGAGATGAGGAGATGAGAGCGAGGAAGTAAGCACCCCATGCGGAGCAGACATAATACATCGGGCCAGAGATCAGTAAACCTGGCAGAACCAAAACACCGACAGCCCAATTGCCAAGAACTGGATTATCTCTCGCCGTTTTCGACACACACGCACACACACACACACACACACACACCACACACAACGTATCCAATGCTTCCCTGACCTCCGCGACCTCCCCCCCTAGAGAGCGCGCTGGATTATGACCAATGACAAGAGACAGGTGCAGCCAATTAGCCCTCAGTGACACGGCGTCCAGGCTAAGGCCACATGGTCGGGATAATTGGCGTCTGCTATCCCACTCAAGGTTCGAGGTCCATTGTCCTCCGCGAGGCAGGAGGAATGTGTGCTCAGAGCGCCATGCGAAGCTTCTCCCTGAAGTCTAAAGGCATGGACTGCTCCCCGACCCCTGGACGTAGAGGTCAGGTCCTGATTCAGAAGAGCCGGTCCCCAGCACAGGAGCGATGCATCGCGGCATCAAGGCTTATCCTGTTTATACAGAGACAGCCCTCCCCTCCGCGTCCGAGGGGAGACGGGTTCAGCGGGCCGGTCCGGAAGTTTCTAACCCCCGGCTTCGAGGGCTTCATCACCATGGAGACTGGAGCGTTCTAGCAGCCGTACCCCAGACACCCTCTCTCTGCGGTTCCTCCCGGTCGCTTTAACGTCTCAGACGGCTGCGGCTTCGGGACAACAACCAGCCGGCCCCGTTTTGGCCACGTAAAACACGACCGACCACGATAACGACGCCCCTTAGGGACCCCCAAACACTAATAACGTGGAAGGGGGGGGGGAAAGTTGGAGGAGAAGCGTGCTCCGAGAGAGCGGAGATCGCCAAGAACGCCGTCGGAAGAGGCCCGCGGAAACAGCGAGACCGGGTCATCGGGCCTGCCCACACACAGGGCCCCCCCCCACCCCTGGACTACCTCACCCAGGGCCCAGCCTAGACCTCCCCCGCCCTAGACGTCCTCCGGGAACAAAAAGGAAGCTTCCGGAAGGCGGGAGAGACGACGAGCGGCGCCGCCGAGGGCCTCTGTGTGGTCCAACACGCCGCTATGCTACGATGGTGACCTTCCTGCCTGGGCCTAGACCGTGGCGTCCAGACTCAGACAGAGAGGGGAAGGCAGGGCAGGGGTCCCCTGGAGAGGCTCGGAGACACGCAGCTCCATATGGAAGCGTTTGGCTTCCGCAGTCATGCCCCGTCGGTTTTTGTGGCGGCTACCACATGCGCCGCGCTCCCGGTACTTAGGTCAACGCTGTCTTTTATAAATCAATTCCCCCCCCACCCGAGGAGGACTTCAAACGGGGGCGAGCCGCCTTCGTCCACGGCGCGGCGAGCGGCCGTCTGCCGCTCTCAGTGGGCACCGAGAGCTGTGGCGCTTCCAGACTGTGGAAGAACCTTCCAGATTTTTTCAGTCGCGTTCGTACGATTTATATAGGCTCCGTGATGTGCGTGTAATATCGACGGTCGTTAGTCTGTTCGAGAGGGCTGGAACTACTTTCGTGTGTCTACTGGGAGTCGCCATGCCGACACAAAGTCCAGTCTTTTGAGCGTCTGAAAAACAGTCTCTTTCTCCTTGGACAGGCTTTCGCCACTGTATTTAACTAATTTTGATATCGATCAAGGTTTATGCCAAAAAACATATTTAAGAAAGGGGAAAATATTATGATCTCATCCGGACGCGAGGCCAAACGTGAGACGTAGGCCTGGAAATTAGCGAAAAGGGTTTAAGGTTTCAGACTGGAGTCAGACTTTGACAGGAAGGATGCAGTCATTGTTTTGCGGACTCCAGGCCAGCCGTGCTGCGGAGAGAGAGGAGAAGAGCAGACACAACACGGCCGAGGACACCCGAGTCCTTCACTTTCATCCTCCGCAACTCAGCAACAGAGACGTTTACATGTAGTCATTTAGCAGACGCTCTTATCCAGAGCGACTTACAGTAAGTACAGGGACATTCCCCTCCCCGAGGCAAGTAGGGTGAAGTGCCTTGCCCAAGGAACACAACTTCATTTTCGTACAGCCGGGAATCGAACCGGCAACCTTCTAATTACTAGCCCGATCCCCTAACCGCTCAACCACCTGACTCATCATGACACAGAGGGCCAGGAGAGAACTCTCGGGATAAGACTGAGGGCTTACCGGAACAGCCTGGGTAGGAATCCAGCCTGGGCCCTTAGCTGCAAGTCTCTAACCCCCCCCCCTCCCCCCTCTCTCTCTCTCTCTCTCCCTGTCTTTCCTGTCACACTTCACTGTTCAATCAAGCAGATATATTAAAAAAAAACACAATACAAATAAAAGACACAACGGTGCCAAGCTCACATCCTCTGGTGTCTGCTAGGTGGGCAGGCCCGGTCTCTCTTCCCCCCCTCTGGCTTAAGAGGCTCTGGAAGCCGGGGCTGTGAGGTAGGGGGGGAGGGAGGCTCAGCCTCTGACAATGCCCCCATTGTCCCCGACCACCACCGTACCTACCAGCCTCCTCTCTGATTCCCTGCCAAGACAAACCACTGCGTTGGGTTACAGGTCTTGTAGCCAAACAATCTGCGCCGTGTTTAATACACCAGCGGTCCCGGCTGTCAGTCATGCAGCACACAGCTGACTGGGACGGGGGACTGCTTCTCCCTGCCGCTCCACTGACAGGAGGGTGCAAGGACACACACGCTGATAGCAGCCGGCTTGGAGATACAGGAAGTATGTGTGTCTGTGTGAGAGTGAAGGAGAGAGAGAGAGAGAGGATAGAGAGAGAAAAGGAGAGAGAGAGGGAGAAGAGAGAGGAAGGAGAAGACAGGAGAGAGAGAGAGACAGGAGAGACGAGAGAGAGAGAGAGAGAGAGAGAGAGAGAGAGAGAGAAAACTTAATGTAGAAACGCGAGGTAAAAGAGCAACCAGACTGTGTGAAGTCTGTTAGACTGACTCGGGTGTTCCACTATGACACCATCCACCTGATAGGACGACACGGTGTCCTACAGCCAGAGACACCTGAGAAAGCCACATCAGAACCGCCCGCAAACAGCTCCTTCTTCCTTTAGACGCGGTACCTTCTCTCTGCCTCATCCATCCCTCCCCCCTCCAGCCCACACCTGCCTCCCTCTGCCTCCCCTCCGAGGCAGCTGTGTCCCAGAGGCTCTGCCTGCCTCTGACTCCGGCAGAGTCGGCCGTTTCGGTTCGGCTGCCAGCATTTCTCCTTCACCTAGCGCGCCCAGACGTCTGTGTCTAGGCCCCGGCCCATTCATGCCCCATTCATTCATGTGTGTGTGTGTGTGTAGCGGCGGACAGGGAGCCCTGCTTGGCTGACGGTGTGACCAGGCCTCATCAACACCTCCACGTCAGCGGGGTCCGCTCCCACACCATGTCCAAAGGGGGGAGGGGCTTCCTCTCTGGCTCTGCTCCCAAAGCCGATCCCCTCTCCGGCCCCGTCTGGAGCGCTCCCTGACCCCCCCACCTCGACGGATATACCCAGCCAGGGGTGATGGGACCGGGGCTCCGCACAGCCCCCTCTGGAGCTGGAGGCACCTCCGCTCGCCGTCTGGGAAGACCGACACCGCCTCCCTCTGGTGAGATCGCCACATCGCAACGACCCGGACGCTTTAAACCAATGCAACTGATGCATTGTGGGCCCAGGTAAACAAGGAGCTCCTAATATCCCAGTGGGGCACTTTCTATCCGTACAGACACTAACTGATGAGTTTGCGTTAGGTTTAAATCTGGTGCGATCGATCGCGACGGCACGAATGGAGAGCTTTGTGGTTTTACGCGATACCGCCACCCGCTGGGCATTCTCGGTCGGTACAGGGCTAGGTCGGGAGTAGATGACGGTGTTATGGACGGAGCTTGGGTCGGGAGGGGGCGTCGGTCTCACCTGCGATTGGTCTTCTTCCCTCTCTCCTCCTCGCTGGGCTCCGCCTTCTTCTCCCCCGCCCCGCCCTTCTTCAGCTTCTTGGAGATGCGATCCCGCCTCTCCTCCTTCTCGTCAGAGTCGACGTCGTCGTCCGCCTCCATGTCGCCCTCGACCTCCTCATCCTACACGGGGACAGGGGGGTATTAAAGGGAGGGTAGCTTTTAAGGTTTGAATCCTTTCAAACTCAAGGTAAAATTGCTAGGCTCGCTAAACTTGCCTACCCTGCCTTTAAATGAAGCAGAGGCATGATTGATACGTGTGGAGGGAGACAGGCCAGAGAGATTGTCTTTATTTGACTTCAGACGGCAGAATGATCACATACCTCAGCCGCATCCTTGTCTTCTTTCCTACAAAAGATAAAGATGCAAATGTATGTTAAATGTAATCAATTCATTGGCTATGACAAACCTTCAGGTAACATGGATCAGGACCATGTGACTGGCAGTATACCTGTTCACAACTGGGACAGAGCTCAACCTGGGATCATCCTTCAGCAGGTCATGGCTACTCTTGCTTTTTCCTTTCAGTGTCTGGACAAAAACACACAATGTGGAAATCACGATCACATTCCCCATGACTCTGGAACACAAACGGAAATAATCTGAGACTAGGGATCCGTGAGATTGGTATCCGTGGTTACCTGGCTGACTTGGTTGACCATCTCTTCCTCCTCTTCGGCTTCCTCTCCAAACGACAACAGACTAAAGTTCCTGGTAAAACAAACAGCAAATCTTCACATGTCCTCCGTGTTTCTAACTCACCAGAGATGAATATGTCTGTCTCTGAGTGTAATACTGAGGCAGTCTGTCTCTGAAGGTAAGACTGAGGCAGTCTGTCTCTGAGGTAAGACTGAGGCAGTCTGTCTCTGAGTGTAATACTGAGGCAGTCTGTCTCTGAGGGTAAGACTGAGGCAGTCTGTCTCTGAGTGTAAGACTGAGGCAGTCTGTCTCTGAGGGTAAGACTGAGGCAGTCTGTCTCTGAGTGTAATACTGAGGCAGTCTGTCTCTGAAGGTAAGACTGAGGCAGTCTGTCTCTGAGTGTAAGACTGAGGCAGTCTGTCTCTGAGGGTAAGACTGAGGCAGTCTGTCTCTGAGTGTAAGACTGAGGCAGTCTGTCTCTGAGTGTAATACTGAGGCAGTCTGTCTCTGAGGTAAGACTGAGGCAGTCTGTCTCTGAGTGTAAGACTGAGGCAGTCTGTCTCTGAGTGTAATACTGAGGCAGTCTGTCTCTGAGGGTAAGACTGAGGCAGTCTGTCTCTGAGGCTAAGACTGAGGCAGTCTGTCTCTGAGTGTAAGACTGAGGCAGTCTGTCTCTGAGGGTAAGACTGAGGCAGTCTGTCTCTGAGGGTAAGACTGAGGCAGTCTGTCTCTGAGTGTAAGACTGAGGCAGTCTGTCTCTGAGGTAAGACTGAGGCAGTCTGTCTCTGAGGGTAAGACTGAGGCAGTCTGTCTCTGAGGGTAAGACTGAGGCAGTCTGTCTCTGAGTGTAATACTGAGGCAGTCTGTCTCTGAGGGTCAGGGTCAGGGTTAGGGTCAGGGTTAGGCAGTCTGTCTCTGAGGATGAGGGTCAGGGTTAGGCAGACTGGCGTTTTAAGAAACACATACTTGGTGGCTTTGGATTGAGACTTTTTCACCTCCTCTTTGTCCTTCTCCTTCTTGGCTTTCTTCGATTCACGCGGCTCAATGTCATCGAAGGGACTATGCAACACCTGTGAAGATAGAGAGACATAGAGCAAGAAAGAGACAGAGACAGAGACAGGGAGAGAAAGAGAAAGAGAAGAGAGAGAGAGAGAGAGAGAGAGAGAGAGAGAGAGAGAGAGAGAGAGAGATAGAGAGAGAGAGAGAGAGAGAGAGAGGAGAAGAGAAGGAGAAGGAGATGTATTCCAGGTTAGTCTAGTGGTCTACTACACGTATACTAGGTTGCCATGTTACACACTTTACCTCAGCAGTCCGAATCTTATGTGGATTGAGAGGTCTCTCGTCACTATCACATTCCACTTCAGCCAGTCTGAGCATGTTGTATACGGTGTCCCCTGTCACCTGTGGTGGGGCGAGAGACATAGAGAGACATAGAGAGAGAGAGAGAGAGACATAGAGAGAGAGAGAGAGAGAGAGAGAGAGAGAGAGAGAGAGAGAGAGAGAGAGACAGAGAGACAGAGAGAGAGAGAGAGAGACAGAGAGAGAGAGAGAGAAGAGAGAGAGACGAGAGACAGAGACAGAGTGTCAAGAAGATGGTGTTCGAAACAATTTCTTAAACTTTCTCTGCTGCTGCTCCATGTTGTTGATATTCAAACAAATTACCTTTCCAAATATGGTGTGTTTGTTGTTGAGCTCGTCGGCCCGGCCCAATGTGAAAAAAAACTGGCTTCCATTGTCGTGGGGCCCTGCGTTTGCCATGGCAACCAGACCCCTTCTGTTGAAGCGCAGTCTGGAGTGGAATTCATCCTGAAGGTGGGAGGAAATATAACAAGACAGTGAAAAATGCATCCACAGAAATACATAAAACTGAGGCAGGACTATCTGTCTGCTATATCGTCTTATTGTACAACACTGGGGACTGCCTCTACTGACATTAAAAAGGTTAGAGGCAGTGAAAACAAACCTTGAAAGGACGTCCGTAGACGGACTCTCCGCCTTCCCCAGTTCCTGTGGGGTCTCCTCCCTGGACGATGAATTCTGGCACCACTCTGTGGAACACTGTCCCCTCGTAGTAACCTTGGAGACAGAGGAGCATCAGGACGCTGTTCTGTGAAATTTAACGATCTCTATATTTCGAATTCTAGCAGCTGATTAGCATATCGTCTCTCATCGCCGGGTCAATCAGTACCTTCCATGCATAGCTGGACGAAGTTTCTGCAGGCTTTCGGGGCCTCCTTGGACCATAGCTCGATATCTATTTCACCAGCTGAGGTCTTCAACAGGACCTAAGGCGGAAGCACATGTCAACAGATATAGATATAAAGAGGTAGAAGGAATTGAACTGAAAAGGTAAACATTGTTTGGTTCCTAAAATGGGATATCGTTTGTACATTGAATAGAGCTGTAATCGTTTGGTTTAGTAAGAGGAGTGACAGTTGTTCGCCTACCTTCCCATTAGATGGGGGTTCTTGGATGTAGATGTTACTCATGACGTTGTAGGGATAGACACAATACTAGAGACCGAAACACTTTGATTTCTGCACCAGAATAGTAACGTTTATCCCTCGAGGATGATGATAACTATCCTATTTGGTAATAACACTTAAAGGTACGAATTTATGCTCAATGTTGGGACCCCTGTGCCTCTCGCGCACAAAATACCATGAGGGTGTTTTTGTTTACCTCGCGTGCATGGGGGTGCGTCGACTACATTAGATTTAATATGTACATATATTTTCACTGTATATTATTCACAGAGATGCACACGTGTAAAACAGTTTGATAAATCTAGAAAGTGTAGAAATAATGTTTTTCTAAAAAGTAGTTTTCAAACGGTAAAATTTCGCTTTTTTTAAGTCCCCCTAAACGTTTGAAACATTGGTTTGGCTCCCCCGTTTTATTTCGTTTACTATACCGGGGCCATCCCCCGGAACATCGAGTTGGCCTGCTCTATTGTGCTGAACGCCAGTTTAGAACAAGCAGTTGCGCCCGTTGACAAAACCAGGAGACCTATGGTGTTACACTCTAACCGATCCCTAAAGAAACAAAGTTAGAATCTCTAAGTACTTTAGTTAAGTAGGGAATGTACATTAAGTATTCATTTACTTAGACAATAATATTCCTGGAAAATATATTTTCTATATAATCTAAAGATCTGAAGGCACTGGCGCTGTTTTTTATTAACGGGTTCAACTAACCCCGCATGATTGCCTAAATGTAGGACTTCATTGTTTCCTACTCGCCAGTATTTTGTAGAGGACTCACGAGGAATTCCGCCAACCTGCTAGTAACGTTGCCACACTTTTCACAGTTTGGAACGATTTTATCATTTTACATTCGATTATGGCTGTGCCAGGTATGCATCACAAATAAATAGTGTTTTTTTCTCGTAAAATTTCCAGTAGAGTTTATTAGTGACTGTTTTTTCGATACGACACATCTTGTTAGCTGACTAGCTAACTAAACTTAGCTAGCTAACAACGACGCACGTTCAGTAATTTTGTATTTCATCTTCTTCCATTGCCAGGTCCCAACAAGGACAACATCAGGGCTGGATGCAAGAAATGTGGTTACCGTAAGTGTTTTTGAACAACTGAACATTGTATAATAACTATTGTTTTGGACTTTTTCCCATATGTGATTATTTTACAATAAATTTGCGATAAAATGGCAAGTGTGTGTCATATGACGTGAAAACATCTTATGGGTTCATTTGTCGTACTCTAATGCAACTTTCTCTTCTTGTCCTTAGCTGGACACCTGACGTTTGAATGTCGCAACTTTGTGCGTGTGGACCCCCAGAAGGACATAGTTCTGGATGTGAGCAGCACCAGCACCGAGGAAAGCGAAGAGGACGAGCCGGAAGTTGTTCGCATTGAAAAGCCAGTTCGAGGTATAGTAATCAGCGCATTAAAGGTTATCATCCATAATCCATTGGCTCACATTTAACCACAGCGTACATGACAGCCTTAATGTTCACTGTTTTGAGGTTCATGTTCAATTCTAACTTGTTTAACTGCATGCTCTTGTGGTTCTTCCCATTGGCACTTATTTGGTTTTCACAATGTATGCTTCATGTTTTGCCTACCCTCAATGTTTTGGGGCTATCTCGTTGTTATGGTCAGTGACCAAATGCACTTTTGTAAAGCTCTCTCTTGGAATTCGCTTTGGATAAAAGCGTCTGCTAAATGAATACATGTAAATGTAATGTTGAGATATTGGGAGTTGTCATTGTCGCCCAAACGTTATCATTCATGGTGTTTGAGTCATTTTTTCCCCTTCTGGACTTTATCTAGCTACTACTGATGATTCTAGAAAAGAACGACACAAAAGAAAGAAAACTAAAGACAGTAAATCAAGAAAGAGGTATGTATATTTACACATTGTGCAACGGAAATGACCAGTCTTCACCTGATGAACTTCATTGACTACCGTCAGATAATTCATAATTACGGTTTGCTCTATTTGCAGGACATATTCCTCAAGTGACGAAGAAGAGAGCAAGAAGAGAAAGAAGCACAAGAGCCACAAGAAGAAAGACAAGAAGGAAAAGAAAGAACGTCATAAGAAGAAGCAGAAGAAGAAACGCGAATCTTCTTCATCTGATAGCTCAAGTGGTTCTTCCGACACCGACTAAAACATGAACACGTTTTTTTATGTAGTACATTTTCTTTTGTCGATTTTGAATTTGTGTGTGAATATTACCCTGATGGCATACGGTTAATACTCATGTATTCACAAATCATTTTTACCCGATGTGTATATTGATACAAGTTAGACCCCTCTATATTTTCCACTTTTCTGGGAAGTGGGCGTACTGCTTTTTGTTCATTTACTCAAAGTAATAAAATGTTTTATAACATTTATCACGGTGTTTTGTCTCTCTCGTCTATGATTTGGCAGTGATCTCTTTTGCACACACATCTCTACTCATGTTTTTCATAAACCAGAGACAGCGAAGCCGATTCAGGTTGGACAAACCAGTGTAAAGATGGTTGCTATTACTGTTTTGAACTGTAGGGGGCGAAATACGCTTTCGAAGTATTGTCCTGAGCCCGCCAGTACGTGTACGGAAACAATATTAGAGAAACAATGGCAGCCTCCACGGATAGTGCGGAGCTGAAGCGAAAACTTGACGATATTGAAGAGAAGGAGGGAGAAGGTGAAGATGGAGAGGGTGAAGAATGGGTTGGTCCCATGCCAGAGGAAGCGACCCAGTCAAAAAAGAGAAAAGGTATGTTTTTGAGACACAGGCGCTTTTAGAAAACGAATACAAGAGTTCGCCATGGCTGAATTAGCTACCTAGCCTGTTGCGCTAGCCTAGCTAAGCCGATATAACTTTACGTTCACATCCGTGATTGTGTGTGTTTTTTTTCTTCTTCTTACCAGTGCTTGAATATGAACGCGTATACCTGGACAACTTGCCGTCAGCTGCCATGTATGAACGAAGCTACATGCACAGAGACGTTATCACGCACATTGTTTGCTCCAAGTAAGTTCACACCAAAGAACGATACCCATACAGCTCGTATCCTAACAGGGGGCGCAAGCTTTATTACAAATGAGGAAAAACAACCAGAGAACATTGATAAACATACCACCATGAAACGTCTGTCTCTTGACTTACTATTGTACTTCCTCTGATTGTGTCTCAGGACAGACTTCATCATCACAGCTAGTCAAGATGGCCACGTGAAGTTTTGGAAAAAACGGGAGGATCGTGGAATAGAGTTCGTCAAACACTTCCGCAGCCATCTGGGTATGTTGTCAATCACAGGTTTACTCCTTCATACATACACCGGTGCGGTCAGGTCAAGGATGTTAACTGTAAACGATCTGTTGTCTACAGGTGTCATAGAATGTATTTCAGTCAGTGCTGACGGAGCCCTGTTCTGTTCAGTGGGCGACGACCAAGCCATGAAAGTATTCGACGTCGTCAACTTCGACATGATCAACATGCTCAAACTGGGGTAACGTTTTCACAACCTACCCTTTTTTAGTTAGCCAACGATTATAACCGTTGGTGTGTGTGTGTGTGTTGACTTCACGGTTACCGTGGTGCCACATTAACAGCTGTGCTCTCGTGATCCGTAGCTTCCACCCGGGCCAGTGTGAGTGGATCTACAATCCGGGAGACGCCATCTCCACCGTGGCCTGCTCGGAGAAGACCACGGGGAAGATCTTCGTCTACGACGGACGAGGGGACAACGAGCGTCTCCACACCTTCGACAAGATGCACTCGTCTCCGCTGTCTCAGATCCGTCTGAACCCCAGATACAGAGTCATCGTCTCCGCCGACAAGGCGGGCATGCTGGAATACTGGACCGGCCTTCCCAACGAGTTCAAGTTCCCCCGGTACGTGGACTGGGAGTTCAAAACGGACACGGATCTGTACGAATTTGCCAAAAACAAGACGTACCCCACGAGCCTGGCGTTCTCTTACGACGGCAAGAAAATGGCCACCATCGCCACCGACCGCAAAGTGAGGATTTTCCGCTTCCTGAGCGGGAAATTGATGAGGGTGTTCGACGAGTCGCTTACAGTAAGTCCCCAACCCATCTCTGTCTGTAATAACCCCCAATTTTCGCTACTTGAGCTCCAAATCAAAGCGTCAATCAAATCAAATCAAAATGTATTTGTATAGCCCTTTTTACACGCAAGCATGTTACAGAGGGCTTCACATACGCCCATAGAGCTGCCCCTCAACCAACCTAGACCCTCAAGGAAGACAAGGAAAAACTCCCAGAAAAACTCAATGCAAGAGACCACGTTCCGGTCGAGTGTCTTCACGACGCCCGTGTGTCTGCTAGATGTTCACAGAGCTCCAGCAGATGAGACAGCAGCTCCCGGACATGGAGTTCGGCCGGAGGATGGCGGTGGAGAGGGAGCTGGAGAAGGTGGACGGGATCCGGCTGACCAACATCATCTTCGACGAGACGGGCCACTTCGTCCTCTACGGGACCATGCTGGGAATCAAGGTCATCAACCTGGAAACCAACAGGTACTACAGCGGGAAGAAGAATGATCCGGAACCCCCATCGCTAACCTGGCGGTTGGTTCCGGTTTAGTCCCGTAGAGGTTTCTAGAAAAACAACCATCCATGACTTGAAACCAGTCACAGGAAGTTTAGGGTTTGTCTACGTGAACATTTTCTGCAGGAAACCCTCAGTCAGGATATTCTGTATACACCATACATGTGCTCTATCGTGTGTGTGGGTTCTCTCCCGCTCTCTTTAGGTGTGTGCGGATCCTTGGGAAGCTGGAGAACGTCCGCGTGGTGAAGCTGGCCTTGTTCCAGGGCATCGCCAAGGTCTCGCAGGTGGCCCCCACCATCGAGATGAAAGCGTCGGACAACCCCGCCCTGCAGAACCTCGAGCCCGACCCCACCGTCTTCTGCACCGCCTTCAAGAAGAACCGCTTCTACATGGTGAGACGGCCGTCGGGGGGCAAAACGGCGTTTGGAACCTAGAGGGGGGGGGAGAAACCTAGAGATGTAGAGGGGGGGGGAGACCTTTTCTGATTTTCTCTCCGGTTGCAGTTCTCCAAACGTGAGCCGGAGGACACGAAGAGCGCCGAGTCGGACCGAGACATCTTCAACGAGAAGCCCTCCAAGGAGGAGGTGATGGCCGCCACGCAGGCCGAGGGCCCCAAGAGGGTGTCTGACAGCGCCATCATCCACACCACCATGGGAGACATCCACATCAAGCTCTTCCCCGTGGAGTACGTTTACATCACCGCGGCAACACGTTAGAACCTTCACTAGCCAATGAGCACAGAGGGTCAGCCCCTGTCGTCTAGAAACTGAGAGACTGCGTGTGATTGGATGTCGTGTGTGTGTGTGTGTGTGTGATTGGAAGTCTTGCGTTGTGTGTGTGTGATTGGAAGTCTTGCGTTGTGTGTGTGTGTGTGTGATTGGAAGTCTTGCGTTTGTGTGTGTGTGTGATTGGAAGTCTTGCGTTGTGTGTGTGTGTGTGTGTGTGATTGGAAGTCTTGAGTTGTGTGTGTGTGTGTGATTGGAAGTCTTGCGTTGTGTGTGTGTGTGTGATTGGAAGTCTTGCGTTGTGTGTGTGTGTGTGATTGGAAGTCTTGAGTTGTGTGTGTGGTGTGTGTGTGTGTGATTGGAAGTGTTGTGTGTGTGTGATTGGAAGTCTTGCGTGTGTGTGTGTGTGTGTGTGTGATTGGAAGTCTTGCGTTGTGTGTGTGTGTGTGATTGGAAGTCTTGCGTTGTGTGGGTGTGTGTGATTGGAAGTCTTGCGTTGTGTGTGTGTGTGTGATTGGAAGTCTTGCGTTGTGTGTGTGTGTGATTGGAAGTCTTGCGTTGTGTGTGTGTGTGTGATTGGAAGTCTTGCGTTGTGTGTGTGTGTGTGATTGGAAGTCTTGTGTTGTGTGTGTGATTGGAAGTCTTGCGTTGTGTGTGTGTGCGTTGCTGACGGTGTCGTTGGTTCCTCCACCCCTCAGGTGTCCCAAGACGGTGGAGAACTTCTGCGTACACAGCAGGAACGGATACTTCAACGGACACATCTTCCATCGAGTCATAAAGGTACGGATGCAGGCCATTTAAGTGTCGCATGGCCCGTTCACCCTTTGTGATGGAGAGAGACGAATCACATTTGGATTTGTCGAGCCGTTTTTACAAGCAGTCACAGAGGCCTTCACGTACAAGAGTCGGGAGTGAAGAAGACACACGTATCGCTCTGTGGAGAATTGGAGAAAGAGAGAGAAATGTATCTGATGCAGGCCTTTTATGTGTCGCACGGCCCGTTCACCCTTTGTGATGGAGAGACGTGGAGAATTGGAGAGAGAGAGAAATGTGTCTGATGCAGGCCATTTAAGTGTCGCACGGCCCGTTCACCCTTTGTGATAGAGAGACTTGGAGAGAGAAATGTGTCTGACTGGAGGTTGTTCTGTCTCCAGGGCTTCATGATCCAGACAGGGGACCCCACAGGAACAGGGATGGGCGGGGAGAGCATCTGGGGCGGGGAGTTTGAGGATGAGTTCCACGCCACGCTGCGTCACGACCGGCCCTACACCCTCAGCATGGCCAACGGAGGCCCCGGGACCAACGGGTCCCAGTTCTTCATCACTGTCGTTCCCACGGTGAGGAGAGGGTGTTGCTGTCTGTGTGAGACGGGGAGAGAGACAGATATAGGGGAGAGAGAGAGAGAGACAAACCAGAAAGAGAGAGACAAACACAGAAAGAGAGAGACAAACACAGAAAGAGAGAGAGGGCTGATCTGGGTGTGTGTGTGTGTGTGTGTGTGTGTGTGTGTGTAGCTTTGTTTTTACGGGGGGTTGGAATTAAGGGATCGTTTTAAAGTTTGGAGCTAGGTTTTTGGGTTACGGTTGTGGGTGAGTGAACCCGTTTTATCCCCCACAAAGATAAGATGCCCAAAATGTGTTTTAGACTCTGATATCTCTCTGATTCTTCCCAGCCCTGGCTGGATAACAAGCACACTGTGTTCGGCCGGAGCACCAAGGGCATGGAGGTCGTCCAGAGGATCTCCAACGTCAAGGTCAACCCCAAGACGGACAAACCCTACGAGGACATCAGCATCATCAACATCACCGTCAAATGAGAACGCTCCGTTAGCCACACTCTGCAATGTACAAATACCTGTTTTTTTTATATCAGTAAAAGCTTCAGTTGCTCAAGAAAGCGTCGATCCATCTCATTGTGTGTGTCATTGACTTTACCCTTGCTTCTCAATTTATTTATATTTTTTAACTCCACTTCTGGGGGCTAAGAACAGAACGAAGACACGTCGATGATGATTGAAGTACATCACCTGCTTCTTTATTTAATAGCGCCACATCATGAATGATTTACAAAAAGCCGTTATCAAGTCCACTTGTAACAAATGTGTAGATGTGCACGGGTGCCAAATGTTTCAAAAACTCACATCAGAAATAGAATATTTTCACAAATTGAGATCCTTAAGCGAGGAAAAGGCTTTCACCAACACATGCATTATTTTTTATACATAGATACAAGAAGTAGACATTACATAGCAATGAGGAAAGTTCATTCAAACCAAAGGATGGTTCTCTGATACAATAACATAGGATTTTCAGAGATGTTCATGTTTTATCTACATGTCACGTGTACTGCATAGTTAATGTAACGTGTAACTATTCCTAAAGCACTCTAGACAGGAACAGATGACTAAGTCAGTTAAAAAGGGTATCATTATTTTGCGCTAATAATTTAGAACATGATGTCTTATAGACTTTTCTCCATTTGGTTTCTAATAAAGTTGGATGAATGAATGCAGAAGTTCATCCAACGCGTTCTGCGTACGACACTCCACAAAATAGGAGGCAAAATGAACGCATATTTATATACAGTTCAAACGTTTCCCCACAATCAACCTCCGTAACGTTATTCTCAACCAAACCCATAAATAAAATAAAAGAAATATCAGTAAACTGCGATTTTTTGGAACTTTTCAATAAAACAAACAAATCTCATCCTCAAGCCTCAACTTGGATGAAATTTCAACCCCAGTTGTCACACGACAGGAAGCAGTACCCCAAATACATTTATAGAACCCATGACGTGTGACCTCACTTCCTCCTATTGCTTATAAGACACCAAGGCAGCAGAGAAGCTGCGTTAAGATATTGGACCATTTAATGAATTTATGAGCCTCGTCTTGGCAGAGATGTCACCAGAAAACACCAAAGGAGTGAGAGAACCTTGACAGGTTTGTACATGTTCTGAACCATGCTATTATAGGAGGATACATATTCATATCTTGCACAATAATTGGATTCATCCTAGGTTACAAATGGAGCTTGTGAATAACATGGAAATAATGGCGAGTAACAGAGGTGATGTAAAGACGAGGGCAGGGCTTCAGCTACTGGTAACATCTGGACTTGCTCAAACACGGGACGTCGTCGTCGTCCCACCGCGCCCACTTTCAAAACAGAGTTAGTTGGCGAAAGACAAACAAAGTTAGACGATGAGGAACTTCCCCCGTGCGGCTGGCATCGAGGCGGGATGAGAGCGCGTCGTCCCGAGAGACAGAAAACAAGAGTACCCTCTGAAGCGGAAGGGAAGAGGGCGTGAGGGGGAAGGAGAGTAGGGAGAGGGGAGGAAGGAGGAAGGAGAGGAGGCAGGAGGAGGAAAGGAGCCAGGAGGAGGAAGGGAGGGAGGGAGAGGAGCCAGTGGGTCGGTCGGGTTCGGGTCTAAGCCACGTCCAGGACCCCCGCGGCCACCAGCTGTCTGGAGAGCCAGTCCAGCCCCTCGTGGAGCCCCGCCCCGCTGCGAGCGTCGCAGCCCTGCACGTGCCAGCTCCGCCCGCAGCACAGCTTGTGCAGGCTCAGCAGCTCCGTCATCTCCTCCACGGACACCACCCCCGCCACGTCCTGCAGACAGGATGGGGAACAAGAGCTCGGATATCAGGACGACGGGAACACATGACATGCAGACGGGAACAGAACCTGACCAATCTCCACCCTCCCCCCCGTACCTGCTTGTTGGCGAAGATGAGCAGCAGGGCATCTCTCAGCTCCTTCTCCGTCAGCAGCTTGGCCAGCTCGCTGTGAGCCTCCATCAGCCTGTCTCTATGGCAACTGTCAATCACAAACACCACCGCTGCACAGGGAGGAACAGGGGGTTAAGGTGGCTGTTCCACCGCTACATGGAGTTCATGGATCATTAAGTATGGGGTGTTGGTTGGTGTAAATGTACAGTTGGACCCTAGCAGGGCATAGCTACCTTGCGTGTTCAGGTAGTAGTGCTTCCACAGGGGGCGGAGCTTGTGCTTCCCGCCCACGTCCCAGATGGTGAACTTGAGATTCTTGTACTCCACCGTCTCCACGTTAAACCCTGAGAGCGTTAAACCACACGCATCAGGACCGGTTTCCCGGGGCGACAGAGCCGTAGATAAGACAGTGGGGGGTGGGGGGGGTTGGGGTAGGAAGTACCTATGGTTGGGATGGGCTGCATGAACTCGTCCTGTTTCAGCTTGAAGAGGATGGTGGTCTTCCCCGCTCCGTCCAGCCCCAGAGTCACCACGCGGATCTCCATCTTGGGGCCGATGTGAACACGGTTGTCCTGACGAGCGAGAGTTCAAAATCAATCAATAAAAACACACACCAGCGTGACCTTGTTATTACCCCATGAGGTCAGGGGTCAAGGGTGAGTGCAGGGTGAAGTGTGGGCGGCGTGGTCACCTTGGTGAAGGTGACGGGGATGCCGGCGTCCAGCTGGATGTGGTCGGCCAGCTCGGTGAACTGATGCTGCTGCTTCTGCAGGGTCTCCAGCAGACGGTTGATCTCCAGCTTGGCCTGCACGACCCGGCAGTCATCCTACAAACACATGGGGGGAGGGGGGTGTGAAAATGTGACCTCGACCTACAGACAAGCAGCAGCACTCCTCATCCAGCAGCACCATACCTCCTTCCTCCTCCTGCGCCTGTACAACCCTCTTTTTCCCTCCCTCCCTCCTACTCCTTTTCCCTCCCTCCTCCTCCTTTTCCCTCCCTCCCCTGTCCTCCTCCTCCAGCAGCACCACACCTCCTGCCCCCGTACACCCTCTCTCATTCCTTCCCTTCCCTCTTCTGTCCCCCTCCCCCCTCCTCCTCCTACCTGCTGGAGGGTCTTCTCGCAGTGCAGGCAGGCTGTGGAGACCTGTGACAGCAGGATGGTCATGTCCTCCTGCTGCTGCCTGAGCCAGATGAGCCTCTCCCGGACGTGGGCGTCGACCACGCTCAGCGCCATCTCCTCCTGCCGACACAGCGTCTCGTGGAGGTCGGCGAAGTAGGCGCGGACGCAGGAGCGGGCGCTCTCCGCCGTGCCCGGGACCTGAGGGGTCAGCGGGGGGGGGACGGGGAGGGCGAGGGTTTATAGGCGCTGTCGCGACACGGGGCGGTTCTTTTACATGGATCTTTTTTTCCCCTTTTTTAACCAGGAAGACCCGGAGAGATCAGGAGAGATTATCGTTTCTATTGCATGGATTATAGTCTTAAAATTGTTTGGGTCTTCTGTGTTTGTACGGCAGTTTGAAAGTGTAACGTTGAAGAAAAAGTATTCTTGCTATAATATTTCTATTTCCATATTTGTCAGACTATTTGTCAGACTTGTGCACAGTACTATATATGTATACGTATGTACATACACTTATTCTTTTGACGAGATACGCATTTGCTTTGCGACGCCCACACCGTGCTGCTCTTACATGTTCGGTGTGCGCCATGCCGACCCCGTCCTCCACGATCTGCTCCCCTCCTTCGATCTGCTGCACGATGCCCACCAGCTTACGGGAGTAGTCAGACACCTCCTCGGTGAAGCTGCGGATGCAGTGGGCCATGTCCAGGATGGACGCACGGATCTGGTTGGCCTCCGCCTCCAGGACGGTGTGCTGAGGGGGAACAGGATGGAGTCACGGACACGTACGACACTGAAATGTCGAACAGAGTAGGGAATTTGCAGACTCAAAGTGTATGTTTGTTTGAGTGTATCAATCCTTTGGGTCGGGATGCTTGTTCAGCTTCCTCATAGCAATGTTAGAGCTCTTTTACTATAGTTATTCTTAGTGTCAGGGAGGGAGTCAGGTGGCTTGTAATCTGAAGTTTGCAAGTCAGATTCCCGGCTGTGCCAAATTACGTGTCCTTGGGCAAGGCACTTCACCCTACTTGCCTCGGGGGGGAATGTTCCTGTACGTACTGTAAGTCGCTCTGGATAAGAGCGTCTGCTAAATGACTAAATGTAAGTGCCTTGCCCAAGGACACAACGTCACATGACAGGGCCCGGAATGGATTAATATCTGCCCCCCTTCTTATGACCGTACTGTTTGTCCTCTCCTACCTTATGTCCCTGGTGTTTCCCGTACTCCTTGCACACGCAGCACATGAGCGGGCCCGGCTGGCAGGCGTCCTCCAGGCACACAAACTCGATGGCGTGGACCTGGTGCTGCGTGCACAGGGTCTTCTCGTGCGGCTTGTCCGCCAGGGGCACCCTGCGATGCTTGGCCAGGGTGCGGGTGGAGTGGGTGAGCTGGGAGCAGTCGGCACACAGGTGGGTGGCACAGACCGTGCAGTACATGGAGGCCGTGTGGCTCTCGTCCTCGTCACAGCGGATTACACACTGGGGGAAGGGAGGGGGGAGAAGAGGGGAAGGAGAGTAGGGAGAGGGGGGAGGGGGGGAAGGAGAGGGGGGAGAGTAGGCAGAGGGGGGGAAGGAGAGTAGGGAGAGTGGGGAAGGAGAGGAGGGGAAGGAGAGTAGGGAGAGGGGAAAACATAAACAAATCAAATATAATGAGAAAACACTTCCACAATCTGGGCCACAATGAAATCTTAAGGCTTGAATATTAGAGAGAAAGACTGAACACCTGCAGGTGGGCGCGTCGATATGGGCTCATTCTAATGCCGGTGAATTGATGTTGATGATTTACATTTGATTTGTGTGATTCTGCAGCACTGCTCTCTACCTCTCCCATGCCTTTCAGTGCATCCTCTGCCATGCCAGTCTGGTTGGACGCCCCGTTCTGCAGCCTCTCCAACAGCTCCAACAGGGCAAAGTTCTTCTTCAACCCCCACACTCCCGAGTCCCCTATAAGACACATCAATTGAACTCATTTAATTTACTTTTCAAGCAGACCAAGCTGTGTTATTGTTTTGTCATGATGCGAGGCTATTTTCTAACGTCGTGCTGACCCAGTTCGGTGACTTGTCGGTCGAATGGGCAACGGACTGCCCTGCCATGCAGCGGAAGCCGCGTTAGACAGTCGTGGCAAACGGTGTGACCACAGAGCAGCAGCCGGGGAACCTTGTCCCCTTGGAGAGAGAAGACATCCTCACACACTCCACACTCGAGCACCTAAAAAAATTGACGAATGAAAGAGAGGTGATGCTTAACTGAACGTCGCTATATATTCATAGAAGCTTTTGCTAGTCTGGTAAATTGACGCACATCTGTCCGATTACTTTTACGTTATGGTTAGCCTAGACATAAGACATGACCTGGCCAGAGTGTAGTATAGATAACTACAGCCAGCACTACCAAGTACTGTGGTTGACTATTTAAATCAACTACTATGCCGGTTAACTAGCGAAGCTGTCTACGTGTGCTAGGTTGCGGGCGGTTAGCCTAGCTAGCTCGATTGCAAGAGCACTGGTAACAATCCGACCACAACAAGAGCTGGACATGGGTTTGTTGCCGTATAAATACATTGAAATCCGAGAAAAGTTGCATTGAACTAGAACTGCGTTGAGGTAGCTACGCATACAGACGTGACAAGCTAGCTTGCAAGGCCGTGTTTTTTCTCTGCACTGACAGTGGACTGATATACACGCCCAAGCACCAGACCTGCAGAGTGAAGCTTCCTGCTTTGCCCCAGCATCATTGCTAGGCTAGCCACGAAGACAGAACTGTCACAGGTCCGAAAGCTTTGTTACAGCTTGACTGCAAATGATGCATCCTGGACAGTTAAGCTTAGCGCATCTTTAGTTACTTTTGCACCAACCTTTACTGTGTTTCCAGTTGCCCCCTTTCCATGGCGAACGCAAGTTTCCATCGTTGCTGCTGTGCCCTGCTTGTTTATGCCCACCGCGGCCATCCTTCGACTAAACCATTTCTGCCTTGCCAGTGAATCAAGCAATCGTGCAGCTGTGACGGTTGAGAATATATTATACAAATGCACGATAAACATATATCATAATAGAAAACATAGGTCATCATAGATGTATCAAAACATATTCAAAACGTATTGTGTTACATTGTAACTGCAAAGTGGTAACCCTTCGTAGAAACTTGGAAGAGTCCGTCAGCTGTTTCCTTGTTCAAAGAAATTCGTATTTTAGTTTTTTTTTATCATAAAAACGCAGGACACGATAGTTGGCAGTTTTTCCCCCTAATGCGTTGATATGAGAAGATGCACCACTATTCCTAGATATATATTCGACAACTGAAAAGCTTAATACTTTGTGTGATTAACATTTTGTATCTTCCAGTGCGTCACCGCGATACAGCCATGGCATGACGTGATTATTGTGCGTCTGATTTGAAAGTGTTGTAGTAACGAACTGTCTACTATTCACATCTATGATTCACATCTCTCTCCAATTATATCCGTTGGACATTTAGGTAAGGAGCAACAATCTAGGTAAATTATTAGATAGTGCTATTCTAAATCGTTATTTCCAATGTTCAAACGAGGCTCTTAATCATATTAATGCGAAAATGGCTGCATGATGATATTGTTGGATGTTGATGATCTAGCTTGGATAACTAACCTGCGCAACCCTTTTCCATCTCCTACCTCAGACCTAGAAAGACATCACCGTAGTGCGAGATGTCGCACTCGCAGCAGTCTGCCCCGCTTCCCTCAGCCCCGGATTCGCCTGCTTTGGGAGTCACAGTTAGCGGAAACGTCCAGAAGTATGCCATTAAAAAGAAGAAGATTCTCAACGCGGAGGAGAGTGAGCTGTTTGAGCTGACACAGGCTGCAGGCATCTCCATCGATCAAGAAGTCTTTAAGTACGTGAACGAAACTACAAAGATATATCGATTACTAATTATATGTGACGGGCAGGTCGGATAACATCAGACAACATCACTAAACTGCCTTTCTCTCGCCTGTAGGATCATTGTAGACCTTTTGAAGATGAACGTTGCTCCCCAAGCCGTCTTCCAGACGCTGAAGGCCATGTGCGCAGGTCAGAGGGTAGCGGACATCTCACTAGGAGACTCTTCCACCGCCTCTCACTCGACCACCACCAACACCTCAGCTCCGTCAGAACCCCGAGGTCAGTGTCTGGAGCTCTCTCGACAAGCATGCACACACACACACACACACACACATACACACACACACACACACACGCACACTAACTGGTGTCTGGATCAGAGCATCTGTCTCTCTCTACACACACACTAACCTGTGTTTGGATAAGAGTACCTTTTCTTTACGCATGCACTCATACACACACTCGCAGTAAACTAAGAGATTATTAATGCATCTCTATAATATTAATCTATACTCTTCTTGTCTTGCAGCCCCTCTATAGCCCTACCCTCTATAGCCATAGCTATACCCCCTATAGTCATATCTATATTTCCTAATACAGTCCTGCTTCTGTATGAACTAATCTCCCTCACTGACCTACTGGCATGACTCCCACAAGCTCCCCCCCCCCTCCCACAAGCTCACCTCACTGTCAAGTGACTGCAAATCAATGGGAGGAAGAGGAGGAGAGCAAATAAATATTGAAAACAAATATATTCATTCAATGTCCAAACTCCTCCTACTTCGCACTTCCGTTAGCTCTCTAATTCTTTTCTTACTCCTTTTCTCTACATGTTTGTTTTGTTTACACAACGTGGCGTGTCCACGGCCACTGTGTGTATGGTGTGTGTGTGTGTGTGTATGCTGTTTGTGTGTGTATGCTGTGTGTGTGTGTATGCTCTGTGTGTATGCTGTGTGTGTGTGTGTGTGTGTGTGTTTATTTATGCTGTGCGTGTGTGTGTGTATGCTGTGTGTGTGTGTATGCTCTGTGTGTGTATGGTGTATGTGTGTATGGTGTCTGCCGTGTGTATGCTCTGTGTGTGTGTCTGCTGTGTGTGTGTATGGTGTATGTGTGTGTGTGTATGATGTGTGTGTGGGTATCTACTGTTCCATGGTTTGTTTCCTGAAGAAGATGACACTGTAGTGTCAGTCAAGAGCAGTAAGCCCCCGGCTCCTCCCCCCTCCAGCACCGGCCCCAGAGCCTCCCGAATCAACACTAAGATGGGGGTCCACGGCCCCCAAGACGCTAGCTCCTCACACCCTCAAGGTCCCCCCTCCTCGCTGCCTCTGTGTTCGCTAGCCATCGATCGATTGCTTCTGTCTGTCTGTCTGCCCAGCCACACTCTCAAGTATGCTGTGTGTGTGCGTGTTTGTGTGTGTTTGTGTGTGTGTGTGTGTGTAAGAGAGAAAGAACATTCTGCATTCCTGCATTCCGGTTGTTTGGTTTCGGATTGAAATTGATTGCAGTCATCCACCGCCTTTGGTCATTAGAAACCAGAAAGTCTGAATAGAGTTTGTTGTCGTTTGTCATCGTGCTTCAGTGGCTAATTTTGTCTTGTCAATGTGAAGGAGGTAAGAGTGCATGGCATGCTTTAGAATCATTTGGATTCGTCCAAGAGAGAAAAACCTCACATTCCAAACATTTTATCATACTTTAATTGCTCTAGGCTCCTCTGCATGATTCTACCCTATACTCTGAGTTCAACCAGTAATTAAAATGTAAAAATAAATCAGTTTGAGTCATTTTCTCCCTCTCTCTCTCTGTTTCTCTCTTGCTCTCTCTTGCTCTCTCTTGCTCTCTCTCTCTCTCTCTCTCTCTCTCTCTCTCTCTGTTTCTCTCTTGCTCTCTCTCTCTCCTCCTACGTACGACTCATCGGATCCTGATTGGTTGTGTCCTCAGTGCGCAGCAAAGCAGGCGTGGCTCACGGTGACAAGGCCAGCAGGGACAGAGAGGGTTCCAGTCAGCGGCTGCAACGACAGGCCAGCGCCACCAGGGGGCAGAAGACCACAAAGAGTTCAGCCAGCAGCAGCTCCTCCTCACAGATGACCTCCAACTAGCCCGCAGGAGAATCCCTCTTTCTCTCTGTGAGGTCATCTCCGGCTGACCCAGAGCCTCCCACGCGCTGACCTCTGAACTTTATGTCCATACTGGGTTGAGTCTCGCGAAACATCCAATGAATTCTCACTGCTGGATGGATGAGTTTTTGAGAGAGAGACTGTTGAAGTTTCACTTAATCATCGCGCAGAGTGGAGTGGATGACGTAAATACTAGAACATTCCCGAACAACATTTGGGGTCTGTTCGGTATGAAAACGATTCAAGTTGTATAGGTTGTGTTTTTGGGGGGATTTAATACTGTGCTTCTACCTGCATCTGTTGCCAATGTTTTATATTTGCTTCTACGGTTATTGTTTATCATTTGGACTACATGGACATTGAATACATTGTAAGTGTAATGGAATAGCCCTCATTGTGGGGAACTACTGTGTGGGCTACTGTTATATTCAATGAGGACACAATAAAATGTTACTCTTTTGCTACCATTGTACAAGAAATGTGCCAGTTTGATTTACTATAAAGTCTTAAAGCTATTGTGCCTGATGCTTATTATACAAGAAAATTATAAGAAAAACCAGAGTCAATAGGAAACGTTCCAGGTAACATTCCAGCTTTCAGTCTTGACGCCACATTTAACGAGAGTAAAGTCTGACAAAGCCAAATATTCTCAACTCTTGTCGAGCGTTCAGTCCACTGCACAGCCGTTTGGAACACATCTTGATTCTCTTGGCATCTAATTCCGTTCCAGAAGCCGCCCATTATTATTTGTATTTATTTCGTTTTTACGCTTACAACACTGCTCATTGTGAGTGTTCAGATTGTTTCGTTTTTTGGACCTACCTCAGGCTATAAGTGTGGTCAATTCACCACACCAAAATGTTAAAGTTGACGATTGTTGACCACAGGGGGGCAGCGTTTACACTACAGCCAAAGGGTGTGCCCGTTCTCCTGCTCTAGAACACAGGTCCTCTCCTGCTTTGTTGGGGTCTTTTGTGTTCTGTATTTATCAGGGCATGGTGCAGGTTTTCACCCGTACATTTCCGCTGATAAACCTTGATTTCGTGCAAAGACTTCCCCGGCGATTGCGTGTGTGTTGGTATATGGGAGTGTTGTGTGTGTCATGAGTAGTGACTTAAGGCCATGTGCTGTACATGTGACTTACACAGCGGTCTTGCTTTGTGTCAGTGTCAGGTGAGCTCTAGATCTAGGTAAGTCTTCTTCCCCTCGCGACTCCCCTCGAGCGCCTTGCTTGAGGACACGCGTTGTTGAGATCGACCGTATACGCGCGCGTGTGCATCTCTGGGCCGGCCTGCAAGGTTTTATGTTGCTGCAGGTCTTTTATGTGGCCGTTTGTCCTGTTTATGTGTTCCTGCCTCCCGTCTCCTCTCCTCGGCGCTCCTCATTGATGGCGGCGTGCCTGTAATTGATGGCACCATATTGCTGTGGTGTAGCAGGGTTTAATGGGGCTTGACAGAGCAAGGGGAAGCGGCTCGCGGATAGGGAGGCGACTTAACCCTTTCGCCCTCATACCCAGCTCTGGGGTTGAGGGTACACACACACATGTACGTGTACACACACACATAGACACACCACTGAAACACACTCTAACACACTTCCGTGGCTCCCTGCGTGGCACTGAGAGGTTCGTGTGTTTTTGGTGGGGTCACGTGTACACGCACACACACATCAGAGAAACACTTTCTCACACACGTCTTGTGTATGTCTTGGTTGGTGCACTCACACACGCTGCCTTTACTGCGTGTTGTGATGTTTAATCATACACTTCCTACTGGACCGGCTAAAAGACTCTGGGGCTATGGCTGCGTCATGATGAGACGAAGGAGCTGAACCCTCCATATTTGACTTCGGAACTCATTTCAGCGGTAGCTACTGCGCGCCGTAATGCTCGACTGATCGTAAATGTGTTTGACTAAGGTAAATGACCGGGAGTGGGAGTTGCCAACCTGCTGTGAAGCCGGCCTGCAGTTCCCGCTGCCGCCACAGGGGTCAGTGTGGCTCCAGGGTTCAGAGTGAGGCTCCTGGACGGAGTCTTGGCTCAGCTCAGGCATTCGGTCTTTGGCATTCGTTCCTTTTATGTGGCTTATTATGCCAGGAAGTTGATTTCGAAACAATATAGGATACAGTACCAAGTAAGAGCGCGTGTTATCCTCACTCGCATACGTTCAAAGTATCACACATGATGCGGCCGCGCGTTCATACAACACTTCTATAGGCTTCTCGCGGGCACGTAAACATATGCTCCGTTCATCGTGAAAGCCAAGGCAAGGGGACGATGCCGTCGTTGTGTTGTGCGAGGGCAGACAGAGAGCTCTGAGAAACGAGAGAGAGCCTTGCTGTTGGTGAATCATTAACGAAAGGTTCGAGTCTAGGCTACCTGGTTCTCAAACAGTCTCTGACGGCGCCGACTGCTCTCAGGTGATGAGGGAACAGCGGGGGAGACATTATTTTAAGAGTCGATGTCACACCTTTTTTCCTTTTCCACCCGTGTCGCCTATTTTCTCTCCTCCGTCTCCTTCCAGAGGAGAGAGAGGGGCGAGGGGCTGGAGGATTCTGCCGCCTCTCGTCCTCTCCCTCCTCTCTCTGTTGTTCTTCGTTTCCTCCACGGTGCATCCTTTCCAGCCATCTCTGTAGATTTATGGCCCATTTTTCGCTCTTGTTGTCTCACTCCCTCTCCATCTCTCTCTCTCCCTCTCTCTCTCACTGTTCTCCTCTCCCCATAACCTCTTTACCCCCCCCCTCTCCCCACACACTACCCCCCCCCCTCTCTCTCTCTCTCTCTCTCTCTCTCTCTCTCCTCTCGCTCTCTCTCTCTCTCTCTCTCTCTCTCTCTCTCTCTTTCCTCCTCTCCCCGTAACCTCTTTACCCCCCCCTCTCTCCCCACACACCACCCTCCCTCTCTCCACCTCTCTCTCTCGCCCCCCCCACCCCTCCACCCCCGCGCGAGGCAGCCTGTAGATTGGACGTTTCCCGCACGCGCCCAGTAGAGCCCTTATCAGCGGTAGAGAGTGCTGATTGTTGGGCTGTCTCTCATGCTGACTGACAGCCTGGGCTTTGCTGCTGAAATGCCTGATTTGGTCAATGTTTGTCTGTGGGGCCTTATCTCCAAACCTTATATTAACTGCCTTGACAGTGTGTGCAGGCAGTCTCTCTCCATCTTGCCCGCCCGCCCCTCATCCTCCTCCCGCGTCTCTCCCTCCCTCCCTCCCGCGTCTCCCCTCCCTCCCCCCTCCCTCCCTCCCTCCCTCCCCTCCCTCCCTCCCTCCCTCCTCCCCCCTCCCTCCCTGCCCTCCCTCCCTCCCTCCCTCCCTCCCTCCCTCCCTCCCTCCCTCCCTCCCTCCCTCCCTCCCTCCCTCCCCCCTCCACAACCCCCACTCCCAATTCTCTGTCTCTATATCTCTATTCTCCCCCCTCTCTCTCTCTCTCTCTTCTCCCCTCGCTAACCATCTCATGCAAGCCCCAGCCACCCCCTTCTCTTGTTCACTTTCCCTCTCTCTCTCTCTCTCTCTCTCTCTCTCTCTCTCGCTCTCTCTCTCTCTCTCACCCCATCTCTTTCCCATAACACCCCTCTCTTCTCTATTCTTTCCTCGCTACATTTTTGGAGGGAATCAGGCGCTTGGCTGTCTGACGCTATAGCAACACAATTGCAGTTCCCCAGATGGATCAGTTATAGTATTATAGGATAGAATAGCTATGGTATATGGGGATGTAATATCTCTGACATGTAATTAACGAAGGCATAGAAACACATACATTTTGCTACTCAGTACGACAAACCGGCCGTCTCAGTGTGTACTGGTGGTGTTGCAGTAGTCAGTGTTTATGTGCCAACTCAGGCAGGTTCTCCAGGAACAACAACCAAAAACCTTGTTGTGTAACATTGACCACTGCACGCTATTTTTAACATAAACACGAAGTCATCCCCAACCGACGAGGACTGTCTCGCAGCAGCCGGCCGGGCCAGCCAGTGACCCTGACGCTCTCCGGGTTTCCATGTCGATTAGCCGCGGTTCCAAGGCTGGCTCGCCACTTCCCGCTGCCAAGCATCGATAAATGGATGCAGACGAGGTAAACACGACCCTCTTAAGCGTTATTTAATTATTTGCTTTATTAGCGAGAAGCTGTTCATTCCTTCTGTTTTCAGCAGCTGTGGGAGCACGGGGAGCTCGCACTCGCTGGGACCCCCCGTCGGCCGGCGAGCTGTCTGGTTAAACACACGCCCGCGCGCCGCGAGTTTCCGTAGCGATAGCGTTAGCACGTAGCACGTAGCACGAGAGGACGCGCACTTTCTTTTTCGACGCAACGCCTCACCTGTCATGTGACGCCTCACCTGTCATGTGACGCCTCAGATGTCATGTGACGCCTCACATGTCATGTGACGCCTCAGATGTCATGTGACACCTCACCTGTCATGTGACGTCTCACCTGTCACGTGACGCCTGCACTTGCACCCTGGTTTTGCGTTAGCCTAGCCTGGTTTGGAAACCGCGGAGAGCTTGTTTGTTTACGATTTCCAAACCAAAAGTAAAGATATCATGGATGTTTGGAGAATTGTCAGAGAAACTATACAGGAAGCAATGTGTCAGAGAGAAAGAGAGAAAGAGAGAGAGAGAGGGGAACAAGGGCAGGAGAGAGAAAGAAAAATAAGCCCTCTGCTTTGGATTATGAACTGCTAATTGAAGTCTAATGTATAAACAAAAAGGAATGGTGGGAGTTTAATCATCTACCAATTAAAATACATTTCAAAAGGTGTGGCGAGTGTGTGTGTGTGTGTGGTGTGGTGTGTGTGTGTGTGGTGTGTGTGTGTGTGTGTGTGGTGTGTGTGTGTGTGTGTGTGGTGTGTGTGGTAAAACTGTTACACTTCAATTAAGTGAGAAAGAATATCTTTGTTCTACTTTTGTCATGAATTCTGCTTTTGAAAGAATGGGAACTTTGAAGGTTTTAATTACTTTCAATTAAACGTGTTTAATTAATGCACCTTTAAGTTTGGGGTTTATGAACTTTTAAACCTGTTGACTTCATGTGGTTCTCCTTCATATAATCCAGTTATTTGTTTATGGTAGATATATACAGCAGAACCAATGCAAAAAAAACACATCAATTATAGACATTCATGTTCATACAAATTCAGGTCACTTGAAAATACTGTCATTTTCTTTTTGTGTCTTTAATCCTTCACTTCTCAATATCATCCTTTAAGTGTTATTTTCTGCATGTGTGTGCATGGGAACGTGAATGGCTGTGTGTGAGTATGTGCAGGTAGTGTGTGTGTGAGAGTGTGTGTAGGTAGTGTGTGTGTGTGTGTGAGAGTGTGGTGTGTGTGTGTGTAGATAAGGATAGGCAGAAATCTCCCGTTTCCCCTGAGATATGTATTGTATGTCAACGATGTTATGTCATGTCGGAGCCCTCAGCTGCTGTGCGTGTGTGTGTGTGCGTGTGCGTGTGTGTGTGTGGGTGTGTGCCTGTCTGTAGTCCTGTAAGGGAGCCTACATGCCTACATGTGTGGATCCGTACTGTCAAGACATCAAATGTACAGCATGTACATGTTACATGATTGCACCTGGGTTTGTGTGTGCGTGTCTGTACGTGTGTGTGTATGTGTCCGTGTCTGTGTGTATGTGTGTGTGTGTGTCTGTGTGTGTGTGTGTGTGTGTGTGTGTGTGCGTGTATGTGTGTGTCTGTGTGTGTATGTGTCTGTGTGTGTGTGTGTGTATGTGTGTGTCTGTGTGTGTGTGTGTGTCAGACAGGACAGTGTTCTGCCCTGAGTACATGTCAGTGCTGTGCCCTGCAGACTGCAGTGCTGCTTGCCTATTGTGTGGGCTCCTGTCCCTCACCTCCTCACACACACCGACACACACACACACACCGACACACACACACACACGCTCGCTGGAGACCTGCCAAAGCCTCCCCCATTGTGACTCCTCTGAATGGATCTGAAAGAGGAAATGCGAGCGCACACACACACACACACATCATACACAGAGACGCATCATACACACACACACATCACACACACACACACATCATACACACACACACACACACCATACAAATACCGCGTATGAATTAACGCTGCTATTTTATTGGAACTGTGTGTGTGGGGGGGGAGTTATGTTCTAGAACTATCTACAGCACACCCTGCTAAAGGGATGGGATGGTGTGATATTGCAACCATAGGTGTGTGTGTGTTAGAGAGGAGAGAGAGAGAGAGGAACAGAGTGGGGGGTTGAGTGTTGATGGCAGATCAAGCATGAAGACACCTTAACATACCTCTGGGAGAGCGGTGGAACCCAGACTCGGCGAGACCACAGAACCTCAACAGGAAGGTCTCAAAGTCTCTACAGCCAAGTGTTCTCGAGACGCAACCAGAACTATATCGAAGGATTCACGGGATTATGGCACACCACAGGGCGAGAAAAGTGAGTGAAGAAGAAAAAGAGAGCTGGAAGGAAAAGGTGAGGAAAGAGGAGAGAGAGAGAGAGCGAGAGAGAGACTCGCGGAGTGAGCTGGGAATGGAGAGAGAGGGAAAGAGAAGAGGATTTTCGCTCTGAGCGCGTAGCGCGCGCAGCGCGCACCACCCCACCACCCCATCCTGCATCGCGCTTCGCGCTCAGCAGCAGTCTCACCTCTTGCTCTCTCTCTATCTATCTCTCATCCTGTTTCGCTCCTTCACCTCCGCAACACCCTCACTACGCTCCCTCTCTCGTTTCGGCAGCCTGGTGATTGACACTTACAAATTGCCCAGCGGCTGATGCCATGTGTGTGGCCCCTCTCTCTCATCTCCAGCCGCCGCCGCTTTTGTCGTTAATACTGTGAATCCCCGGACTTTCTGCTCTCCTCTGCTGCATTTTGTAATGTGCCTGCCTAACCTGGCTGTCCACCTCTCTCTCTCTCTCGTCTCTCTCTGTCTCTCGCTCTCTCTCTCGCTCTCTCTCGCTCTATTGTGTCTCTCTCGCTCTCTCGCTCTCTCGCTCGCTCTGTCTCCGGGTCAGCGTCGTCGAGAGAGTAGGCGGAGAGATACGCAGAGTTAGTACGTATGCTGAGAGAAGAGAAGAGACTCTCTAGCTGAGAGAGCTAGCTGTGAGACTAAAACTCTCTCTCAAAAAATACTCTAGCGGTACTAGAACTAGTACTAACACTCTCGTCAAAACGGGAGAACGATCTCCAGGAGGCCCGAAAAGACAGTAACAAAAGGAGAGAACAACTAAAGAAAGCAACTCTCCACCCACGATCCGTACGAAAATAAAAAAGCGACATCGACTGAGCATGAACCTACTTCTCAGCCAAATCACCACTCCACAACAGCATGAACTCAAAAAACCCGCCCGAAAGCAACACAAGCAAGCTGAAAAGAAAAGAGACACATACGACTCTCTCTCCTCCCACCATCCTCCTCCCTTTTCCTATCCTCCCCTCCGACATCCCTTCTCCTTGCCTCCGCTCCTCCTCCCTCAACTCAACCTCATCTTCTCCCTCCTCACTCACTCAGACGAATAAGCAACGCAAAGAAAAGAAACGAACAGAAGAGTCAAATAAAGGGACAATCTAATCGAAAGTAAATAAAGAAAAATAACTACACTCATACACTCAATAAAGCCATAACTCCTCCCTCCCTCCCTGCCCTCCATCCCGTCACCCCCTCACTCCTCCTCCTACCTCTGCGTCCTACAGTACCTGCCTGCTCCTCCCTCCTCATCAGCTCCATCCTCCTCTCTCAGCGCCCTGCCCTTGTGCTAGCTCCCAGCTACATGACCTCATCTTTTTCATCCGCAGAGACTACATATTTCTATTAACATTGCCGTTTCTAAAATTAATGTTTTTTAAACTATTATTTGGGTATTCTGATCGTGTTGCGAGGGATGTAAATATATGAGACACCAAGTAGCAAAGTACCAGGACGAAAAAATACATGAAATAAAGAATAAAACTGCTGTGCGATTATGTAATAACATTTGATTCAAATAAATTAAATAGCATATTTGTAATAATGAATTTTTAGACTTGTGGATGTCGACATAGGTAGAGTGTTGTCTGATACAGGAAGGTAGTTCTCCTGTACAAACCACATTGTACAATGCGACACAGTGCTTCTCCATGTCCATGGGATTTCTTGAGACCCTTACGAATGATGAGCGTATCATTTCGAGGTCTCGTGGGTTTGATGCGACACGTTAGGGCCAGCAGAACAGTTCCTGTACGACGAGATGGCCAGAGACGAGGTCATATCCTCTCTCAGTCTCACCTGGGGTGGAGGGAGACCTGTGTGTGTGTGTGTTTGGTCTTGAGTGTGCATACATGTGCATTCACACGCATGTTTATGTGTGTGATGTTTATGTGTGTGAGGACGCCTGTGTGTTCTGTGTGCATGTGTGTGTGTGTGTGTGTGTGTGTGTCGGGCCGGGGGTAGACTCCATGGCTCAGCTGCCCACAGCCAGACTGAGCTCCCCCGCCGCTCCACATCTTCCAGCTAGAAATCAGCAGAGCATGGCAGCCCACTGCTGGAGAGGAGGAGGTGGAGGGGAGGGGAGGGGGGAGGAGTCAGGAGAGCATGGCAGCCCACTGCTGGAGAGGAGGAGGGGGAGGAGTCAGGAGAGCATGGCAGCCCACTGCTGGAGAGGAGGAGGGAGGAGGAGGAGTCAGGAGAGCATGGCAGCCCACTGCTGGAGAGGAGGAGGGAGGAGGAGGGAGGGGAGGGGGGAGGAGGGGAGGGGAGGGGAGGGGAGGGGAGGGGAGGGGAGGGGAGGGGAGGGGAGGGGAGGGAGGGGAGGGGAGGGGAGGGGGGAGGGGAGGGGAGGGGAGGGGGGAGGGGAGGGGGAGGAGTCAGGAGAGCATGGCAGCCCACTGCTGGAGAGGAGGAGGGGGAGGGGGAGGGGGAGGGGGGAGGGGAGGGGAGGGGAGGGGAGGGGAGGGGAGGGGATGGGAGGGGTGGGGAGGGGAGGGGGAGGAGTCAGGAGAGCATGGCAGCCCACTGCTGGAGAGGAGGAGGGGGAGGGGGGAGGGGAGGGGAGGGGAGTCAGGAGAGCATGGAAGCCCACTGCTGGAGAGGAGGAGGGGGAGGGGGGAGGGGAGGGGAGGGGAGGGGAGGGGAGGGGAGGGGAGTCAGGAGAGCATGGAAGCCCACTGCTGGAGAGGAGGAGGGGGAGGGGGGAGGGGAGGGGGGGGAGGGGAGGGGAGGGGAGGGGAGGGGAGGGGAGGGGAGGGGAGGGGAGGGGAGGGGAGTCAGGAGAGCATGGAAGCCCACTGCTGGAGAGGAGGAGGGGGGGAGGGGAGGGGAGGGGGGAGGAGTCAGGAGAGAAAGAGAGGGGGGAGGAGGAGTTATGAGGGGAGAGGGAGGGGTAGGAGGGGGGACGGACGAGTGGGGAGGAGGGAGCGGGGGTGTACAGTATGAACAGAGAGAAAGAAAGAGAAAGTTAAAAAAGGCTGATTTGGGGAGCAGGAGTCCAGACAGGAAGCGTGTACGTGGGGTCAGGAGACTGACGGAGATGATGTGAGGGTTTCTGGACTAACGACAGACACAAGGACATAGGGACCTTGACACACAGACACACAGACAGACAGACGGACACCCACATACACACACCCATCCACACACACACAGACCCCCCCCACACACACCCACACACACCTGACACAGACGCTCCACGCTGCAGACTGGGACGGCCGGGCGCCCTGGGGGAGGCGCGGGGCGTGGCGTGGGTTTAACGTGGCCTCATTACCTTGTCAGCACTTAGGAGAAATATTGTCCTCCTGAGAGATGGAGGGGAGAGAGAGACACAGAGAGGTTCAGGGGCGTGGACTGATGGAGAGAGGGGAGGGAGAGAGACACAGAGGATCAGTGGCTGGGACTGACGGAGAGAGGGGAGGGAGAGAGACACAGAGGTTCAGGGGCGTGGACTGATGGAGAGAGGGGAGGGAGAGAGACACAGAGGTTCAGGGGCGTGGACTGATGGAGAGAGGGGAGAGAGACAGAGAGGTTCAGGGTTGTGGACTGATGGAGAGAGGGGAGAGGAGGAGGAGACAGCAGGGAGGGATGGAGAGGCAAACAGTGAGTCGGGGAGGAGAGGTTAGAGCGATTGAGAGAGAAAAGGAGGGGAGGGGATGGACGAGGGAAGGCGAGAGGAAGGAGTGGCGAAACTAATGGTCCTGCCTGGCGAGATAGCAGTCAATCAATCATCTTTAAACAAAAGCAGGGGGCCCAGGAGAATGTTTAAGACGTGCTTATTTAATTAAAAGTCCCTTTGCTCATCTTTATGGGCCATCCCTCCTTCAAATATTAACCTTCCTGCTCCAGGGAGGCTGCTGCTTAGCATCAGCCCACACAGCACAGGGCTGGGGAGGACAACAGGCCTGGAGCTGGAGCTGGACTAGGCCTGGATCTGGGCCTGGAGCTGGACTAGGCCTGGATCTGGGCCTGGAGCTGGGCCTGGATCTGGGCCTGGAGCTGGACTAGACCTGGATTTGGAGCTGGGCCTGGAGCTGGACTAGGCCTGGATCTGGAGCTGGATCTGGGCCTGGAGCTGGACTAGGCCTGGATCTGGAGCTGGACTAGGCCTGGATCTGGAGCTGGACTGGGCCTGGAGCTGGACTGGGCCTGGAGCTGGACTCTAGACCTGGACCTAGACTTGACCTAAATCTAGACCAGACCTGAATATGGGCTAGTCCTGAATCTGTAAAAAACTGGACTATCCTTAGATCTGAAACCAGACCTAGACTGGACCCTGTCTTAGTTCAGGTCACTGCAACATCAGATCCTGCTCTGTTCCAGAGTGGAGAAAGCAGAAACTGTAACCTTTAAGTTACATTACCTTAACCTTCAAATAATGATTCAGTCAAGTGCAATGCTTCTGGTCGAAGCCGATCTCTCTCAGTATGCATGGGCCTGTCTCTGTCCTCCAGAGGAATATATACTAAATGTAACGGCAAACAGGCATTTTTATTCCTTCTCACTATCAGGTCAACCACATAGGACAGCATCCATTACATTTTTTCCCAATCGCTGAGACACGTTTCCTGCAAACCATACCTATTTATATCACGCGAAACCGAAAACAGTTAACCGTGCTGTAAATCTCTCGCAAAAACGAAACACTCAAAACCCTGTCCTCTCTTCTTTCGACCAAAAGCGATTCCATCCACTCCTCGTACGAAAATCTCCTTCAGAGCTTCAATTAAACCACCCGGCGTGATCGACTCACGTAAAAAACCCGTCGCCCCTCAGCCCTCTGCCTCATGGAGAGCATTACTGTAACAAACAATACCATGATGAGGGGGGCGGGGTGTGGGGGGCGGGGGCGTGGGGCTTCTGAAAATTGAAATCAACAACTCCAGCTCCACAGGGGCCAACATCTAACACGTTTCCACGAGCTCGCAGGCACATCTGGGGCACCAGGCCGGCTGGGGCGGGTAATTGGAAAACATCTCCTCCACGTTCACACCTCACGTACCGCTGGGCTACTAACATGCTGGTCGGCTACTTCTGCTGCTTGGGCTACTAATATGTACTGCTGGTTGGGCTACTAACATGCACTGCTGGTTGGGCTACTTCTGCTGGTTGGGCTACTAACATGTACTGCTGGTCGGGCTACTCCTGCTGGTTGGGCTACTAACATGTACTGCTGGTCGGGCTACTAACATGTACTGCTGGTCGGGCTACTAACATGTACTGCTGGTCGAGCTACTAACATGTACTGCTGGTCGAGCTACTAACATGTACTGCTGGTCGAGCTACTAACATGTACTGCTGGTTGGACTACTCCTGCTGGTTGGGCTACTAACATGTGCTGCTGGTCGGGCTACTAACATGTGCTGCTGGTCGGGCTACTAACATGTACTGCTGGTCGAGCTACTAACATGTACTGCTGGTCGGACTACTCCTGCTGGTAGGGCTACTAACATGTGCTGCTGGTCGGGCTACTAACATGTACTGCTGGTCGGGCTACTAATATGTACTGCTGGTCGGGCTACTAACATGTACTGCTGGTCGGGCTACTAACATGTACTGCTGGTCGGGCTACTAACATGTACTGCTGGTCGGGCTACTAACATGTACTGCTGGTCGGGCTACTAACATGTACTGCTGGTCGAGCTACTAACATGTACTGCTGGTCGGGCTACTAACATGTACTGCTGGTCGAGCTACTAACATGTACTGCTGGTCGAGCTACTAACATGTACTGCTGGTCGGGCTACTAACATGTACTGCTGGTCGGGCTACTAACATGTACTGCTGGTCGGGCTACTAACATGTACTGCTGGTCGGGCTACTAACATGTACTGCTGGTCGGGCTACTAACATGTACTGCTGGTCGGGCTACTCCTGCTGGTTGGGCTACTAACATGTGCTGCTGGTCGGGCTACTAACATGTACTGCTGGTCGGGCTACTAACATGTACTGCTGGTCGGTCTACTCCTGCTGGTTGGGCTACTAACATGTGCTGCTGGTCGCGCTACTAACATGTACCAGAAGAGTTCCACCTTCCGTTCTCCTGCCGCATCATTGTGTCGTGTTGCAGACACGCACACACACACACGCACGGCACACACCCACACACGCACGGCACACTGTGCATGCATGCGAGCACACACACACACACGCGTGTTTTTTACACGTTCTCACACGCCGTCTCGGAACAGGCAGTGGGAAGCGTCAACACTTCAGAATGTTCTCAGAGTCTAATGAGAGAGAGATCGCAGCTCCTCAGAAATGCTCACTTCGCACAGCTGTGGGAGCTCTCCCCCTGCTCACTTTGTGCTCACCACCTTCCCTCCTGCCCCACCTCCCCTCCTGCCCCACCTTCCCCTCATGCCCCACCTTCCCCCCTGCCCCACCTTCCCTCCTGCCCCACCTTCCCTCATGCCCCACCTCTCCTCCTGCCCCACCTCCCCTCCTGCCCCACCTGCCCTCCTGCCCCACCTTCCCCTCCTGCCCCACCTTCCCTCCTGCCCCCCTCCCACCTTCCCTCCTGCCCCACCTTCCCTCATGCCCCACCTCTCCTCCTCCTGCCCCACCTTCCCCCCTGCCCCACCTCTCCTCCTGCCCCACCTTCCCTCCTGCCCCACCTTCCCTCCTGCCCCACCTTCCCTCCTGCCCCACCTCTCCTCCTGCCCCACCTTCCCTCCTGCCCCACCTTCCCCCCTGCCCCACCTTCCCTCCTGCCCCACCTCTCCTCCTGCCCCACCTTCCCCCCTGCCCCACCTTCCCTCCTGCCCCACCTTTCCTGGTATCGTATTTCCTCTGAACCTTGCGTGTGTAGACACGGTAGACCCCTTTTGAGTCACCCGTCGTCACGGAGATAAACACAGAAGGAACACTGACTCATCAACAGGGAGAGGATGCAGATTCTGGGGGGGGTCGACAACATTCCTGTGGAGCGGAGGATTTGGGAAATGTGTGTGTGTTTGTGTGCCCGCGTGTGTGTGTTTGTGTGCCCGTGTGAGTGTGTGTGTGCTCGTGTGTGTGTGGTAGTCGTGGAGTGTTTATCAGTGGGGTTCAGATTTGGCCCTTGTTTTCATGGGACAAGTAAACATTGTTAGTCAGTGAGCGTTCGAGAGAGAGAGTGTGTGTGACATGCAAACACACATGGACGAGTGACAGAGGGATGTGAAGAGAGTGAGAGAGGAAACAGACCCACTGGAAGAGAGAGAGAGAGGCAGATTCAAAGAGAGAGAAAGAGGAATTGTAAGAGGGGAGGAGAGAGAGTTAAAAGAGAGAGGAGGGGTGAGATTGGAATATGGAGAAAGAGTAGAGGGGAGAGAGAGAGAGTGAAGAGAGGAAAGAGGAGGAGAGAGGAAGGAAAGAGAGCTTTAGAGAAAGAGGCGGCGAGACCGGACAGAGAGAGTGAGGGTGGCAGGAGAAGAGGCAGGAGATAGGGACAGACGAGAGCGAGAGTGAGAGGGACGGAAGAGACTCAGTATCTACGAGAGTAGATGCACGCGCGGAAGGGAAAGCGAGAAGAGCTGTGGAGAGAGTTATCACTGGAGAGCGTGAAGACAATAATGCAAACTGACACTTTAGAAATGAGCTGCTGGTTGCCTTGGCGACAGGCCCTAGGCTGAGGGCTCCTGGGGGAGAGGGAGGGGGGGGGAGAAGGAGGGTGAGGGGGGGCCGGGGGCAGGGCGGGTACAGAGACTAAATGATGTTTGATTAGAACTCAGATCTTTTTACGGAGACCAAAGACGAACCAATTGGAGTTCAAAGGAAGGGAAATGAAAGGTTTGTGTGTGTGTGAGTGTGAGTGTGTGAGTGTGTGTGTGTGTGTGTGTGTGTGTGGTGTATGTGTGAGAGTGTATGTGTGTGTGTGTGTGTGTGTGTGAGTGTGTGTGTGTGAGATATGGATACAGGGCCCATGCAGTAACATACATACAGGATTACTTGGGTCTGTACTTGCATTCTTCCAGGACTCATATTATGAGGGACCGACTTGCTTCCCTGGATCAACCCAAATGTTCCCCACACATCACCACAGAGAGAGAGAGAGAGATTCTATCTCAAGATGTCGAAACCCTAACCTCGAAACGAACAAACCCCGTCCGCAGAGTCTGTGAGGGGCTCGACAAGCTCATCCCGAAGGCCATCCGACAAGCTGCAACACTCACCCAGGTAGGAGAATTGGAAGACTGTCGAGTTCTTCGAACGTGGGAAATACAACAAACTAATCAAGTCCTTCTTGTGCGTTACCTGATGAGAAACACCCCGCGGGACTCCGTTTATCCCACCCCTCTCAGTTGTGACCGACCGTAAAACAATCTACCTTTATGTGAAGATTTTCACAAAATAAAGATCGGTTGTTTCACACGTTTTAATAATGATACATGATTTAGATATTGTCATATCTGGGAAAAATTCTGAATGAACTGGGGTTAAACCATAACAGTGACCCAGTTATGTAGCGACACTTTGAGCTACGACAGGTTGAACAAAATTCTGGATTCTGTTTTGGATGAGGTTCGGTGTGCTTGCTTGGCCCAGGGTAGAGCTACAACAGGTGTGAAGGTGGAGTTTCATGTTTTTGAAACAAGAGTTGAATAATTTAGTCATCCACATCTTAATGGGATACCAGAGAAAACACACGTGGTAGGATGTATATTTGTTTTGTTTGTAAAATATTTGTTTTGTTGTAACAATTCTTGATTATAGAATTCGGGCTGCAACTGTGAGACTAACTTTGCGTTATTGTACTTTTACATCATTCATTATTCATGATGCATTTCATTAATACATACACACATACACACATACACACATGCACACATGCACACATGCACACATACATACACACATACACACATGCACACATACACACATACACACATACACACATACACACATACACACATACACACATGCACTACACATGCAAACCCCCCCCCACACACACACACATAAACATGCACACTCAGATACACAAACTCATGTGTACCCAGCCCAACAGGCACGCTCTCACACTCATTCACACCTCACACACACACCACACACCCACACACACCCCACACACACACACACCACACACACACACACACACACACACACACACACAACACACAGGCAGCAGAATTGAATGCGATAGGGAAGTGAAAAATGATTAACCCGGGGTCAGCTCTCAGCCTCAATCTCGGCAGCGCTCAAAGAACATCCTCGCCTGATTACACTCGTCATGTTCCACAGCACACATTTGCATATATTTATTAAATTCACCAGAATAAAAGACAAACAGAGGAGAGAGAGAGCTGGGTGGAGGAGAGAGAGGAGGGAGGGAGGAGGGGAGGAGGGTGGAGGGAGGTGGCGAGCAGGAGGGGAGGAGGAGGGGAGGAGCAGAGCTCGCGTAGGGCGTCGTGCGCTGAGCGCTTTTCGTCGCGCGTGCGCGGGAGGGCGCGCGTGCTGCGCGTGCGTTTTGTGCGCTGGCTGCGCGCGAAATCGTGCCGGGAATGGTGTGGGTTATTTTCACGCGGCGTGTTCTGACATAGATTTGTTTCCTTCATCCTCTTCTTTGTTCTTATTTCTCTCTCTCTCTCCACGTCTCTATTTCTCTCCTTCCGGTCACCCGTCTCTTCACTCTCTCATCTCCCTCTCTCCGTCTCACTTCTCACGCTCGTCATCCGGGTAACATCTCCACAATCATCTCTCAATCCCATCTCCTTCTCATCCTCTCTTTAGGCGCAGGTCGGTCGTTGCACAGTGTCTGTGGGAGGGTATAGCCGTTTCCACACTCGAAAGCATAAGCGCCGGAATCAAACCCAACACACTGGCAGGCTGTCCTCACCCAGAGGCTCCCTGGACAGGCCGTGAGGGACCATCCTGCCCCACCCTCCACCTACTCCACCTCCTGCACCTTCTTCTCTCTCCTCCCCGCTCGCTAGCTCTCAACGCCGCTCTAGATCCCGGGCAGGGCCCCGCGCAGGAGAACGCGGCCCCTCTCTCCTCCTCCTCCGGCCTTGGCGGCGACGAGCGCACGTGGCAGGTGAGATCAATCCGGACCGAGGCCCCGCTTGTCCGGAGCGTTCATCCATCAGCCCTAACGCAGGAGAGGACGGGAGGCCAGGAAGCCATCGTCAGACACAGCCTGGGGACGCTACTAACCATCAGACCTGCTAACTGGGCTTCCAGGGAGAGAAACGGGACGCTGGCGCTCGCACACGGGGCAGAGCGGGTATCTTTTATTCATAACGACTGTGTGGACTTCTGGGCTGTGCGGAACGTTGGCTGGGTGGAACGTCTGGGCTGTGTGGAACGTCTGGGCTGTGCGGAACGTCTGGGCTGTGTGGAACGTCTGGGCTGTGTGGAACGTTGGGCTGCGGGGAAGTCTGGGTGTGTGGAACGTCTGGCTGTGTTGGAAAGCGTGGATGTGTGGAAGTCTGGGCTGTGCGGAACGTGGTGTGCGGAACGTTACTGGGCTGTGGGGAACGTCTGGGCTGTGTGGAACGTCTGGCTGTGCGAACGTCTGGGTCTGTGTGGGTGCTGGATCGAGGGACAGCTGTTTATTTAGTCGGGCTTAAACAACAGGTATCGGTGATGTGGGGAGAAGTGATTTTGTGGTAAAAACCTCAACCCGACAGGGGGGGTCCTCCACAGCTCCTGATGCGTGTGTGGTGT
Source organism: Mallotus villosus (assembly GCA_903064625.1). NCBI lineage: Eukaryota > Metazoa > Chordata > Actinopteri > Osmeriformes > Salangidae > Mallotus > Mallotus villosus. Next base: position 61,319 of record CAEFZP010000741.1, read on the forward strand.
GTGTGTGGTGTGTGTGTGTGTGTGTGTGTAGGTGGTGATGTGTGTGGTGTTTGTGTGGTGTGTGGTGGGTGTTGGGCTTAAATCCATCCCTAGCCTTTGTTAGGCTTTTGTCAATTTCCGCTTCTTTCCTTTCCGTCTTAATTCGACTGTATAAAATTCAAGTGAAAGAAAGGACAACAAAACCAATCTTTCTCGGTCCCCCTCTCGCTTCTCCCCCTTCCCTCCTCCCTCTCTCTCTCTCTCCCTCCATCCATCCAACCACCTCAACAATCCTCCCTCTCTCTCCCCATCCTTCCCAGCCCCTTTCCTCACTAACCCTCCACCCTCTTTTCCTCTCCCTCCCTACTCTTCTCCCTCCCACTCCCCATCCTCCCTCTCATCCCCCTCCCTCCCCACCCCTCTCTCCCCCTCCTCTCCCATCTCTAGCCCTCAGTAACACACAACCACACACAACACACACACACCCACACACACAACCGACACAAACGCACACCCTACCTCACTCGACAAAACAAAACAAACCCCCCCCCTCTACTTTGCCACCGGCACACTCCCACTCCCCGTTGTCTCTGCTCCAAGCCCTGCCTCTCTGAAAAGGCCCCCGACACTGATAAGTGGCACGCGAATGCCTGTCAGGGAGAGTGTGTTGTGGGGTGTGTTTGTTGGTGTGTGCGTGTGTGTGTGTGTGCGCCCCCACACTCACGACACCAGAAAACATCATCGCGTGAGTTTGTACACTGTACACTCCTTCCTCCTCAACAGGCTGTGATGGCAGAGCACCACGGGGTGGGGGGGGGTGCTGGTTGGTTTTTTTTTTGTTGGGTGGGGGGGGGGGGGGTGTTGGGGGGGGGTGGTGGGGTGGCTCTGGGGTTGGTGGGGGTGGGGGGGGGCTGGTTTGGTTGGTAGTGGGTTGGGGGGGGGGGCTGCCCGGGAACTCGTGGACCTTGCACTTTGGGAGGCTGGGCACATACCTCATAGGTTTGAGGCAGTGAGCGAGCCGCACCCACAAACTGCAATACCTGCACATAACAGCCGTACTCTCCATACTACTAGGTAGCGGCTTGATGCTCCTGTCCTCTTATCTCTGGGCTCTTTCTCGTTTCTCTTATCCTTCTCTCACTTTCTCTTTACATCTTTCTCTGCTCGTTCCTCATTCTCTCTCTCTGGCCTCGGTCTCCCTTTCCTCCTCCCAAGCTGGCCGTTTGCGGACCCTTATCTACGGGGACTCTATTCTCTTTTCTCTCTTGCGCCCTTGTCTCCAGCTCTCTGGTCTCTCCATTCTCTTCTCCAGCTCGCCCATCCCCCCCCTTTCTCTCTTCTCCCTTACCTCCCCCCCCTTCCCCCTTCACACTCACACACTGGATCTCGGCACCACATCTGGTCCCGGCCATGTTCTCAGCTGTGCCAGCCCCTCAGCCGCCCCCTAGGCCTGGATGCCTCGGACCCCCGGCTCAGCTTCTAACAAACACAGGCAAAGCAACTCTCCCCTCGCCCCCCCTCCCCTCCCCCCTCCACCCCCGCTCCCCCCCACCCCAACCCCGGCCTCCCTACCTACCCCCACCCACTCTCCCTCCTCACGCTCTCTTATCACCAGTCCGTCCCTATCCGCTTTTCCTTGGTGGCTATTTAGCTGTGAATTGGTAGAATTGCAAGGCTCGTGCACACACACGGCCTGGCACACACACACACGCTCAAACGTACGCACCACACCCGTCGCACATTGCCATGCTCTTGGGCACAGCGGCACAAACCTTCCTTTTAGCCGAGCTCCAATCGAAAGGCCTTGACATTGGGAACACCTCAAAGACAGGATATGAGAGAGAGGAAGGAGAGAGGAGAGGAGGGGAGAGGAGGGGAGAGGAGGAGACAGGAGGATAGGACAGAGTGATGGGCTCCTTCTTATATGCTTAGTGACTATCGTCGGAGCTGTGGTTATAATTATGTTTCGATCATCGCCATGGTGTACATAAAATCCCATTAATAATTATAGAGAAAAGAAGGTTGGGAAAACGTGTCCGCACATTTCATTCACGAGCATCCTACATTCCTCTTTTTTGAAACTCCTCTGTGTCGCCTTCGCTTGCTGCTCCACACAATAACGACTACCTACCCCGCCACCAACCCCTCTGCTCTGCTACAACTCACCGATGTTAGTGATGAAGATGGGCAGCCAGTCACTTCCCCTTCCGCATGATTTCTATGATGGAACCATTTCCATCCTCCCTAGCCATCATCCCTCCATCCCTCACATCCCACCCACACCCCAAAATTATCCTCCATCTTAACAGCTGTATAAACCATGCAACGTGTTAGGCGCTCATTTAAAATTAATAAGTGGTAATTAGGAGGGGAGGGAGTCTGAGGATTAATCTGAGGAGATGCAGTCGAGAGCGAGAAGAGAGAGAAACGATACATTCTCCAGATAGAGAGAGAGGGATAAATATAGGAAAGACAGAGAACAGAGAGAGAGATAAGCGAGAGAGAGAGAACATAGATAGGAAGATAGGTAATATAGAGATAGACAGATATCGACCTGACTAGAGATAGATTACCCTTCCACACTCTATATAGATAATCTCTTAGATGCAAGACGATACGAGAGAGCGAGACTAGACAGGCAGATCTATCTATATCCTAGATTGAGAGATTGCTACCAGAGAACCGTGAGAGAGCGATAGAGAGCGATAGAGAGAGAGAGAGAAGAGAGAGAGAGACTAAAGACAATCTCGAGAGATACTATTATTCCGAAAAGAGAAGAGATTTTGATCGACGGTTTTAATATACTGAGACCAAGATAAGATGGAGAGAGAGAGAGAGACTCGCGAGAGAGAGAGCGACCGGCCGACTGTCCAGAAAGAGTTATGAAATGGAGAAACAAAAGACAGCCCAGGTTGGGAGGAACAGAGGGACCGCTCAGACAGACGGAGAGCTAGACGAGAAGGACCGGGCTATACGGACGGGATAGACTGAGAGGTTAGAGGACGTCCACTGCGTCGAGAGTAACCCACGTCTCTCTCTCTACTCTCTCTCTCCTCATCCCTGCAGTCCCTCTTAACGCCTTACCCTTAATAGGTCTCGTCATCACGGCTAGCTAATGTACCTCAAGCCTTGTGTTAAAACACTAAACACATCAATACACAGAGCTGGGGCCAAATGCCGGATATGCGGTGGGGTGTTGTGGTGGGAACAAGAGGGGGGGGAGATGAGGAGGGAATCCCTACGATTTCTCCGGGAAACAAAAAAAA
>CAEFZP010000743.1:0-38034 GCA_903064625.1 Mallotus villosus
ACCCTCCTCACACTCCCTCCATCCATAACCGTGATTGTTGTGTCATCTGCATAGTGATTTATGACACACCTCCCCCCATATGGCAAAACTATCCCCTCTACCCAGTCATCTTCCTTAATGAGTGTAGCCAGTGGCTCTACCACTATAGCATACAGTAGTGCTGACAGCGGACATCCTTGCCTCACTGACCTCCCTATCACAAACCTGTCTGTCAAAACCCCATTCACCTTTATACAACTCTGTGCACCCCCGTATAACCTCCTTACCCATCCCACCAACTTCCTTCCAAACCCAAACTTCTCTAACACCCTAAACAGAAACTCGTGCTCTACCCTATCAAACGCCTTGTTCCAGTCTATCCCCACCACTACCCCCCCTATCCCATCCCGCTTCATATACTCTATCACATCCCTAACAGTCCCTATCGTGTCCGCTATATCCCTACCCGGTACACTATAACTCTGTGTTGGCTGCACTCTTACTCCCCTATTACTCTTTTCACCCTGTTGGCTAACAATTTGGTCAGGCTCTTATAATCCACATTCATTAAACTAATCGGCCTATAATTCCCTAGATCTAGTCTGCTACCTTTCTTATATAAAATTGTTATCATCCCTTCTACCATTCTATCCTATACTAAACCTGTCCTCTCCATCCCTTTAAACACCTCCACCAAAATTGGTGCTACCTCATTCTTATACTCCTTGTACCACTCAATCCCTATCCCGTCACTTCCTGGGCTTTTCCCACTTGTCAAACCCCCAATTGCTTCTATCACCTCTGATTCACTTATTTCCCTATCACACCACACCCTATCCGCCTCACTCACCTTACTCTGTACGCTATCCAACACCTCATCTATACTACCCTCATCAACCCCCCCCCTTTTTATACAACTCCCCATAAAACTCTTGCACCCTCTCCAATATCTCCACATAATCCTCTGTTGCCACCCCATCCTTATTATTGATTTCATTAATATTTGCCCTACTCTGCTTTCTTTTTTCTAAACCCAGAAAAAAACCTGTACACTTCTCCCCTTCCAGAGTATATTTTGCCTTGCTCCTCAGAATTGCTCCCCTGCACTTCTCCTTCTCAAACCTATCCAGTTCCATCTTTACCTGTAAATACTTCTCCATGCTGTACCCTTCCTCGTCCTCTGCCTTTCCTAACTCCACCCTCAATCTTTCCCTCAGAATCTTCTCTTCCCTTATCATCCTTTCTTTCCTCCTCTTGCTATACCGAATACTAATTGATTTAATCCCATTCTTCATTCCCTCCCATCTCTCCCCCACTCCATTGTCCATACTGTTGCACTCTGCATAACCTGCCCTCCTCTCATTCTCTCTATCCAACAACCCCCTAATCTGCTGCCTGTACTCCTCCTCACTGACATACCCCGCATTCAGAAACCACCCCCCCCCCTACCTCCTCACCCCCTATCTTAATCGTAAATCTTACCCCATCGTGATCACTAAAACTATTTCCATGATGTCTGAATCTATCTATATACCTAATGCTTTCTGCCTGTACTAAAACTAAATCTATTCTACTCTGCTTCAACACCCCCTCCCTCATCTGCTTCCTTGTGAATTCTCTCTTCTCTGGATTCTCATATCTCCATACATCCACAAGGCCTTTGTCTGCCATCATCTCCAATAGCATAGCTCTCGACTTGTCCCCTCGAAGTTCTACACCCTTACCGATGTCTAATCTGCTACATTTAATATTGAAGTCCCCCACTACAATACACCTCCCCCCCTATTAACCCTTTCACCTCCTCTATAATACTCGTCTTGTCAATTTCCACATTTGGCACATATATATTGATAAGTCTAAAAACGACTTTCCGATATGTGAATTCTATTGCCAAAATCCTCCCTGCTTGATCCCTATACACCTCCCTTATGTCATCCACCCTATCCTTCTTAATTAGTATTGCTACCCCTCTTGCATTACTCGCCCCATTATTATAGAACATGTCACCCTCCCATTCCTCCCTCATTACCTCCACTTTCCCCTCATCCCAATTTGTCTCCTGTATGCACATTATATCACTCCTGTACACATACAATAAATCCTTCATTTTTCCTCTGTCCCTTAACCCATTGACATTTATGGAAGTTACGGTGGCCATGAGAGCTAAACAAAAAAAATAAGAAATATAACAAATCATTAAAATAGTCACTTGCCACTTTCCAGCTGTTCGCCTCTCTGCAGCCCCCGTCTTTTGTCCTTCTCAGCTGCCCTCTGTCACACCGTCGTTGTGCAACCGTGATTGCTTTTTTAAGAGCCTCCGCCTCCTCGCCCTCCATTCGCGCTCCTTTGCTTCTCTGTGGCAGTCCCTCCAGCCGCTGCGCTTCCTTGTCATTCGCCTCCCGTCCTTTCTCCACCGCTCTACGTCGCTTTCCCTCCTTAGTTGTCGCTCTCTTCTGCTTTCTGCCACCGCCTTGCTCCATGACCTCCTCTTCCGATTCCACCTGCTCCATTTCACTTTCCAGCTCACGCTCGTCCGATGCGTCTTCCTGTTCCTCTTCGTCTCCTCCGACCTCGCTGCCGTCCTCTACTCCTGCGCTCTGTCCTGGCACGAGCTCGCCATCCCCTTCCTCCTCCTCGACCACCGATTCCTCTTTGTCCTCTTCGTTCCGCGTAACACACTCCCTCGCGTAATGCCCTGGCTTGCCACATCTGAAGCATTTAATTTCTGGGCAGTCTTTAAAAATGTGCCCTGGCTTGATGCATAGCCGGCAGACACGCACCTGCCGGTCATGAATAACGCGAAAGTATTCCGCACCTCTTAAAGTGTTAAACTTTGTGGAGTATGGGAGCGAACGGACCTGCTCCGGGAACCGCACCTTTAAAAACCGCGTTCCATCCACAATCTCCGTTCCGGGCCACACTCGCCGTTTAAGAGGCGAGATGGCCCGTACTCCCCACTCCTCCAGTTTCGCCAGAATCCTGCCATCCGGAAAATAGATCGGCAAATTGATGAAGGAGACCACCATCTCATTGTTCACAATGTCATTTGCGTGCACCAGAGCCCCTCTCACCCTGATGCCGTCCATCAACTTCTCCTTAGCTTCATCATCCTTCATTGTAAGTTCATATGTCCTGTCTCCTCTCTTCCTGCAGCCCAGAACCACTCCACACTGCTTTTTCACCTCCTTCAGTAAGTCCATCATGGAAATATTCTCCGTTCCTTCAACCACCACGTCCACGGTCAATTCCTTCCCGTATTTCTCTCTCTCTCTGACGCGCTCTTCTCCGCCGTCATTACCTCTCTCCTTTCGTCCAGCTTCAGCAGACATAGGTATTGCAGATCCTGTCTCGTTGTCTTTGGCCAGTCGTTCGTCGTTCATTTGTCTGTCTGATCCTCATCGTTTGCTTTCTCCTTCATTCCTTTCATCCGTATGCTTTTTCGTTGTCATATTCAGTCCCTCGTTTGTCGCCATAATAGCCGACCGAAACCCACAAACACCCAAAAAAAAGGTCCCCCAAACAGCAAAAGCTGATGGGGGAAAGACAGCTAGCACAAACACCGAACTATTCACGTACAAAAATAAAAGAAAGAGACGAAATAACACGGAATAACGAAAAAAACGTGCTCTGAACAAACAACCACTCTCCACCTGCTCTCTGTGCACTCACTTCCTGGTTTGTCACAGAAAGGGGGCGTTGCCATGCTGGTTTGGCCGTACGAAACATTGTGACAACCATAGCCTACTTATGGTATTTGAAACTCCAGATTTGGTATTTTTCAATCCAAGGTGGTCTCTCTCTCTCTCTCTCTTTCTCTGCAAAATGAAAAACACTTTCATCTTTCATGAAGGTACTACTTGTTCATATTGCAAGATTTCTCTTTCTTAGTGAGTAAAAGAACATACAGCACCTGGTATTCCCAGGCGGTCTCCCATCCAAGTACTAACCAGGCCCAACCCTGCTTAGCTTCCGAGATCGGACGAGATGGGGCGTTGCAATGCTGGTTTGGCCGTACGAAACATTGTGACAACCATAGCCTACTTATGGTATTTGAATCTCCAGATTTGGTATTTTTCAATCCAAGGTGGTCTCTATCTCTCTTTCTCGGCAAAATGAAAAACAGCTTCATTTTTCATGAAGGTACTACTTGTTCATATTGCAAGATTAGTAGGCTGTCTCACATCCAAGTACTAACCAGGCCCAACCCTGCTTAGCTTCCGAGATCGGACGAGATCGGGCATTGCCATGCTGGTTTGGCCGTACGAAATATTGTGACAACCATAGCCTACTTATGGTATTTGAAACTCTAGATTTGGTATTTTTCAATCCAAGGTGGTTTCTCTCTCTCTCTCTTTCTTTGCAAAATAAAAAACAGCTTAATCTTTCATGAAGGTACTACTTGTTCATATTGCAAGATTTCTCTTTCTTAGTGAGTAAAAGAGCATACAGCACCTGGTATTCCCAGGCTGTCTCACATCCAAGTACTAACCAGGCCCAACCCTGCTTAGCTTCTGAGATCGGGCATTGCCATGCTGGTTTGGCCGTACAAAATATTGTGACAACCATAGGCTATGTCTAGCCTTTCTGTCTTGAATGATTCTCTGAAAAACTGCAAAATGCCATTGTTTACACATGCGGAATTGACATGTTCCTGTTGCCATTAAATATGAGCTAGTAATTTCACTTAGATCGATAATCTGGTATCTTTGCAGCAATATTTAGGTATGAGGTACGTTTTTTGGTTGTGTGATTTTCCACTGTGCAGTTTTAAACGGATTTGTATAGTGGATTTCCCTACATATTGTTTGTGTACTTCTGATTTTGGATAGGGAGAAGTCTAACTGAAAACGTTCTATTTCCACAGGTCCCTGTTTCCATATGTATGGTGTTGCTTGAAACATGGAGAAGTGTAGTGTGTGTAGCAAAAGTTTCACATTAAAATCCAACTGGACACGACACATGAAGACCCATTTTGCCAAGGAAAACAAGTGTGATGTTTGCGGGAAATAATTAACTTTCAAGCATCAGTTACAGTCCCACCTCAAGCAACACCAGTACCCGAAGATCCCTTTGTACAGGCCGGGAGAGGCAAGACTGCACTGTACGGAGGAAGCCAAGAGCGTGGCCGACCGTGTGTCCAATGCACCCTGCGGAGCAATAGACCCCACATGGCTGAATCCTGAAACGGTAGAGGCGGAGGCGAAGAAATCTGGAGGGGAGATGTGGACAGCCCAGTTGGTCTGTACATTTGGAAGGTACGCCGGGCAATCCTTCAAATGGTTACTTGAAAACGATGTAGGATGGGTCGTGTGGTTGCTCGCCGAGTACTGCTTGAAGGGGGGAGAAGAACGACTTGCTCAAGTGGGAAAAGACACGGCTGCTTGAATTCGTCAAGGAGTTTTCTTCGGTGACTTGTCATCTTGACAAGAGGTTGGAGGTAAGATGACTGAATGAATGTCTCGTCTTTAAATGCTTTGACAATCAATTACTGTTTTGTTGATAAATACAATTAGCACCTCTGATAACCATCATCACAAAGGCATTTACTATACATTTCTTCTCAGGGTCTCATTATTCTCAGGGTACACTAGCTATTCACCAACCGTACCTTCGGCAGCAGCATGGGAGGGGGAGGGAGACAGGGCAAGTTAGCTGCAGGCACAGCCAGGGATATGTGGCGCAACGGCCGGCTGTCCCTGTTCGCTGGCATGGAGAAGCCTAGGATGTTAGGGGCGTCGAGCTTAAACAATAACTGTTTCACTACACTTCGCTAACTAACGAGGACATTCCACCTCAAGCTACAACGTGCTATACATTCTAACGGCAATCTCTGGTGATCTTCAGAGCTGATGACGTAGACTTCCTCCGCTCGGCCACTCTAACGGACACTAACAACTTAGCTTAACTTTTTAAATTAATTTGTAATTGCCAAAACAGAAAAAACAAACCCAAAGGGGGATTTACTTACTTATTAAATACACAAGTCAAAGCAAAAACGCGAGGGAAAATAACATTTACATTTAGGAGTGAAACACAAGAGGATATGAATCAAAACAGAAGTTTCCGAGATATGTCACTACACCTTTTTCTTGCAATTACACTAGATTTGATCGTTTTTAGGGATGAGAAAAACTATTTTAAATAATTTAAACCAAAAAAAGAAAGGCTTAGAACATATCCAGTTACTGCAATGAATACATGACTATTGACTAAATCTGATGTGATGAATCTGCATCATCTATATGAAAGAGGATTTGTGGCAAGGTGGGAGAAGGGATATCATCATTTTCTAAGAAAGTCAGTGACCGGATATATTTGATAAATTATTTCTAAGTGAGTCTCTTTGACTTTCGGGGAAATGGGCCATTTAATTAATTTAAAATGTGATTCGTCTATGGACAATGCACCCATATTCGGAACCTGTACACACAATCCTCTGTTATAAATAAAACAATAATTTAGATTTCAAAGCATCATTCATATATTTAATATTACATTTACTGTCAGATAAAGTACCATCATTAATAACTTCATTTGGTAAAGTTGGTAAGGGTCTTGTTCTTGCATATAGCAATGTGCTTCAAGCTAACTGTAATACTGGTATAGGTATTGCTTTACAAATCTTGTTGTATTCTCTATAAGTACAATTTAAATTATTTTTGTCTAAGAAAGCCTTATATTCCAAATAGTTACCATTATCACCTTTAACATGTTTCACAAACACAATGCCCTTTTCATACCAACCAAATGTTCAAATGATTTCCTGTTGATTAAAATGACCCTATTGTTCCATAAGGTCGATCCATATGGAGAAAGGTTATGGGTGTATATTAGTTTCCAATATTGGAGAATTTGTTTGTGGAAGTTTGATAACTTAACAGGAATTCTGGTCACCTCAAAATCACATTGCAGAAATAAATTCAAGCCCTCCTACTTTTTTTAAATACCGTATTTTACGCAAAATAACCCGCGGCTTGGACTCTGATTTTAAAGTTTACTTGTGCAGCTTATATTTCGAAGCCGCTTATAGTCCGGTTTTAGAACAAAAAGGGCTTGGAAATACAGTGACTTCCTTAAGTAGGCAAATGGCTTGTAGAACATAACATTTCATAATGATTTCAGTCAATCAAACAGCTGCAAGACCCAGTGAAATGTTGTAGGCTAGCTAGCAAAATAACACTAGCATCGCTAACAACATTACTAATTCAACTTTGGTAGTCTAACCGAGCTCTTTGTAAGATGCTCTTGGTACCCAGAATGTCATGCGGCATGCTGAAAAGCTACTAAAGTAAGGGCATTAGTTTAGTTAAATGAGCATTGTTTGGAGTTCTATTGTTGTGTTCGTTCTGATTTGATATGGTCTATAGCAGTGGTTCCCAAACTGGGGTACGCGGGGAGAACATTTGAATTGCGTTTTCAAAGTAAAAAAATTAATACTTTTTTGCCTCCAAACTGAGCTATAAATAGACATTAAATTATCCGTCGTTGCATGATTTTTTGTGCGCAAATCACCTCAGTGTGACAGACATTGTCAACATTACAATGCACCTCAGTGAGCTGGCTGCACAACTGCGCAGTTACATTCCCAAAACTGACGAGGCGGATCTGACTGGCATCTGAACAGGAGAGCCTCATTGAAGTCGCAACAAATGGAGCCATTAAAATATAATTCAATCAGAAGCCTCTACCAGATTTATGGTTACGAAATTTGTTTGAAATTCGCTGCTAATTGAGTTTTATTAAAACTGTAGACATTTATGGAGTCTATGCGGGACTGTTGTGCAAATCAGCAATGTAACGTTAGCGCAGCAAACTAGCGATTTTTAAAAAGGCTTTCTCCAATTCAGCCAGACATTGCAAAATGATGTGCATCCTCTCTAGCACACCCGTCTCATTAACCTGTGTTTTTTTTTGTTAACTAACTGAGTGAGTTAGTTCGACCTCCTTGTTGTATTGGTAATCAAACTCTTTTTGATCCAAACTTCCATCGAGTCCTGAAATCCCTGACAATTTCACAGTTTCAAGTCTTATAGGCTGTATATATGCGCAGCAGGGCGGCGGAGACGTAGATGGAGATTGAATGTCTGAAGGGGTACGGCACTGTACAAAGTTTGGGAATCACTGGTCTATAGTTTAGATAATTTGAGTGTTCACCCTGATTGGGAATGTTAGATCGGTATCCAAGCCGTCTGTCACGAAAGTGTGTGTAATGTAATCGATTGTGAGCATTGCTCTGCTCAACGTGAGCCGGTGCAACTTGTACGATTTACAAATACTAAGTGCTCCTTCTAGGGGGGTTCGGCTTATACACGGTGCAGCTTATTTTCCATAAAATACGGTTGTTACGACCCCTCTGGCCTAACACCGAGGGAATGGTGGTGCGGATAAAATGAAGCACAATGAGATTTATTGCGTCACGGGAGAAACAATGGACGAACGGTGCCAAAGAAAACCAGGAAAAGTGCCCTGTCGACAAAACCATAATTGTCCCTAATTAAACATACATGGGGTGGCACCCGTTCCTTACCTAGTGCACTGGTACAACAGGAGGTTTACTGTGTGATGCTGTGTAAGCCCATGGGAAGCTTGCCTAGTCCAGAGCCGTGTGAGTGAACAACGAGCGAACAAAAAAAACAATACAGTGGGGACAGAACACAAATATAACATGGTTTTGGCGCTATAGTAACAATTAACACAATACAACACACAGCTAAGGTCTCACAGACCGTAATGTCTCTCTCCTCTCTCTAACCACCAACACACAAACAGAACAAAGACCCCTCCCGAACAGCGAACCGCTCCGGTCCTTTATCGGGCTGCTGGACCGCTGATTGGAGGTGGGCCGATATGGGGGCTGGCTGCTGGTCATGTCGATATCCAACCACCGATGCACCGGACAGACTTTGGGGAAAACAAATAGGAGAACAGAACGAAACAGAAATACAAACATTCCCCCACAAACACAAACCGAACACAATCAAATGAAGTACACGTCCGTAACAATGGTAACTGTATTTTTTCTAGACTTACTGCCTTCCCTTACTCGAGATAAAATCAAGGATCTGTTTCCTGGTCCTGAAAACTTTCACAGGCGGAGTGCTATATGGCTTGTTGTAAATTAAGATGAAAAGGTCAGTTCTATGTTATGCACATTAAGTTAAGATATGATCAAATGTAGTGAAGTGCATCCATAGGCCTATGTGATACCATCAATTTTAATTTCAAGTTTAATTTTAAAATGTTTTTATTTTAGCTAATTCTTTGGGAAAAAATATATAAAAAAGGTTTGACCAGTCAGTGTATAACAATAGTGTAAGTCCATATTAAACGTAAATTCAGCATGATCTTAGTTTTTTCTGTTATTGCACAGGGGTGTCGTCAGTTCTATTGTATGGGCTTTACATTTTGGCTGGGCCATATTATTATTACAGAGCAAAAAAGTAAGTGTGTGGGAATACATTATGACAGAAAGTTATCCTATGAAATATGTCATTGTGAATGTATTTTAGGTGGAGACTGCTGCGGAACTACCACAGCCATCAGCGACTGGAGGCAGTGGTCTTTCACAAGAAGTGCCCAACACTTCTAAGTTTGTGGTTATGTTTATTCTGCCCCCTACTAGTTTCACACCGTTTAAGCTAGAAACACCGTTAAAAGTTCACTTGATTTAGTCTGAACTGATTTAGTGTGCTATTACTTTTTTACGTTTTTAAGTTACATAAGTTTAAAGTTCTTAAAAAATGAATGGGTTTCAATGGTTCAGAATGTTCAAGTCAAATTCAATTGTGACGTCATGCACTGACAACCGTTTCTCACCGAGTCAATTTTCTACACTGTTTAACACTTTCTTTCTTGAATATGCAGACTTTTTCAAATAATATACTTGAACTGTTTATACAATTTTGAAGACAAGATGTAGGGCTTTCTAATGATGTAAATATTTATAGGATTACGTTAGGCAAATCATCCTTTATCAAGACGATTTCACAGAGCCATTCTGACAAAAATCTTCTCCTGTTTTAGAAAACGTCATTTTTAACCACTTTCAGTCCAGGTACAGAGGACAGGTTAGAGTTAGAGATGCTCCGATCAGGTTTTTTGGTGCCGAAACTGAAATCAGTATCTGCCGATCCGATAATACCGATCACCGATCACGGTGTCGATTGAAGCATTCTATTTATTGTGTAGCATTATTTATTAAATGAATTATTCTTAACAACATTGGTTTTGTATTTTAAGTATTTCAATTACGAGACGAGAGAGTATCATGAATTGACAACCATCCGTTTTATTGCAGGGAACGTGCAACATTCCAATGTAGAAAAGCTCTCTCGCTTACTATAAAATGTGTAAATAATAATAAATATTAAAACAATAATACAAATATAAATCTTTAAATGAAAATCACAACAATAGAATAACATGTGCAACATTCCACTCTCTAGAGGCTCTCAATAGAACTTGGAGCTTATAGGAGGAGATAACAGACAGAATAAAGATTAAAGGTGCACAGGAAGTCAGCAATTAACAAAACATGAAACATGCATATCTTTCTGTATAGTGTCTCACTCATTCACATACTTCACTCACTCAACTCACTCGGAGAGGGGCCATACTAGAGTATTCAAACCTTACTTCTGATTAAGCAGCATCACTGGCAGATTTGCCTTGATAAATATAAGCATCTCAGCATTTTTAGGAGTCAACCTTTTCCTCTTATCTAAAATATGTCCTGCTGTGCTGAAAAGTCGCTCGCTATCTACACTTGTACAAGGTGCGGAGAGGAATACTTGTGCTGCTTGTGCGAGAGCAGGAAAGCAGTCTTTATTGGCCTTCCAAAAAGCAAGTGGCTGTCCGTGACTGTTTGGGATAACTGGCTCTGATAGGTAGAGATTGATCTGTGATGCTGCTGAGCTGATGTTACCACCGCCGCCCTCATGCTGTTGCTCATCTTCAGCCAACAGTTCAGCATGCATTGCATGCAAGCAGCCAGCTCGTGGTACCTTCTGTGGGGGCTAACTCACTACCGCATTCTCCTCCTCTTGCTCCGCTGCAGCAGCCAGGACATCAGAAATCAGCCTGCGCACCTGTGGCTTGAGTCCGACGGGGAAATATCTGTCCTTATATCTTTTTTTATGAGAGAAACAAAAGGCAACATTAATGAATTCATGTACAGTCTAGGGATGTCACGAGAACCGATACTTACGATACCTTTCGATGCTAAAATAACAAAACACCGTCGATACCCATTTTTTTGAAGCACCGTAAGCACCGTGAGCGCCGATGCCAGATGTTAGCATTGGTGCTGCGCCTCTTCTGGAACTGATGGGGGCAGTATTCAGGAGTGTTCCAGTCGACGTTTACATTCAGAAAACCAAGATAGCAACTGCAGCTGCAGCGATAGCCCCACCTCGACTTGTTGACAATAATTAATCCGCAGAAGCCATTATGCAAAATATGCTACTGTGGTCTTCAGACCAAGGGAGGTAATACTTCCAATTTAGCTAAGCACCTGAAATGAATCCGTTATCCGGATTTGTTTAAATAATTCGAGGTGAGTTCTGATTCAGTTCCAGAAGAGGCGCAGCACCGATGCTAACATCTGGCATACTAAATGAATGTTCGTTGTGGTCGAACAACGAACGGCGAAATTCAATACATCCAAAGAATGCATCGTTTCTGTTTTTTTAATCTGTCATACTGAAATACACGTTACATGATGTTTGAGATGGTGGGCAAGTGTGTTACAATGGCTTATGTTATGTACATCGTTTAGGTTAGCTATGCTGTAGTTTTAGCGTTAGCCTATAGCCTACCTTGGTTAGAAGGTAAACTCATGTTCATCTTGTTAGCTGGATGGCTTAATTGCACTTTATTATGATGTGCTATGCTCTATTGCACATGTTTTGTATGTCTTAAGACATTTAGCTATTTTTCAATTATTTTAATAAAAAAGTTTAAGTACAGTAGCCTACATGAAATCTTAGAAAATCCTTCTTTTTTTACCGTGGTATCGAAATTGGCATCGAGAATCGTGTTATTTTACTGGTATTGGCACCGACTACTGAATTTTTGGTATCGTGACACCCCTAGTACAGTCGTATGCAAAAGTTTGGGCACCCCTGATAATCTCCATTACTTTCATCTATAAAATGTTGGGCGTTTGGATGAGGAACGTCTTTGTCATATATATATACGCATACGTCATGGACAGTGATATTTTAGCAGTGAAATAAGGTTTATTTGATAAACAGAAAATATGCCATACGCATCATAAGAGAATTAGACACTTGCATAAATTTGGGCACCCCAACAGAAAAATCACATTAATATTTAGTAGAGCCTCCTTTTGCAAAAATAACAGCTTCTAGACGCTTTTTATATCCTCTGATGAGTGTCTGGATTCTGGATTGAGGTAATTTGGACCATTCTTCCTTACAATACATCTCCAGTTCAGTAAGGTTTGATGGGTGCCTAGCGTGGGCAGCCCGCTTCAAGTCACCCCATAGATTTTCAATTATATTCAAGTCTGGGGACTGGGATGGCCATTCCAAAACATTGTAGTTGTTCCTCTGCATAAATGCCTTAGTGGATTTGGAGCAATGTTTCGGGTCGTTGTCCTGCTGGAACACCCAACTGCGCCGTAACTTCAGCTTTGTTACAGATTCTTGAACATTATTGTCCATAATTTGCTGGTACTGAGTTGAATCCATACGACCTTCAACTTTAACTAGATTCCCAGTTCCTGCACTAGCCACACAGCCCCACAGCATGACGGACCCCCCACCAAATTTTACTGTGGGCAGCAAGTGTTTTTCTAGGAATGCTGTGTTCTTTTGCCTCCATGCGTAACCCCCTTTTGTTGTGACCGAATAACTCCATCTTTGTCTCATCAGTCCACAGCACTTTGTTCCAAAATGAGCCTGGCTTGTTCAAATGTAGTTTGGCAAACCTCAAGCGAGCCGTTTTGTGGCGCGTGTGCAGAAAAGGCTTCTTCCGCATCACTCTCCCATACAGCTGTTCTCTGTGCAATGTGCGCTGAATGGTCGAGCAATGCACAGTGACACCATCTGCAGCAAGATGACCTTGCAGCTCTTTGGAGGTGGTCTGAGGGTTGTCCTTGACCATTCTGACCATTCTTCGCCTTTGCCTCTTTGTTATTTTTCCTGGCCTGCCACTTCTGGCCTTAACAAGAACTGTGCCTGTTGCCTTCCATTTCCTAATGACATTCCTCACAGTGGAAACTGATAGCTGAAACCTCCGGGATAACTTTTTGTAGCCTTCCCCTAAACCATACTGCTGAACAATCTTTGTTTTTAGATCATTTGATAGCTGTTTTGATGCCCCCATTTTGCCACTGTTCAGAGGAGAATCAAAGAGAAGCAAATCTTGCAATTGGCTAACTTAAATACCCTTTCTAATGATTGAATGCACCTTTTTATGTAATTGAAGGCTTAACGAGTTAATCAGACTAACTATGTGTTGCAGTTAATCAGCATTTAGTAGGCAGAGGTATTCAAATCAAATTAAGATAAGGGTGCCCAAACTTTTGCACAGCCTTTTTTTCACATTTGATTTAATTTATACTAAATACTAAATACTGCTACACCAAATATCTTTGTCTGGAAAACACCCCAGCACTCAGTGTTAACTAGAAAAGTAATATTACAATATTATATTGATCTTTTTTGGTGAAGACAGGAAATGATCATGCAGCCTCAGAGGGGTGCCTAAACTTTTACATACGACTGTATTTAATACATGTTGTAGGTCATCATGCTTAACTCTTGAATAAATTAGGCATGGGCTTGGCCCCATAGCATAGCCCCAATTTCCATTTCCATTCTTTATAGTTGAGATAAACTGCTTTTAAAATCAAATTCAGGTGAGTTTGGAGGAAATGCAAACCATCCTACACTACATTTACATTTATTCATTTAGCAGACGCTTTTATCCAAAGCGACTTCCAAGAGAGAGCTTTACAAAAGTGCATAGGTCACTGATCATAACAAGTTAAACAAGTTGCAATTGGACAACATGAATCTAAAAGTGCACCTGTGGAAGAGCAAACGACAGTAAACTACCTCACAGCGAGTACAATCATTTTAATCAGTTACAGCTAACCGACAAGAGCAGCAGCTCTCTAAGTAAGAGTCCTTGTGATCTTGGAAGAAACTAACATCATGTCCAGCAGATCTTTCCTAGGTACCGTTGTATTCCCGGAACAAGTGTGTCTTGAGCCTATTCTTGAAGGTGGGGAGACAGTCAGTGTCTCTGATGGAGGTGGGAGTTGATTCCACCACTGGGGGGCCAGACAGGGGAAGAGCTTGTGTTGGGACCGGGCGGTCTTGAGCGGTGGGACCACCAGACGGTTGTCAGAGGAGGACCGAAGGTGGCGGAAGGGGGTGTAGGGCTGGAGGAGAGACTTGATGTAGTCGGGTGCAGTCCCATTCACCGCTCGGAAGGTCAGTACCAGGGTCTTGAATCTGATACGGGCCGTGACGGGCAGCCAGTGAAGGGAGACGAGGAGCGGGGTAACATGGGAGCGTCTGGGTAGGTTGAAGACCAGACGGGCCGCTGCGTTCTGAATCCTCTGGAGAGGGCGGGTTGCGCATGCTGGGAGCCCGGCGAGCAGCGAGTTGCAGTAGTCCAACTTGGAGAGGACAAGTGCCTGGACCAGCAGCTGGGTGGAGTGCTCAGACAGGTATCTCCTGATCTTCCGGATGTTGTAGAGGGTGAATCTACACGACCGGGAGACAGCAGCGATGTGGACTGTGAGGGAGAGCTCGTCATCCATGGTAACCCCGAGGTTCCTGGCAGAGGACGAAGGGGTCACCGTCGCCGATCCCAGGGTGATTGAGAGGTCATGGGAGATGGACGGTTTGGCCGGGATGATGAGGAGTTCGGTTTTGGCGAAGTTCAGCTGGAGGTGGTGCTTGGTCATCCAGGCAGAGATAGTCTGTGAGGCAGGCCTCAATCCAGGCCTCAATCCTGGCTGAGATCCCCGGATCGGTCGGGGGGAACGACAGGTAGAGCTGGGTGTCGTCAGCGTAGCAGTGGTAGGAGAAGCCATGGGAGGTGATGATTGGTCCAAGGGAGGTGGTGTACAGGGAGAAGAGGAGGGGTCCAAGGACGGAGCCCTGTGGGACGCCAGTGGAGAGCTGGCGGGGGTCAGACACATCGCCTCCCCAGGAGACCTGGTAGGATCTTCCCGACAGGTAGGACGAGATCCACTGAAGTGCAGTGCCAGTGATGACCCTCTCGGAGAGTCTGGCGAGCAGGATCTGATGGTTAACCGTATCAAATGCTGCAGAGAGGTCCAGCAGAATGATGACGGATGACCTCGAGGCCGCTCTGGCAGACTGGAGGGCCGTGGTGACCGACAGGAGGGCAGTTTCAGTGGAGTGGCCCGTCTTGAAGCCCAGATTGGTGGGGGTCAAGCAGGTTGTTCTGAGTGAGAAAGTTTGACAGTTGGTTAGATACAGCGCGTTCAATTGTTTTAGAAAAGAAGGGTAGAAGTGATACCGGTCTGTAGTTCTGGAGGACAGCTGGGTTAAGGGAGGGTTTTTTGAGTAGGGGTCTAACTCTGGCCTGTTTGAAGGCAGAGGGGAAAGTGCCGGAAGTAATAGAAGAGTTGAGGACATGGAGAAGGAATGTTATGATGGAGGGAGAGATGGTTTGAAAGAGAGGGGAGGGGACTGGATCAAGGGGACAGGAGGTGGGGCGATGAGAGAGAATGAGGTCAGAGATCTCTGCCTTAGATAGGGCCGAGAAAGAGTTGAGACATTAGTAGGGTCAGTCATAGAGGGTGAGTGAATAGGAAAGGTTGGTTCAGGGAACCGACTGCTAATGTCAGCAACTTTTTTCTCAAAGAAGGAGGAGAAGTCGTCTGCTGTCAGAGTGGAGGGAGGGGGTGGGGGAGGTGGGTTAAGAAGTAAGTAAGTAAGTAAGTAAGACTTTATTTATATAGCACTTTTCATACAAGAATTGCAGCTCAAAGTGCTTTACATAAAATCGACTTTACACAAAATCGACAAAAACAATAATACAAGTGTTGATCTAAAACATATAACAAACCAAACTAGCCGCACTTTATCTGCGGTCTCTCAAATCCGTCTTAGATCCGAGCTGCCACTTGCAGTTTCTAATACACAAACATGACAAGGGGGTAGACAGACAAGGTTGAGGGAGAAATTTCAGCATAACATTACAGGACACATGACGGGCGAAGGCGTTGGATGGGGGTGGGAGGGTGGTGATATCTGTAGTAGGTGAAAAGTCAATGAGAGTCAATTAATGTCAATGTGTGAGTAGGTCCGAGGTTGGCGCCCTCGCCTAGGCCATAATCAGTCCGATTCACCCTTAGCGGATAGTGTTGCCATGGAGACATCCTTGGTTATGACCCAAGCAGAGACCAAACCACAGATGTGTGTGGGAGGAGGGGAAGGTAACGAGACAAGATAGACTGCTGCAGCGCTCTCCAGGGGAATTTGTTTTCCAGCCACATCCTTGGCCAAGGCCCGTGCTGGTTACGGTGCCGAAAGTAGATAAGATTTGATGGATGTTTTGGCGAGTATCCGCGGCTCAATAGCTGCCACGTTCTCCCCGTTCGCCGCTCTGCCCACCGATTCAATCATCTTGGGCAGCTTGGGGATTTTTGTTGCTGCAACCGATTTCATAATTTTCCGATATACCAAGTAACCGCCCACTCCAATCAGCAGATGACCTGTAATCACGGTTCCGAATATGAATATGTCTTCCACGTCCTCCACGGAAAGTGGAGCCAGGCACACGACACGCCACCTGTCCCACTCGTCCATCGTGTATCCAGCTGCAAACGTCCCGTCAGGACAAGAGGGTTCCCCTGAACCCGTGCTTCTCTTCGAGAAGATGGTGTCAATTGCGTTTAGAGACCAGTTCACTAATTCCATTTATTCTAGTTTCGTAGGGTGCTGCAGAATGACTATCTTGAAAACAGACGGAGACAAGACAACACAGCAAGCAGGGAAGGTCAGGGGAGGGGAGAGAAAAAATGCGACCGCAAGAAGGGTGGAGAAGGTAGAGAAAAGTTTGTGAGGGTTTGAGGCAGAGTTAATTTTGTTCAAGAAGTAGTGAGTTTTAGCATCAGTTATATGGGCAGAGAAGGATTTGAGGAGGGAGTGATACTTATCAAGGTCTAGACTGTCGTTAGACTTGCGCCATCTCCTCTCAGCCGCTCGAAGGGTGGAACGTTCTTCACGAATAACATCAGTGAGCCACGGGCAGGAGGGAGAAGATCGCGCAGGCCTAGTTGACAGGGGGCAGAGGGTGTCAAGTGATTCAGTTAATGTGGATAACAGCATGTTAGTGGCAGTGTCGGTGGGGTGGGACATGAACTCGTTAATAGGAGGGAGGGAGGATGTTACAATGGAGGAGAAGTGTGAGGGGGATAGGGAGCGGAGATTGCGTCTGAAAGTTACGAGGGGAGGGGAGGTAGGAAGAGTTGGAGGGAGAGATATAGAGAATTGGATAAAGTAGTGATCAGAGATGTATAGTGGGGTTACAGAGGTTAGGTCATTGATACAGTTACGTGTCAGGACGAGGTCCAGCTGTTTTCCTGCCTGATGGGTGGCTGGTGTGTTAAGCAACGTCAGGTCGAAGGAGGTCAGGAGAGACTTGAAGTCAACAGCCTGCGTTTCATCGAGATGGATGTTGAAGTCCCCAAGAAGTATCAGCGGTGTTCCATCATACGGGAGGGCGCTGAGGAGCATGTCCAGCTCCTCCACAAAGTCAGCTAGGGGCCCTGGTGGGCGATAGAGAACAATTAAAAATGCTTTGATAGGATCAGTTAGCATCACATAGTTGTGTTCAAATGATTTGGCAGTAAAAGAGAGTGGGGTGGATGTGCATTTAATATGTGGGGAAAGAAGCAGACCTGTCCCGCCACCTCGTCCAGTTAGGCGAGGAGAGTGGGAGAACGAGTGGTTGACAGAGAGAGCAGCTGGAGTTGCAGTGTTCTCTGGTAGGATCCATGTCTCTGTTAGCGCGAGGGCATCAAGAGAAGCATGGGATGCTAACGCTGGAATGAAGTCGGCCTTTTTCACAGCAGACTGGCAGTTCCAGAGTCCTATAGAAAGAGAGAGAGCAGGTGGAGAAGATCTAGATAGGTAGCTAAAGTTAGAAGTGGAACGTATATACTTCGTGACATATCTACGTCTACGTCTGCGGGTGTTGCAGTGAACGGGAATGCTGAAGAAGCACATGCTAGCTATAAATGTTTTCTAGGTAGAAAATAATAAAAATAGGGGGATACTTATCAGAACAGGTGATCCGCCTCGTCGGCCTTCCTCGGATGACTCCCGCGGAAGACTCCTCTTGTTGCCCGAGTCTTAGTGCCCGAGGCTGCCAGGCGAGGCTGCCACTGGAGTGCTAGCTGCCTTAAGTATGCAAAGCGCAGCTGACAATGGCCCTAATTATGTCAACAACCCGCCCACTTGGAAATGCCCTCGGCGGAGCCTGACAGTACAGATAGAAACTTGCAATTTAAATCGATCTCTAGCTTAGTGGCTAGCTCTCCTAACGGCCTGTTATAACAACTATCTTCTTACTTAATTCTACTCTGACACAGTTTCAGTTTAAACGACAAAAATGAAACAAGTCTGAATTACTTACTTTGAGCAGATTCACGATGTTAACTTCGGCAGACACTAATACACTCTGATCCAAAATACAGATTCAGGGCTATTTAAGCACAGCCTATCAATGGCCCTAATTATGTCAACAACCCGCCCACTTGGAAATGCCCTCGGCGGAGCCTGACAGTACAGATAGAAACTTGCAATTTAAATCGATCTCTAGCTTAGTGGCAAGCTCTCCTAACGGCCTGTTATAACAACTATCTTCTTACTTAATTCTACTCTGACACAGTTTCAGTTTAAACGACAAAAATGAAACAAGTCTGAATTACTTACTTTGAGCAGATTCACGATGTTAACTTCGGCAGACACTAATACACTCTCTCACTACAGAATAACACAATAGTATTATATTTTACCTTTAACTTCAGCATAGTCCCTTTTATCAATCATGTTTAGGCCATAGCTAAATAACCATATAAAATCATGTCTTTCTCTCTCTCACACACACCGCGCACACACACATATATACCACACATACACACACAGAAATGTGGAGTTATCACCGTGGATCAAGGAGTGTAGCGATGGTGTACAGGCGCTCAGATTCAATGTCGCTGAATCTCCTCTTGACAGCTTCCAGGAGCGTGGCTTTCGCTGTCTTCACACCGTGGTCAGTCTCTGTTGTTTTCTCAAGAAGACGAGTTAAAGCTCTGACGGATGGTATGACAGCTGCAGCTGCTGCAGTTGATGAACTTATCGTTTTTGTAAGCTCGTCAAAAGGGTCAAGCACTGAAATCATATTCTCCACCAATTTCAACTCATGGATGGTCAACGTGGAAAGCAATTCAAAGTCAGCTGCATAAGCACATAGGGCACGTTTCTGTTTCAGTAAACTTTTTAGCATGGCAACAGTGCTATTCCACCGGGTGGGTATGAAATCAGAAATCAAAATCAGAAAGGGATTTATTGGCCATGAAAGTTTGCACAGACAAGGAATTTGCTTTGGCAGGAAGGTGCATACAATAAACATATAGTAACCTTAAATTTAAATATGTGGACTATCTATACTAAATATCTATACTATATAACTATACTATCTATACTATCTATACTAGAGTGGAATTATACTTAAAATAAAATATAAGTTGCCTAATTTACAATATAAAAATACAAAAAATACAAATATGACAAAAAATACAAATTTACAAGATGCAGTAATGTAGTGCAGAATATTAGAGTCATTAAAGTAAAGTCATTAAGTCAGTGTGAACCCTTGGCCTTGTTGAAGAGGCCAACAGCAGAAGGGAAGAAACTGTTCCGAGAGTGAAACTGTGGCGAGAGGTGTTGGTCCTGATGGACCGCAGCCTTCTGCCGGAGGGGAGTGACTGAAACAGGGAGTGTCCAGGGTGGGAGGAGTCGGACACAATCTTCCTCGCTCGCCTCAGGGTCCTCGAGGTGTGCAGGTCCTCGAGGGTAGGCAGATTGCAGCTAATCACTTTCTCCGCAGTGCGGATGATACGCTGCAGTCTGCTCTTGTCCTTGGCAGTGGCAGCAGCGTACCAGATGGTGATGGAGGAGGTGAGGATGGACTCAATGATGGCTGTGTAGAAGTGCACCATCATTGTCTTTGGCAGGTTGAATTTCTTCAGCTGCCGAAGAAAGTACATCCTCTGTTGTGCTTTCTTTGTGAGGGAGCTGATGTTCAGTTCCCACTTGAGGTCCTGGGAGAGGATAGTGCCCAGGAAGCGGAAGAACTCCACAGTGTTGACTGGGGTGAGTGGGGCTGTATTCTTCCTGAAGTCCACAACCATATCCACTGTCTTAAGAGCATCTGATCGGCCAAATTTGATCGCCCTTTTGAGAAGGCCGATCAAAACCGATAATGGGAATATCGGCCGATATGGATCGGCGCCGATCAGATCGGAGCATCTCTAGTTAGAGAGTGTGTGAAATGTGCATAATTTTGTCATGAATTCATAACAGAAGACAGATTTAAGATAGACTATTTTGTTTAAAAGCTATGACCACTTAAGTGATGAGTGGAAACGCAATTCCTCTCATAATCGAGACTAGCCCGTTCGCTCTCCATAACTAAAAACGGTTCGACTTTGTCCACAATCGACCAAATTGGCCAAACAAGGTATGTACATTGAGCTTAAAGTGTACATAATCTAGCTAGATCATTTTTCTTTAAGCAAGTTTCACTTTCTGAAAGAATCAAGGCTCAACACTGTTATAGCTGACCGTCACGAACAGCTAAACCGGGGTTCACGAAAGGCTTACTGCAGCTGGCCATACTACGAACAAATGCTTCGTAACTGAAAAGTTTTTACTTTTAATCGACGATATTAAACACAGATGTTAAGAAACTTTAATCTAAATATCTTCTCCGTTTTCAATTTGAAGCAGTACATCTAATACAGTAGGAATTCTCCCACGACATCGGCTCGCTCCGCTTTGACAATCCTCTCAGTCCACCATACATTAGACAAGCTAATTTTCGAGCACTTTCAATACAAGATACAGGCCATGTTAGAGTTGATAAATATATACGTAATTTTGGGGGCAATGTACTACAGCAGACAGATTTGAAATATGATTTTTGCATATTTCAACATTTTGTTTTAAAGTTATGGCCATTCTAGTGACTATAATGTCATAATAGCTGCCATAGAACGGCGAAACTAGCTAGCTACGTCTATCGTTCGTTACCTACAAACAAATGCTTCGTAACAGTATTTACTTTTTATCAGCGATATTGACAACAAAGGTTAAGGAACTTATCTTTAATTAAAAGATCGTCTCCGTTTTCAATTTGAAGCAGTATAGCTTTGTAGGAAATTTCCCATTGCATCCTCTTTCTAGCTTCTTCGGCTAAAGTCAGATGGACGACGATGACGATGCATGCGTTATTCATGCCTACGGTGTTAACAGTCTGTACAAATACCACTTTGACACACTTGCGAGAAATTATCCGCTGGTTAGATGTAGCATGATCTTATTTACCACCCACAATAGTTCAGCTTTTTTTGCAGCAGCATTATGAGTTAGAGTAGCTTTTGCAGTTGCACAGCAGTCACGTAATGTGACAAGAAAAGTATAGAAAACTCACCAGGGACAACGACAACATCGGCAACCCTGCACCATGGATTATTATTCTGATGTCATCTTTAAATTTACTGTCTGAACAGGACTGGGTGTGCACACAAAATTAGTTTCTCCTCCACCTTGAACCTGAACCTAGATTCTAGGTTTGCTAACAATGACCAACCGTTGCTACGTTACAAGAAACAAGGAACCAATCCGATTGGCCAACGCTCTTCACCACTATATGTAAGAGCTAGAAAAAAAAGAGATTGAGTTGAATTTTTAAAGATCGATTTTTTTAGGCTCGAATTTAAGCAACCTGAATTTTATTTTACATTGAAATATATTCCGATGAGAATTCAGTGTTGTTTAAATTTCAATATTAAGTATTCGATGCCTTTTAAAATTCGAAACATTATGGCACTGATTTGCTTCCATACATAAGAATCTTAAGAAGTGTACAAGTGTAACTCATACAAAGGGGCTAAAAATGTAAAAGATTTAGAATGAAATAAAATATACAATGGCTTTAGTACAAAAAGGGCAACATAGTTCAATATGGCAATATCTTGATAACTTCAAACTTTTTTCTGTTTCTCAGTCTTTCATTCTTTAATACTTTTAACGCTTAAAGATTTATGAAAGTCAATAAGATACTCTTTTCATCACTCTTTTTTTCTCCTTTTTCAACAGTAAGAAAATATCGCAATGCATAACAATGACAGATATAGGCCTACTTTTAATACTTTTTCTGACCATTTTGTTTTAAAAGCACATACCTCTTTTAAAATATTTGTAAAACCTTCTTTGTTATTCAAGCCATCAAAACAAAATAGTTTTAACTGCATTCAGCAAACACATACATTTTCTTTAGGAAATGTACCTTTCTAGTTTTTATTGTGAAAACGTTGTCATGTGTCATATTTGAATGTTAACAGTTTTTTACCTGGCAGGAGCATGTTGCCAAAAAGCTCTTGAAGAGGCTATCGAAAAGCCCAAAGAAGGCTGTTCTTCCTGCAAAGAAACAACGGTGTGAATTCGAAGAAATATCAACTAGTGACTACTAACAATGCAATACTGTAACAAAAAGTTACAGAGAATGACTGAGTCCTGTTACCTGCTATGTTCCCCCTACTTAATTTAGAAACCTAATGTTGCTTTACACCTCTAGCCCCACCCTCTATTCATGGGTTTCAGTCACGTGACTTTTTTGTTGCGGCCACCATCTTGAGGACAATTCGAACCTCTCCTAGGGTCCCCTCAGTGAGAATGGATGGATGGATGTCACGAAAATAGCACACTTTACCACCGACGAAGAGCAAAAATGTTTTTATAAAGATAGAAACTTTCGGTTTTGATCCATTTTTACTGACAAGTGAACTGCTTACTCCACTAAAGTAGCTATAGTAAAAACCTGTGTAGTGCCTCACTACCCAGTTTAGGCTATATGAGAGGCGGCTAACCTGAATTCTTAAAATTATATAGAAGGGCTTCTCATTTGACTCAAGCTATGTAAAAGCAGTAGGCTACACACAACTGTTTAAACGAAACAGTTCCTTTACTTCAGATACAAGTTCAAATACACAGGACTTGGTATGCCAAACTTGTACAACCCATGGGCCCAAATGAAAATAAAACCGCCGGCAACATTACCACAGTTTACCGATGCAGGCCTGAATGTCGCTTGGGTGCGTTGAAACCGAAAAGAAAAATGGCTGCTTCGCCATGAGGGCAGAAAGGAAATTGAGATGCTTCAGTGATTCCAGGAGCCTGTGTGTAGCCACACACACAGGGGAGGGAGGGCGGCAGCTGGTGGAGACCAACCGACCATCCAGATGAGGAGAAGAGTCGACGGGTAGCGTCACCCCATGCAGATGAAAGATGACATATGATGACTGATAACACGTTTCCACCGACTTCGCTACCCAAACGTTAGCTAGCCGTTAGCTAGGTAGCTTAGCCTAAGCCGGAAAACTAGCCACTTCTCCAGCAGCTAACTCCACTTCTCCAGCTGTTGAGTTATCCACTCAACTGTCTTAGGGTTAGTGTCAACAGTAATTAGAGTCCTAGTCGAACTAAGTTAACTTGTTGAATACTTAATACTACAATTAATACTTTAACTAAACTCGTCTTTTTCCACACTGTTACAACACTCGTCGCTATCTCTCTCTCTCGTTCCGCTCACGTCAATCTCACTCAAACCACTTCCCCGTCCTTTGACCCCAGATGTACTTTACAATCATACACAAACTTTTTGCAAATACATTACACAAATATTTAACATTTTTAATCAATTAACTTTTAACCTTAATTTTAGTGAATACAGCATGAACTTATTTATTATAGCTTTTTGTAAACCTTAAGCCTCTAGCCTACTTTTCCATAGGGCTACACCTGCCAAATTTGACGTTAGCTGACGTTATCTATATTTACCTCTCCCACGATCCCTCTCCACACACCGGGGAAGCCCTTAAGCCTTAAGGCATTTAAAAGCACCGAAGCCTACCGCTACTTCTCATCAGGATGGGTTAATGATCCAAAAATGAAGAAAATGTTATTGATCATAGGAAGGGTCAGTGACAGTCTGGCGATATTAAAATTACACGAATAGCGTTAATATCACTGAACTGAATTGCCATCCGATTCTGTTATATCAGTCCCATCAAGACACCAAGTAGTTTAGCATACTAACACCACTCCAACAAGTAGCAACATAACATAATTCAACCATATAACTAGCCGAGGGTTTTATGCTAAACTTTCGGTTTGGGCTTTAAAAGAAGGACGGGCTTCGGGACCAAGACGGCACTGCACGTCTCACTTTATTTAACTCACTCCGCCAGACCGTCAGAGCAATGAACCCCTTGTCATAATAAAATACCTTATAACTAACATTACTAATGCTAATGTAGATTTATATCAACGTTATTCTGGACAGCTAGCATTAGATATAGCTAATGCTAGCATCTAATGCTAGCTGTCCAGAATAACATTATACATGCTCACATTTAAAATTATGTTCTGTAGTCCAGTCCAGTGATCCCTCTTGATAGCAGCAATCCATTTCTCATGAAGCTCAAGGTTTTTTGGGACATTGTAAAAGGTAATTTATGTATTTGAGATTTGCTGTTATCACAGCCCATACACAGTAGATACACGGCATCTTGCACTTCCGTCCTTGAGATGGCGCCGCGACCACTGTGTGACGTCACATGAAACCCATGAATTGTTTGTTTTAATCCTTCAGGTGGTTCCGGTAACCTCTTGGACAGCCAGAAAACCCATGCAAGGCACTACAAGACACTGCAACAGATGTGCCGGTCCAAGAAGCCAAACAAAGCTTCAGTAACCCATTTGCTGAACTTGGAGTTTGAGTCGAGAAGACACTTTATAACCTTTGACACTCCTCTGGCATATTTTTGTTTGAAAGACTTGGATCATGTAAGTGAATCCCCTTTTTGTATCTTTTAGTACAGATTTGGGGCCATTAGGGGCCTTTAACATATATATTACTTATGTTCACCACTATTGGGCAATATTAAAATTATGTGCAATAACCCACACTGCATATCTACGACGGCGTATTAGGGACAGTATAGAGAAGAAAAAAAATGGAGCCGGAGGAGGGGGGGGGGTAATATTCAGAGATTAAAGTGGTAAATTTGCGAGAAAACAACTCGGAGATTCTCCGAGTTTATAAAGTTGCAAATTTGCAACATAAAATCTAGTGCATTTACGAGAAAACAACTCGGAGTTGTTTTTCTCGCAAATTTGCGAGATCAAAACTAGTAAATTTACGAGAGAAAAACTCGGAGATTCTCCGACTTTATAAAGTAGCAAATTTGCGAGAAAAAAACTAGTACATTTACGAGAAAACAACTCGGAGATTCTCTGAGTTTATAAAGTTGCAAATTTGCGAGATACAAACTAGTAAACTTGCGAATAATTGCGGGGGAGGGTTTTTGGTCAAAGAACCTCACACAGACTGCACGGAATGTCACAGACACGAGCAAGGAGGTGCAACAGGCTATTGAATATGGCTGCATCTGGTAAGTGTACCTATAAAGTGAAAGTAATGAAATAGGTGGGTTATGAATGATTAATTTAATGAGTGCCAAGATAATCTGTTTGAGGGTTGTATTGTGCCTAGATAAGCTTGTTTTGCCTTGTCGCAAGCACGTATAAAGAGTCAAGCAGCTAATAGGGATGGGACAAATGGCACTGACGCATCAATGCTTGTGTCGCAAAACCAATACACACAGTTTCGAAAAAGTGTTTTGGAGCTTGTATCAAATTACGAAACCACGTGATAGATGACGTTCAATGCTTCAAACGTCACGAACTGGTTCGAAGTTTTGCCGCTCTTCTAAACCCGTGCCATACAAGGACCGAAGCCACGGCCAAAACAAATCACACATTGCCAGAGAAGCAGCACCAGGCAGGTGCTCGCTCGAGTTTCTTCCATCGGTCATTATTATTTAGCCAAATCCGTATTGTAATAATTATAAATCTGTGTCTGAGTGTTTTATTGAAATGAAACGTAACATGATAGGACTATAGGTCTATACAGTGCCCAGAAAACAAATGTTGATGATTCGTCAACATTGTCAACACTGGTAATAATAATTCGTAATAATGAAGTCCCTCCATTTCACAATAGGCCTACATATCACAAATGTTAAGAATAAGAAAAAGATCGGTGTAATCTAGTTCAATTGATACAAAGACCATGTCGTATAAAGTGGGTCCACTAGCATTGACAAGCAACAGCTTTTTCGGTGGTGTAGCTGGTTAAAGCAATAGTTGTAAGCGATTTTATGAGTTTGAATACCCGAGATCGCGCCCCAGTGCAAAGCACTTTGCAATTCAATCTTTAACTTGTATACTGCAAAAATGACACAATTCTAACGGCCTACAGATGTATCACAACATTTAATGTGTGAGCACTAATATCAAATCAAAATGAACACATGTAGCCTTAATTAAAATATTAAATAACGTAGTGGTAGTCTACCGTCGGAGACAACCACTACGCCTCATTCAGCCAGTTTAAACGGCTGCTATGACGCTGCTAATTTTCAATGCGCCAATAGTTCGGCTCATTGGGCCGGCACAATCCGGAAGAAACCACCAAAGCTCCACAAGGCATCGTTTGCCCATCCCTAGCAGCTAATATTTGACAGTTGTTTTGTGATAATGCTAGCTCTAACGCTAGCTAATTAGCTAATTTCTCTCAGCTAAATGAATACACGGTTGCTGCTCTTGAAAAGTGCAAAGAGTAGCCGTAAGCCTATATACAGCCGGTGTAGGTACCAGATATGTGCTAGGTTCAAGGGTACTGTAAAGCTAATTGTTGTGGGAGGATCATAATGAAGAAGGGGGACCATCTGTTAGGGGAGGTGTGAGGTAGTGAAATCCCAATTGTTTTAGCCTTTAAAAACTATGATTTTAGGCAGTGTGCGAATTATACAATGACAATCGGGGGGTCAAGTCATGGCCCCCCACGTGATGAAGCTTTTTTTTCTATACTGTCCCTAATACGCCGTCGTACATATCACACTGTATATAAAACCATACTTATATTTTGCATAGTGTCTCACTGTGCACCCCTTTTTCACTACTTATTTTATGCCATGTTGTTATATTGTCTCTACGTTTATGTTGGCACTGGAAAACAGTGACATGCTGTGAGGTTCGTGGCTGGGGAGGCACTGACTCTTTCAAAGTCACATTTACAAATATATGATTCAACAGGGTAGCATCAATTCACCTTTCAACTGGCTGCTTGCAGATTGACAAATGGTTATGTTTCATATCCCATATTAGCATTCTTTACACACACATAGGTAAGGTACATATTTGGCCAAAGAGCGTTAAATTAATTAAAATCCTTCTCTTGTTATTAAATTAATAATTTATTATTGAAAAAGGGACGTCCTCGCTAGGGGGAGTTTTTGCACTGATCTTTGCATGGATGGACGGCGGGCGATGCTGTTTAGAGTGCCGTGCCTGATTGGCAGGGACGTCCGTCGCTAGGGGGAGCAAGATAGATGGACGGCGATGCTGTTCAGAGTGCCGTCCCTGATTAGCAGGGACGTCCGTCTTTAGAGGGAGCATAGAGCATGGACGTTGAAGGACGGCGATGCTGTTCAGAGTGCCGTCCCTGATTAGCAGGGACGTCTGTCGCTAGGCGAAGAAAGATAGACGGACGGCGATGCTGTTCTGAGTTCCGTCCCTGATTTTAATTATTTAATACATTGCTAATAAAGACTTGTTTAAAGATTTAAACATTTTGTTATGACCCTTTTATTTAAATTTTAAGACTTGTTTAAAGATAACAACAACAAAAAAATGACCCTTTTATATACAGGTCTTCTAAGCCGCCAGTTAAAAGTGTGTTATGGGTGGATTTGGAGCCGCCAATCAGTAACTTCTATTTTGCACACACCCTTTGCTCACGAACGTTGAGCGTAGACAAACGCAGAACAACATACACTCCAAATTAAGGCACTCCTAATTTGGCCACAAATCACTTTGAGCGGAGACAAATGCAAAACACAATACGATATGTTGAGCTAAACCAGAGCCGTCAAAGGAGAATAGAATGTAGCTACAGCAAACTTGCATGACTCAATAACTTCTGTCACGTTAATTTGTATAAATTGTATTTGTGTAGTCTATATATATACATTTAATTATTTACAATCAACAATAAAATCTCATGACAATATAGACTTGAAAAACAACTTTAACAGGGTTAGGGTTTGGCTAGGCTACATGTGTTTTAATTATTTCATGAATTGTTAATAAACACTTGTTTTAAGATTTAAACACTGTGTTATGACCCTTTGATATACATTGCTTTAACGGTCTTTCAAGCCGTCAGTTTAAAGTGTTTTATGGGTGGATTTGGAGCCGTCAATCAGTCACTCCAATTTTGCGCACAACCTTTGCTCACGAACGTTGAGCGGAGACAAATGCAGAACAACATACACTCCAAATTTGGGCAGGAATCACTTTGAGCGGAGACAAATGCAAAACACAATAGGATGCGAACATTGATGTGACAAGTCAATGTTTTCTTTGTACAGTTAGACTAGGCCTATTGTCAGTTTTTTGAGACACAATGGGTGAGTGTTTGAGCAGACTATACTCAAACTGTATGTTTCCAAAATATGTAGTTGTTTTTGACACTGAATCCGGCAACATCTTACTCGGTAAAGTTAGCATCGAGCAAGATGTATGCCTAGTTATTTAAACATCATACATTAACATGGCTGTTAAAGATGCCCATATTGACCTAAGCAGACGTATGTTCGTCGACGCATCTGCAGAAAACCCATCTGCAATTTGCTGTTCACTTTCAAGACAGTGGTATTGGTAAGTGTACTTTTTGGACAATGTAGTGAACATGTTAGTTAAATGATGTAGCCCACTTTAAAACAAATATAACTCCTTTGGTAGGCACTTCAAGACGTAGCTGTCACAGTGTAGTGGAGTCGAAGGAAAAAAACGAGAGATATGATGCAGGAGGTGGTAGTTTAATCGAATGTTCATTGGCGAAACAAAATATAACGCTCGCATCCAGCTGAGCTCTCAAGATAAATCACTCTGTCTCTCACAATGTACTCTGAACTTAAAACGTGACAATAACCGACAAATGACAAACACAAACTCTAAACATACTTGGCTACAGCCGAGGACAAACAGGAACACAGGTGTGCGTCGTTACGCCTCCCTCAGTATTCAGGAGAGGGAGCGTCGTGGCCCGGGTCTCCCAGTAGGCGTAACGGTACCCCCTCCCTTGGTGGCGGCTCCCGAAGACCCAACACTGCGAGACGAAGGACGCCCCCTACCACGTGGCGCGGGCTTCTGTAGGTACCGATGATGGAAATCCAAGAGGAGAGAGGGATCCAAGACGTCGCTGCGCAGCGACGTCTTGGATCTTGGATTGCGCAGGGTACGGTCCTCTGGACCGTACCCCTCCCAATCCACGAGGTACAGCACAGCAGTCTACTCCCACTTCGCTTCGAATCCAGCAACAAGCTCACTGTGTAAGCCAGATCCCCATCGAGATCTAGAGGCAAAGGGGGCGGAGCGTTGCCAGGCACATCCTCGTCAAGAGGACCCGCTACCACCGGCCTGACAAGAGAGACATGGAATGAGCGAGACCCACGGTAGTGAATGGGCATGACAAGCCTGTACGTTACATCGGTTATTTGTCGCTGAATCTCATATGGTCCGGTGAACCGTGGGGTCAACTTGCGGCAGGCACCCTGTTTCGGGATATTCTTAGTGGCCAACCATACTCGGTCACCCGGATGCAGTATCAGAGACTCACTGCGCCTTCGATCTGCCTGTAGATGGGCATCACTGGCACTGCACTTCAGTGGATCTCATCATACCTGTCCGGAATATCCTACCAGGTCTCCTGGGGAGGCGATGTGTCTGACCCCCGCCAGCTCTCCACTGGTGTCCCACAGGGCTCCGTCCTTGGACCCCTCCTCTTCTCCCTGTACACCACCTCGCTTGGACCAATCATCACCTCCCATGGCTTCTCCTACCACTGCTACGCCAACGACACCCAGCTCTACCTGTCGTTCCCCCCGACCGATCCGGGGATCTCAGCCAGGATTGAGGCCTGCCTCACAGACATCTCCGCCTGGATGAACCTCACCACCTCCAGCTGAACCTCGCCAAAACCGAACTCCTCATCATCCCGGCCAAACCGTTCATCTCCCATGATCTCTCAATCACCTTGGGATCTGCGACGGTGACCCCCTCATCCTCATCCATACCATGGATGACGAGCTCTCCCTCACAGCCCACATCGCTGCTGTCTCCCGGTCGTGTAGATTCACCCTCCACAACATCCGGAAGATCAGGAGATACCTGTCCAAGCACTCCACCCAGCTGCTGGTCCAAGCACTTGTCCTCTCCAAGTTGGACTACTGCAACTCGCTGCTCGCCGGGCTCCCAGCATGCGCAACCCGCCCTCTCCAGAGGATTCAGAACGCAGCGGCCCGTCTGGTCTTCAACCTACCCAGACGCTCCCATGTTACCCTGCTCCTCGTCTCCCTTCACTGGCTGCCCGTCACGGCCCGTATCAGATTCAAGACACTGGTACTGACCTTCCGAGCGGTGAATGGGACTGCACCCGACTACATCAAGTCTCTCCTCCAGCCCTACACCCCCACCCGCCACCTTCAGTCTTCCTCTGACAACCGTCTGGTGATCCCACTGCTCAAGACCGCCCGGTCCCAACACAAGGTCTTCCCCTGTCTGGACCCCCAGTGGTGGAATCAACTCCCCACCTCCATCAGAGAAACTGACTGTCTCCCCACCTTCAAGAAAAGGCTCAAGACACACTTGTTCCGGGAATACAACAATATCTAGGAAAGATCCGCTGGACATGATGTTAGTTTCCTCCAGGATCACAAGGACTCTTACTTAGAGACCTGCTGCTCTTGTTGGTTAGCTGTAACTGATTTAAAATTATTGCACTCGCTGTGAGGTAGTTTACTGTTGTTTGCTCTTCCACAGGTACACTTGTGCACTTTAAGGTTCATGTTGTTCAATTGTAACTTGTTTAACTTCATGCTCTTACGATTCTCCCTTTGGCACTTATTTTAGTTTTTTTCACAATGTATGATTCATGTTTGACTACTTGCAATGTTGGGGATATCTCGTTGTTATGATCAGTGACCTATGCACTTTTGTAAAGCTCTCTCTTAGAAGTCGCTTTGGATAAAAGCGTCTGCTAAAATGAATAAATGTAAATGTACCTTCTGCAGTCTGTATTTTGTAACAATGTTGCCACAGGTGGCTTTTGCCAGCATTTGCTTACCCTTTTCTCTGTCTCTTCTTGTGGCCTGGTATCTTAGTCTTAATTCTTCCACTACAGATTCATGTAGCAGTAGTTTTCTGCGTATGGAGGTTTGAATAGGATGTCTTAGCATTTGATTAAGTGTGCAAGGAGATTTTGTTGTTTTTGTCCTTTTCTTTCGTTTTTAGTGTGTTGTGCAATCTCTTCTTGTGCTTTTCCTTTTTCAAAGGCAGCTTGCAGATTTTTAACTTCTTTCAAGAGCATTCTCTTGTTTCTATTTCTCTTACGTTGACCTTCTCGTCTTTGCCTGTAATAGATTAAAACAGTACACACACACACATTTAATCAGTGAATACATCTGCCCAATCCACCAAACAGATACGTATGTTACCAATAAACCAACCACTTATTTCACAATGAATAATAACTGATAATAATGTAATAACTCAAATGAGAATTGTTCCTACTCTTATCAGTTCTAACCTTGAAAGCCCTGCCACTGGTTCTATTTCAGGCGATGCAGTTGGAGTTGCAGGCGGAGGGGGTATAGCCTCTCTTCCTTTCTCTCCATGTTTGTCTTCGTAGACGCTTCTCTTGTTCACTGAGGTCTGCTATTTCTTTTCCCCTACATGTCTGTCTATCTGCCATTTATCTTTCTCTTTTTGGAGGTATACTGCTCGCCTGTCTGGGTTTTCTGCAGAGCTCAGAGCTGGAGCTGGATTTCCTAAATAAGGTTTACCATTTTACTACCTTTAATTTTTACAATTTGTAAATTGAACACAACGAGAACAACAATTTATAGTTAACAGTTGCAAATACATGAAATATTGTATGCAACTTATGATATTACTACATTTTCTAACAATATTTCCACCCTGTTAGGTGTACACACCTAACAGGGGGGAATTTTGTTAACTATGTTAGCCCTAGCTCTTTGAGTGATCATGATCTAGCTAGCATGAGACCCTACATGTTAACAGCATTTTACTTATATAAAACCATATTTGAAATTATAAAATGTTATTTATTTTCTTAACAAAGTAGCCTAACAGGGTGGAAATTTAAGGTTGTGATAAACAGGTTGACATTATGAAACTTATGAAAAAAGATAAATCTGAAAGTTCATACTTACTTCAGTTGGCCAAGTTGAATTCCCGCCAAAGTAAATTATGTCATTTCATGAACTGTCATGGGAAGTGTAGGCTATTTTCTTAAGGGGGGAAAACTACAACCTAACAGGGTGGAACCTTTTGGGGGGGACACAAAGTAAATCCCCCCAAAAAGGGTTTACATATTTTTTTTAAATGAAAAATATGTACAAGTTGAAAGATTTTAACTTGGTTTACAACATAATGAGCAACTCATTTTAGTATTTTATTATTTAATGACTGATATTTATTGTAGGAGTTGATCATTTGTGCTGGGGACATGGCAAAACATGGCAAAATTAACATGTGTACAAAATCCAAAAGTGGTTAAAATACCCCCCAAAAATCTTAATGACACGTTTTGGTTATTTATATGATAAGGAAGACCTAAACCTATAATTAAAGCCTTTTAGATTTTAACATTTGTAACATTTTACAGCAATTATAAAGTAGGATTTCCTGGGGACATCAAAAGGCACCGGTTAACAGGATTGACCCATCTATTTTTAGATAAGCGTACAACTTAACCGTTATTTTGTTGTTGTCAAACCGAGTGTGTCTGATTTAGTGTAATGTTAGCTTACCTGATATTAAGTGTGCACTGCAGAGTCTGGCATTTTTAATATGGTCTTTGTTCCAATCGGTTCTTCTGAGGGCTTGTAACTAAAGACGTCTGCGGTTGGCATTAAAAGAATTGCGAGCTGCTGGTATTCTGTAAAAATTAAGAGCACTGTTTACAGAATACCGATTCTGGCATGCCACAGCACAACACAACATTTTTCTGGTTGTCTTTTGCAACCGACTTGCGCAGTTGAAGCTGTGTGACGTCGTATTTGCAAGCTTCTGTTGAAATACTACACTACCCACCATCCTAAGCAAAATAACACTGATATCTCTGATTGGTCGAACTCGCAGTTACCATGGCAACATTTTACCGCCCAAGGGTAAAAAGTTTGTTTGAGCAGGAAAATAAATTAAACGTACATATACCAGTGTGGTGCTGAAAAACTAATGATATCGGACAACAAAAGAAAAGCTTTATTCAGTCTACCAAAAGTGACCTTTTCTTTTGGTCCAGCATCTGTAGAGCTAACCCTACCGGCGACAGCAGCAGTGCGCCCGGTGAGCTGCATCGTTGTAAAGCTAGCTACTGTAGCAAGCTAGCTATTTATGATAAGTTCGGTTCAGTGTCACGTCAGACTTTTTTTCTTCTTTGCTTTTGTTAAATAAGTCAAGTTCAGGGGATATTTGAGCTGTTTTTTTAAGTCAGCCCAGACAACTGAAAATAGACTGTAACGGGCCCCCAGATGCTTAAGGCCGGTCCTGACCCTGCCCGACGCCGAAGCGGGAGCGCCTTGGTTGCAGCAAAGCAAGTTAAAGGCGAAACACCATGCCTTCAGAATCAGGATCTTACCCGTCATTGTGAGGGTCTGTGCATTCCATTGGGCAATCTTTTGCTTGGCTTGGCCAATGGTGTTGGCCCAGGTCAGGGTCCCTTTCCCGTTGTTCTGGTAGGTGACTCAGAGCAGCTTTATGTTGTCTGTCTTTACAGGGAAAGAGGTGGTTACTCGTTCTTTCCAGTGTTGCGACAGGTACAGTTCGCTCTTACCACCTTCGTTGCCGAGGCGATCGACCGAATGTATGTCAAGCTTACCAACTCTGATGGCATGCTCTTGGCGGCTCTTTGGTCTTCTGACCAGTGGTAAGGGAGGAGGGGCTTTTAGAGCTTTTGGAGGGGCTCTCTGAACCCTTCGTTTTTTTTGGGGGGGGTGGAGGTTGATTTTGAGTTAGAGGAAGGTCATCTTCCTCTGAGGACAAGTGTGATGAGGGTGATGGTGTCCTAAGCCGTTTTGGTCTAAATATGTAAATAAACCATTATTAGAATTGTTCATGCATAAGAATTTGCATTAGAAAGAAATCTGTATTTATGGTAACATTTTCAAAGAATCACACAGTTCTATACATTTGGTGTGATGTAGATAAAAGTCAACAAACATGTGCTCACTTTTTCCGTTTTCGGATTGTTTGGGCTTCTTGCTCTTTGTCGGTGTTGAGGTCTGATGTGGCACATGACCTTTCCCACCTCTCTTGAATTTTGTCAATTGAATCTGTAAGCCCCATTTAGCATGTCAACTATTATTTAACAATTACGTAAACTTGTGGGTATGTAATGATAGTAACAAGTGACAATATCAGAAGAAAATCAGAAGTTATTCATTTAACTTATTAGACTTGATTGCATTAAGGGCTCTACTTTGAAAATTACCTGATTCAAAGAGAATGCGCGCAGCGTACTGCTTCCATCCCTTCAAGGGTTGTGGGACAAGCCTCTTTTGGACACTCCTAAGAATTTTGACCTTGTCCTTATAAGGGGGCCACCAAGCAAGCCCATCCAAAAACCACTCCTTTGCCAGCAGGCCAGTTCTGTTTTCCCCCTCAAAGAGGACTATTAGGTACATATTGAGCCTAATACAAAATGATTCACACAACAAAAAGTGTATTTCAATCAGTAATCAGTTGGGCATAAATATATCACCTGCTACAGGTGGCTTGATGAATATATGTTCATATATATTCAGTAAAGTAAAACAGTAAAATATCAATTAATATGAAGACAAGATAGTGAATACATTGCATGTATTGATAAATACATATTCAGGTAATCACTTACTGTTGAGACCGGCTAGGAATTCAGGGCAGATCAGGGGAAGATGCTCTGGTGAGTGGAGAGGCTGCAAGGAGGGGGACTATGGAGAGAGATATGTCTCAAAAGTATTCGTAAATGCAAGTACCATGATCCACAAATGTTTCATGATTTACAAATGTGTTTTGCGATCCACAAAAACAAAAATCTTACTTGTGATTTGTAAGTTGACATTTACATAAATGTGCTATGATTTGTACAGATAGATGTCCATTCGTAAATATATTGTTTGTAATTTCTTAAAATACTTATCATTTCGTGTGTGCATTTCTCATGGTCTGTCATTTGTAAATTTACAATTTGCGTGTGAAGTGTTGAATCTGCATTTGTGGATCGCCCAATACACGCTTGCAAATCTTCTTCCTGTGACGTACTTTTGAGACAAACTTCACGGTCTTTTGAGATCCACGCACAAATAGCTTTCTGATCCACAAATGCAAGCCCCCCTTTTCGACAGTGCCACCCGGTAGGTGGCGGTGTTGTCCTCTGCCTTGATCGTTGTACGCAAGGGCTTTAAATAAATGTAAATAAATACATGTATTTTCCCCTACCAATAATCCCTTAACGGTTGTGCTTTAAGATTAAGTTACCATGAGTATCTGGCATTTGCTATTTACCTCGCTCTACAGGCTGCGGCCGTACTGTAGCCTAGTACTGTACTGGTATATATGGCCGATAGGACTTAGTTCGTGAAAATCTTGATATAGATTTTGGGACAGTGACATGGCTGGTTAGCTAGCAAATATTCTTGTCAAACATACTGTAAAATTATATTTACTGTTTGTCAACCGTACACAATGTTATTGCCTTTGAACCTTGCTAGCATAACGTTAGCTTTCGGGATAATCGCTCAGTCAAAGGAAAGCCGATGAGCAGAGGACAACACTGACACCTACCGGGTGGCACTGTCGAAAAGGCTTGCATTTGTGGATCAGAAAGCTATTTGTGCGTGGATCTCAAAAGACCGTGAAATTTGTCTCAAAAGTACGTCACAGGAAGAAGATTTGCAAGCGTGTATTGGGCGATCCACAAATGCAGATTCAACACTTCACACGCAAATTGTAGATTTACAAATGACAGACCATGAGAAATGCACACACGAAATGATAAGTATTTTAAGAAATTACAAACAATATATTTACGAATGGACATCTATGTGTACAAATCATAGCACATTTATGTAAATGTAAACTCACGAATACGATTTTTGTTTTTGTGGATCGCAAAACACATTTGTAAATCGTGAAACATTTGTGGATCATGGTACTTGCATTTACGAATACTTTTGAGACATATCTCTCTCCATAGGGGACAGACAGTAGTAGACAGATTAAAAATGCATGACAAAATAAACATACAAAAACAAGCTAAATACCCCCAACTTATTATTGTTATATGGTGTCTTATACATCCAGTACTTCTAAGCAAGCAATTTGACTGGTTGACAGTCTTTACGGTTCCATTTTTTTTACCATTGCTTAGTAGATATTGTTCAATATTGTTGACTAGCATGAATGATGGTCTCTGCTGAATTTGCATAGTAAAGGAATTTTGATGGTGGGATCAATTTGGAGCTCAAGGTCATCTGTACAACCTATGTATATGTTCAATTACAGTAACCTTTTTAGCTGTATACAAATATTTACTCAATTAAATTATATGATGCTAGGAGGTCAACCACATTGAAGTCAGAGATGATGGCAGTGCAAGAGGCTGAGAGATGGTGGATTGGACAGTGGTTAAGGTGTAGGGGTGTATGGTCAGTCAATGTGAATGAGGGGCACAGCAACGAATTGTCTTCCATGGGGTATTAGGAAAGCCTTCCCTTCTACCAGTCCAATTTTGCAGGGGTGTGTCATGTCCAAGAGGCTATCTTCTAAATGTATGCCAAATGTAGAGGAAGGCATGGGGTATTCGAAGTAGGACTCTTGATGGACAAAATTTTAAAAAACTAGGTACACCTCTTCCTCCTTAACAATGATATTTCTGATCTTTGCTACCTTTCCTTGAATGTAGACATGGCTGTTGGCTTGGTCCAGTTTAAGGGTGAAGAGCTCTGTGTCATATTGGGTGTACTGTTTTGCACAATGAAACAATGGTGGCAGTGGCCCTGATGTGTGCTCTCTCCTTGCACCTAAACTTTCCACTCTCTGCACTTTTACAGATGCTTTCTCTGAAAGCCTCTTCACTACTTGACTGCAGGGAGATCCTGGTTTCCTCACAAGCTTCTTTAGCTTTTGCATGAAGTTTTCAAACTTGAAGGCACTGAAGGAGTCCAGGTTCCCATGCACAAGGTTGTGGACATTGTAGGAGAGGTACATCTCACCATACAGCTCCCCAAAGTGCTGAACAAACAACACGAGAGCCTCATTTGCGTACTCCTCAAGCAGTGCCTTGTTTGACAGTATGAACACTCCAACAAAAGAAGTAAAAAGTGCTGGTACACTGCGGTATGCAGGAGGTCTTTAAGGAGCACAGGACCAGTGTAAAGTAGGAATTGGTGAAATTCAGGCGCTTTCCATCGGTCTACCTCTTTCAGGGATCTTGGCCTTCTTGCAAACTC
Organism: Mallotus villosus; assembly: GCA_903064625.1. Classification (NCBI taxonomy): domain Eukaryota; kingdom Metazoa; phylum Chordata; class Actinopteri; order Osmeriformes; family Salangidae; genus Mallotus; species Mallotus villosus. The sequence continues at coordinate 37,925 of CAEFZP010000743.1, forward strand.
CACTGGCACACTTGTCCTGATCTCCAAGAGTTTCTCAGAGAGCATCTTCACCTGAAATCCTGAGAGCGTGCAGGCCAGTGGATCCTCTATTTTGAAGTCCACAGGTCAGG
>CAEFZP010000744.1:0-2500 GCA_903064625.1 Mallotus villosus
CCCCCCACTCTTACTACCCCCCTATCTCCCCCTCTCTCCCCCCCCCCCGCCCCTACCACCCCCCCCCAACCTTCCCCCCGAACCCCCCACCCATCCCAGCTGCCCACCCGACCTCCCTCCCCAGGAACCGCCGCAACACATACATACACCAACACACCCTGTCCCTGTCTCAACCCATGATCTGCTCCGATAAGTCATCACTCTGACGAACACAAGTTGTAGTTGTATTAAATATCTACCCGTCCAAGCCTTATACACAGTGCAACACACACACACACAACACACACACATTCACACTACACCAAACATGATTGTGGCTGTTTACATAACTGAATCATATATTATGATATTCTACCAGATCAGGTCAATAGGTGCGTGATACGCAAGAATAATGTTTCCATAGACACAGGTTTATCCTCATTGATGATATGTTATGGTTTCTTTTTTCCTTAGGAAACTTTCCTGATGTGTTATTAGAGCTTTGTGTGTGGTGTGTGTGTGTTGGTGTTTTTGTGTGTGGTTGTGTGTGTGTTGTTGTGTGGTGTTTGTGTGGTGATTGTGTGTGGTGTGTGTGTGTTTGTGTGTGTGTGTTGATAGTGTGTGTGTGTGTCTGTGTGTTGTGTGTGTGTGTGTCTGTGCTGGTGTTTGCTGTGAAATCCAGTCAGTGTGGTGTGTTGTAGTGTCTTGATTGCTCCCACGGTCTCATTGTTTCGTGCTGGCCTGTGTTTGTGATGGTTGTTGTTTGTTCTTGTATCTGCTGTCGTGTGTTGGTGTGTGTGTTCTGTTGTTGTTGCCCGCTTCCGCCTTGGCTCTGCTGTTAGTTCGGCCCCCTCCCCGTTGTCCGCCCACGCCTTGCCCTCCCTCTCCCTCAGCCCCTCTGCTGCCACCCCCGTGGGGATCATTGGCCTTTCTCTCTCCCAGGCCCTGCTTTTTTCTTCATGCGCCCATCCTTAACTGAGGGAGTGAGGGTGCTCTACATTAATGTATGATTATAAGTTAATGTTTGATTATACAGTTGACAAATAAAGAGTCTGGTGCTTCTATAAACAAGTCTGAGTGTCAGTTCTAACCTGTTCTGAGCATGGGGGGGCTTGTAAAAACTACAACGTCTTCAACTATTTCATTTTCTCTTGAACTACTCCACTTCCAGAGAACCCCACGATAAGACTTTTTATTTATTTCTAAGACCCCCCACCGGGCCCACTCTAGAAATTCCGTTCACAAATATAAGGACCGCTCATGTCACTAACCAGAATCCACGGAAAAGAATCTACTGGACGGTTCCTCGCTGGGCAGTCATGTGACTGTGCCATGTCCGGTTATTGATCCTGTTTGCGGCTCCGGTGCAAACCGACAGATCCGCTTACCGGCGTGATTTGTCCCGGAGACCTTCAGACGCAGGAGCAAGGTCGACCACGTGATTCCGACGCTGCACTTTTCTATCCGAACGACAACTTCCCTGCCAACCACCCGCGAGTGTCGCACTTAACTTCGTTGTTACAACCAAGGAGTTGTGTTTTTTTACAGCGTTTTCCCGCCGTAGAACGGATCCTTGTTGACGTTTAAGAGCCCCGGTGAAGTTTACTGACATGTTTCGGTGGAGTTTTTTGTTTTCGAAAACGGTCGCCGTTGACCTGCCTAGTGTGACCACCATGCCCAGGCTTCCAGAGAAGTTTTGAAAGGGACACTGCGTCTGTTTGAAGTTTGTGTTTGTTCCACCTCGCAACAATTTTGACGTTCGTCTCCGGGCAACCCGACTCACTCACTGGTCTCGAGACCCCGCCGAGTTCCAGGGTTCATGAGAACATGCAAGTCTGACGGAGATATCTTCTGACATTCTGAAGATCTGTCCATACCGTGACTGCTGAGTTCACAGACTGCTTCCGTCTCTGCACCGGGATAAGATATAACCGGAGCAGCATTGTTCCAGTTTATCATAATCATAAAAGTGATCAGATCAAGCGGGATTATGATCGTCTCTCCCTACCCTGTTTGGCGTTCACTACGCGCAGAAGTTCGGGGCATCGATGGAGCACCGCGATAGCGAGCCAGGGGTACCGGAGGAGCTGTCATTCCCGCTGCTGCCCGCGCGCTCACACCCCCTTGGCCGCCACCCTCCTCTTTTCCCTCATTCCCTCCCGGGACTTTTCATACGTGGGTGGCAGAGTCTCTGAACCTTTATAGAATTTGTTTATTTTTTTGTGTTGAGGTGGGGAGGGGAGGTAGGGGGGTGTGTCTTGTATTTGGCCCCTGATTTTTATTACGGGCGTGACCTTTATTCTTTTTTCGGTCACAGGGCGTTGGGGCGTTTGGTGTTACATTTCTTCTTTTCTTTGTTTTCTTTCGTTCTTTTTTTCTTATATTTTTTTTCTTTTCTTCTTTTCTCTTTTTCTTTTCTTTGGCTTCCCCTGTTCTTTTTTCCCCTTTCTTTGTTTTTACCGTCTTTTTTTTTCTTATCTCCTTTTTTCTTTTTTCTTCTTCTTCTTTCTTTTTTCTGCGC
>CAEFZP010000744.1:7500-17500 GCA_903064625.1 Mallotus villosus
AAACACTCACTGAAACACACACTGAAACACACACTGAAACACACACTGAAACACTCACTGAAACACACTCACTGAAACACACACTGAAACACACACTGAAACACACACTGAAACACTCACTGAAACACACACTGAAACACACACTGAACACACACTGAAACACACACAGAAACACACACAGAAACACACACTGAAACACACACTGAAACACACACTGAAACACTCACTGAAACACACACTGAAACACACACTGAAACACACACTGAAACACACACTGAAACACCACTGAAACACACACTGAAACACTCACAGAAACACACACTGAAACACACACTGAAACACACACTGAAACACTCACTGAAACACACAGAAACACACACTGAAACACACACTGAAACACACACTGAAACACTCACTGAAACACACAGAAACACACACTGAAACACACACTGAAACACACACTGAAACACACACTGAAACACACACTGAAACACTCACTGAAACACACACAGAAACACACACAGAAACACACACTGAAACACACACTGAAACACACACTGAAACACTCACTGAAACACACACTGAAACACACACTGAAACACACACTGAAACACACACTGAAACACACACTGAAACACACACTGAAACACTCACAGAAACACACACTGAAACACACACTGAAACACACACTGAAACACTCACTGAAACACACAGAAACACACACTGAAACACACACTGAAACACACACTGAAACACTCACTGAAACACACAGAAACACACACTGAAACACACACTGAAACACACACTGAAACACACACTGAAACACACACTGAAACACACACTGAAACACACACTGAAACACTCACAGAAACACTCACTGAAACACACACTGAAACACACACTGAAACACACACTGAAACACACACTGAAACACACACTGAAACACACACTGAAACACTCACAGAAACACTCACTGAAACACACACTGAAACACACACTGAAACACACACTGAAACACTCACTGAAACACACACTGAAACACACACTGAAACACACACTGAAACACACACTGAAACACTCACAGAAACACACACAGAAACACACACTGAAACACACACTGAAACACACACTGAAACACACACTGAAACACACACTGAAACACACACTGAAACACACACAGAAACACACACAGAAACACACACTGAACACACACTGAAACACTCACTGAAACACACACTGAAACACACACTGAAACACACACTGAACACACACTGAAACACACACTGAAACACACACTGAAACACTCACAGAAACACACACTGAAACACACACTGAAACACACACTGAAACACTCACTGAAACACCACAGAAACACACACTGAAACACACACTGAAACACACACTGAAACACTCACTGAAAACACACAGAACACACACTGAAACACACACTGAAACACACACTGAAACACACACTGAAACACACACTGAAACACTCACTGAAACACACACTGAAACACACACTGAAACACACACAGAAACACACACAGAAACACACACTGAAACACACACTGAAACACACACAGAAACACACACAGAAACACACACTGAAACACACACTGAAACACACACTGAAACACACACTGAAACACACACAGAAACACACTGAAACCACTCACTGAACACACAGAAACACACACTGAAACACACACTGAAACACACACTGAAACACACAGAAACACACACAGAAACACACACTGAAACCACACTGAAACACACACTGAAACACACACTGAAACACACACTGAAACACACACTGAAACAACACACAGAAACACACACTGAAACACACACTGAAACACACACACAGAAACACACACAGAAACACACACAGAAACCACACACACAGAAACACACACAGAAAACACACACAGAAACACACACACAGAAACACACACACAGAAACACACTGAAACACACTGAGACACACACTGAAACACACACTGAAACACACACAGAAACACCACACTGAAACACACACACTGAAACACACACACGAACACACACTGAAACACACTGAGACACACACTGAAACACACACTGAAACACACACAGAAACACACACTGAAACACCACACTGAAACACACACTGAAACACTCACTGAAACACTCACTGAAACACTCACTGAAACACACACTGAAACACACACTGAAACACACACAGAAACACACACTGAAACACACACTGAAACACACACAGAAACACACACAGAAACACACACAGAAACACACACACAGAAACACACACAGAAACACACACTGAAACACACACTGAAACACACACAGAAACACACACACAGAAACACACACAGAAACACACTGAAACACACTGAGACACACACTGAAACACACACTGAAACACACACAGAAACACACACTGAAACACACACTGAAACACACACTGAAACACACACTGAAACACACACTGAAACACACACTGAAACACACACTGAAACAACACACTGAAACACTCACTGAAACACTCACTGAAACACACACTGATACACTTCTCTTCCATACAACAGCAGGGGACACGCTGAAACACAACACGCAACACACACTGACACACACACAGTCCTCCACAGAGCCTACCCTACTCTCCACTTCTCCTTGTCTTTCATTTCTGTCCTTTTGCCGTCCACTCTTTCTCTCCCCTTCTCACTCCCTCTCTCATCCCTTCGCTCCCTCCTCTCTCTCTCTTCACCCTCCTCCCCCTCCTCTCTCTCTCTCTCCTCCCCTCCTCTCCTCCTCTCTCTCAGCTCTCACTCCCCCCTCCCTCATCTCTCTCTCGTCTCCCTCGCTCCTCTCTCTTCCCCTCCCTCCCACTCACTCTCTCTCTCCCCCTCTCCCTCCTCTCTCCCCCCTCCGCCATCCCCCCTCCTCTCTCTCTCCTCACCGTCCCCGCCCCCCTCCCCCTCCTCTCTCTCTCCCGCCTCCTCCCCTCCTCGCTCGTCTCTCTCCCCCTCCCCCCTCCTCTCTCTCCCCACCTCCCCTCGCTCCTCTCCTCCTCTCCCTCTCTCCTCCTCCTCCCCCCGTACTCTCGCTCCCCCTCCTCCTCACCCGCCTCTCCTCTCCTCTCAGTCGCTCAGTCCTGCAGAAAGAAGCCCAGTCAGCCAATGAGCTGGCAGGAATCGAGCGTTCCATCCTGGAGCACCGCGACCTCCTGCGGCAGGTCACTTCCTTCCCAAACAGGAAGCTGAAACAGCCTGACTTCCTGCCGTACGACACATATGACCCAGGACCCCACCCTCTGCCCCCCGAACCCCCCTCCCCCTCCTACACCCCCCGGCTGGTGACGCTTCCCCTCTCGCGGCGCTTTGACCGGCGCATGAAGCCCCTGGAGGAGCTGAGCGACGCCTACTTCCTGTCTCTCACACTGGAGCAGCTGGCCGCTGTGGAGCGCCGTCTCCGTGGCGACCTGCCCTCGCTGGTCACGCAGCGCATCACGCAGGCGCTGACCAGGAAGTACCCGCTCAACAACTTCCTGTTCGAACCCTGGAACCCCGAGGAGGGGGAGGAGCTGCAGGGCAGAGAGGGAGGAAGTAGCGGGGAGGGACTTCCTGTGCCAGAATGCGACGGCCAGGGTCCCCCGGCCAGCTTGGAGTCTTTCTTCTCCTGCGTGGAGGACCTGTCAATCAAACTGGAGATAGGAAGTAGGGAGGCGGGGCAGGGCGTGGAGGAGGAGGCTGCTGGAGAGGCGATGGCGAGGAGTGTAAGCAGTGGTGACAGCATTGAGGTTCTGGGAACAGAGAAGTCCTACTGCTCTCAGCCTGTCGCCACAAACACTGGAGAACTGAGAGGTAGTGTTGTCTGTGATCCTGTGTGTGTGATCCTGTGTGTGTGATCCTGTGTCTGTGATCCTGTGTGTGTGATCCTGTGTGTGTGATCCTGTGTGTGTGATTATTGTGTGTGTGCTTATTGTGTGTGTGCTGTTATTCATGTAATTGGAAGCGGCTCTGTTGCATGGGCTCTAGCTGACAGCTGAGTGTTCTGTCTCAGAGTTGCTGGGCGGTGAGGGGCGGCGTGTGGAGGCGGGGCCAGGGCGTGTGGAGGCGGGGCCAGGGCGTGTGGAGGCGGGGCCAGGGCGTGTGGAGGCGGGGCCAGGGCGTGTGGAGGCGGGGCCAGGGCGTGTGGAGGCGGGGCGTGCCCCAGCGCGGCGCTCTAACAGTGAGGACAGCATCGAGGTGCTCAGCACCACCCTCGTCCCCGAAGACCTGGCCGCCATCACCGAGGAGACGGAGGAGAGCCCTGGAAACACTGCCATGGAGGAGGACTGCACCCTGGGTAATGTAGTCCAGGAAGAGCAATGCGCTCTGGGTAATGTAGTCTAGGCAGAGCACTGCGCCCTGGGTAATGTAGTCTAGGCAGAGCACTGTATCCTGGGTAATGTAGTTTAGGCAGAGCACTGTACCCTGGGTAATGTAGTCTAGGCAGAGCATTTTACCCTGGGTAATGTAGTCTAGGCAGAGCACTACGCCCTGGGTAATGTAGTCTAGGCAGAGCACTGTACCCTGGGTAATGTAGTCTAGGCAGAGCACTGTACCCTGGGTAATGTAGTCTAGGCAGAGCACTGTACCCTGGGTAATGTAGTCTAGGCAGAGCACTGTACCCTGGGTAATGTAGTCTAGGCAGAGAATGTGAGAGAGAAAGCAGCTTCACCACAGGGTCAGGAGGATGCAGTTTATCTTGTAACCTTTTCATGAAAATGTATCAAACCAATTCTATAAACATTCACGCACATGGGCTTGGATATACATTCCGTTTAGACTTGGTGCATAATAACGGGTGTAAATATGTGTACCATTGGCTGTAATAACTGTAGTAGTATTAGGTGCAATAACAGATAAAAATATATGTAATAAATGTGGTAAAAACAAATCTGGTGTAATAATAGGTGCAAAACCATGTGTAATAACATGTAATAAAGGGTGGAATAACAGGTATATTAATACAATAAGTAAATAGGTGTAATATCTTACAATTGGTAACATTGGGTGTAATAGCGTTGGGGTTAGTATAGGCTTAAAAAGTGTAATAATAGGTGTAATAACAGGTGTAATATAAAGTGTAATAGCGGGCGTGTGTTTGTGTCTGTTTAGCTCAGGAAGATTCCCACCAGCAGCCTGAGGGTTGCCGTGCCAACGGTCAGGTCAAAGGTCAGCGGCTGGTCCCGAAGCTCCGTCTGAACCTGACTCCGGCCGTGACCCCGGAGCCCCTCCCCCTGACCTCTCTGGAGCGCTGGTCTCTGTCCGGCCCAGCAGACGATGCGATCGACTGCTCCTCCTCCCCCTGCTCCTCCGAGGCCCCCTCCCTCTCCTCCCTTCACCACGGCAACGCCCCCCAGCGCAGAAGGAGGGCGGGGCTGCGTGCGCTCAGGTTCCTTCACCAGAACTCATTCTCCCAGCATGCCGTGTTCTGCCTGCTCAGCGGACGGCCGCTGCTGGTGATTGGTGGAGAGGAACGTTCCGTCCAGAGAACGGTGAGCGCTCTCGCCCTCTACCTGCCAGACCCCAGCAGCAGCGTGCAGCCCTGCCTCAGCCGGCCTCTCGGCCTGTCCGACCTGCTCACCTGTAGGCTCATCGGCATCGTCAGGTAGGCCGTCCACCCAGCAACCAGCTGGTAGCTACGCCCATAGATCTCGTCCGCGTTGCCGGCCAACGGAGTCGAATGTCCGCACATGGCGGCCATCTTGCTACAGGCAACTCGCTCACCCATAACATTGTGTGTACTCTTTAAATAACCATAGCTTGCTCAATTTTTAAACGGTTTTGTTTTGTATAAATGTCAGAGATGTAGTTATGCCACTGCATACTTATATAATATTTGTAAAAAAATAACATAATTAATATAAGTATGCAGTGGCATAACTACATCTCTGACGTTTATAACAAACCAAACCGGTTGAAAATTGAGCAAGTTATGGTTATTTAAAGAGTACACACAATGTTATGGGTGAGCGAGTTGCCTGTAGCAAGATGGCCGCCATGTGCGGACGTTCTAGACTCCGCCGTAAGACATCTAGTATTTATATATATCTATGGCTACGCCACCCAAGAACTACAGGATGAATGTCCACCATCTAAAAGTGTCTCCCTCAGATCTCCTGGAACTCCGTTTCCCAGCATGCACCCGTCTGTGGATCATTATGGTCGCTACATGGCTCTGCTGGACCTGGACCACAGGACCCTGCGCTGCCCTTCCTACAGTGGCTCTCTGATTGGCCGGCTTGCTGACCCCCGCTCTCTGATTGGGCGAGGCAGCACCTACCTTCTGCACCTGGAGAGCTGCCTCACAGCGTTGGCCAATCGGGCGTTTGTATACACTTTCAGCCCCGTCCTCCAACGTCCCAGCATGCTCGGCGAGGAGGACGTGGTCCAGGCTGAGCGCCGGCGTCACTTCCTGTGTGGGCGGGGCTGCAGCAGCCAGGATGACCTGAAGGTGATGGACTTCCTTTCTGACCTCATCAAACAGCGCCAGACAGGAAGTGGGCCTCCGGTCCTCCGCTTCTCCTACAGCCCCGCCCTTCTCCACAAGAACACGGTACCGTAACCATGGCCACACTGAACCATCCTGTAACCATAGCAATGCAGAACCTTGGTACTGTAACCACAGCAACAAAAAACTGGGAGTTCATACTGTACAATCTTCATCTTGACAAGATCTAGATTCTGAATGTGTGTTGTGTTCTATTCTGAGTGTATGTCACGTTCTATAGCAGGCTGCTGATAACTGCACTGAGTATTAAAGAGTCATTCTGTCTGAACTGAGTCTGAACAGAGTCTGACTGGATGTGACCATAGATATATATAAATACTAGATGTCTCGTCCGCGTTGCCGGCCATCTTGCTACAGGCAACTCGCTCACCCATAACATTGTGTTGGTGCTAAATGTACTTTTTAATTAACCATAACTTGCTCAATTTTCAACCGATTTTTAAACGGTTTGGTTTGTTATAAACGTCAGAGATGTAGTTATTCCACTGCATACTTAAATTATATTTGTAAAAAAATAACAATATAAACATAATATAAGTATGCAGTGTCATAACAACATCTCTGACGTTTATAACAAACCAAACCGTTTAAAAATCGGTTGAACATTTTGCAAGTTATGGTTATTTAAAAAGTAGCCTACGTGTAGCACCAACACAATGTTATGGGTGAGCGAGTTGCCTGTAGCAAGACATCTAGTATTTATATATATATATATGGATGTGAGTCATGTGACTCCAGCCAGAAGGAGAAGGACAGGAAGCTAGAATGCAGGGAAGAACAACTTTATTCACAGAGTCAGTTACACACATTTACATCTTAATACAGCACAGGAGTATCTTTGAGAAACAAGTTAGTCTATCAGTGTTCAATATCAACATGGTGATTGAGTCCATGGTAACCAGCTGTGCTCTGGATCACCATGGTAACCAGCTGTGCTGTGGATCACCATGGTAACCGGCTGTGCTCTAGATCACCATGGTAACCGGCCATCAGCATCTGTCAGGTGGTGAAGCCTCACGGTCTGGGCTGGTAACAACAAGGATGACATCATCAACATGCTGCGCACACACACACACACACACACACCCCACCACACCACACCCCACCACCACCACACCACACCCCCTTACTGGTCAGGTGGGGACATACTTATGGAGGAGACGGTTACACAGCCAGTCCAAACACCACACATTCTCCTGAAGGAGAGAGGGAGGAGGGGGATGAGAGGACTGGGAGGGTTTGGTGGACAGGATGTGATGTCAGAAGGAGACAGGGAGGTACCTGGTAAGCGTCGTGAGAGTTGAGGGTGGAGCTTATGAAGCCTGCTGCCGTGCATCTAACGAGACACGCTGTAACCAGGAGCAACAGGGCCTGGTCTGGATATACCTGCACACACACACACACACACACACCCCATATACACGCTGTAACCAGGAGCAACAGAGCCTGGTCTGGATATACCTGCACACACACACACACACACCCCATATACACGCTGTAACCAGGAGCAACAGAGCCTGGTCTGGGATATACCTGCACACACACACACACACACACACACACACACACACACACACACACACCACACACCACACACACACACACACACACACACACACACACACACACACACCACACACACACACACACACACACACACACACACACACACACCACACACACACCACACACACACACACCACACACACACACACACACACACACACACACACACACACACACACACACACACACACACCACACACACACACACACACACACACACACACACACACACACACACCACACACACACACACCACACACACACACACACCCCATATATACGCTGTAACCATGAGCAACAGGGCCTGGTCTGGATATACCTGCACACACACACACACACACACCCCATATATACACACACTTATATACATACACACTGTCTGGATATACCTGCACACACACACACACCCTATATATATACACACACACACACACACCCCATATATACACACACTTATATACATGCACACTGTCTTGATATACCTGCACACACACACACACCCCATATATACATACACACTTCCATCACTCTAGGTCTAGGGGGTGTTAGAGTGTTGTGTGTGTGTGTGTGTGTGTGTGTGTGTACGTACACTCTGGAAGGACCGAGGGATCACATGACCCGGCCTGTCTAGTAGTATTGCCGTGGTAACACCCACTGCTCCCTACAAGAGACGAAGAATGAAGTGATGGAGGGAGAGAGAGAGTGGAAGAGATAGATGTAGAGATGAAAGGATGTAGAGATGAAAGGATGTAGAGATGAAAGGATGTAGAGATGAAGGATGTAGAGATGAAAGGATGTAGAGATGGAGGGATGTAGAGATGGAGGGAGTAGAGATGGAGGGATGTAGAGATGGATGTAGAGATGGAGGGATGTAGAGATGGAGGGATGTAGAGATGGAGGGATGTAGAGATGGAGGGATGTAGAGATGGAGGGAGAGTAGAGATGGAGGGAGAGAGAGATGGAGGGAGAGAGAGATGGAGGGAGAGAGAGGTGGAAGAGATAGATGTTGAGATGGAGGTAGGTAGAGATGGAGGGGATATGGAGGGAGAGAGAGATGGAGGGAGGGAGAGAGAGATGGAAGGAGAGATGGAGAGATGGAGAGAGAGGGAGGAAGGGGGAGGAGTGTACCTGCAGGAAGGCATCATCTGGTTGTGGGAGAGCAGGAATGTTCACTACATCGAGCAGAGACACCCAGCACTGAACCTGACACACACACACACACAGAGGAACCATACACACACACCACACACACACACACACACAACACAGAGGACACCATACACACACACACACACCACACACACAGAGGAACCATACACACACACACACACACACACAGAGAGGAACCACACACACACACACACACACACAGAGGAACCATACACACACACACACACACAGAGGAACCATACACACACAAAATATGAGAATGTCAACAGAGAAACAGTGTGTATTTTAGGTATGTGTGTGTGTGTGTGTGCGAGGGAGGCTCACATCCGTGTTGAGAGTAGTGTTGGACATCAGAATTCTGAGAGAGAAACGAACCACGTCTGATCTCTTCACCTGGACAGTCCCTGCAGTCAGGTAGGGGGGAGGGAGGGAGGGAGGGAGAGAGGGAGAGAGAGGGAGAGACAGCAGTCAGGGAGAGGGGAGGAGGGAGGGAGGGAGAGAGAGACAGCAGTCAGGGAGAGGGGAGGAGGGAGGGAGGGAGGGAGAGAGGGAGACACAGCAGTCAGGGAGAGGGGAGGAGGGAGGGAGGGAGGGAGGGAGGGAGGGAGGGAGGGAGGGAGGGAGGGAGGGAGGGAGGGAGGGAGGGAGAGACAGCAGTCAGGGAGAGGGGAGGAGGGAGGGAGGGAGGGAGAGAGGGAGAGACAGCAGTCAG
>CAEFZP010000744.1:22500-25000 GCA_903064625.1 Mallotus villosus
ACGCCTGCGCCTAAGCAACACACGCCTGTCGCCTAAGCAACACACGCCTGTCGCCTAAGCAACACACGCCTGTCGCCTAAGCAAACACACGCCTGTCGCCCTAAGCAACACACGCCTGTCGCCTAAGCAACACACGCCTGTCGCCTAAGCAACACAAGCCTGCCGCCTAAGCAACACACGCCTGCCGCCTAAGCAACACACGCCTGTCGCCTAAGCAACACACGCCTGCCGCCTAAGCAACACACGCCTGCCGCCTAAGCAACACACGCCTGCCGCCTAAGCAACACACGCCTGTCGCCTAAGCAACACACGCCTGTCGCCTAAGCAACACACGCCTGTCGCCTAAGCAACACACGCCTGTCGCCTAAGCAACACACGCCTGCCGCCTAAGCAACACACGCCTGCCGCCTAAGCAACACACGCCTGCCGCCTAAGCAACACACGCCTGCCGCCTAAGCAACACACGCCTGTCGCCTAAGCAACACACGCCTGTCGCCTAAGCCACACACGCCTGTCGCCTAAGCAACACACGCCTGCCGCCTTAACTTCATTGTCAAAAAAATCAGCGGAGCGTGTGTATGTAGCTAAGTGTGTGTAGCTAAGTGTGTAAGCGTGGGTGAACTCACAGTTCCCTGTTGTCTGTCTGAACCACTTTTAGGTACCTTGTCAACTCCCAGTACCTACACACACACAACACACACCCAAGAGATACATTGAAAGACAGATTGTGCATTTGTTAATCTGTAGTTGGTGTGTGTGTGTGTGTACTTGTTCTGCAGCTGTAGTTGGTGTGTGTGTGTGTGTGTACTTGTTCTGCAGCTGTAGTTGGTGTGTGTGTGTGTGTGTGTGTGTGTACTTGTTCTGCAGCTGTAGTTGGTGTGGTGTGTGGTGTGTGTGTACTTGTTCTGCAGCTGTAGTTGGTGTGTGTGTGTGTGTGTACTTGTTCTGCAGCTGTAGTTGGTGTGTGTGTGTGTGTGTGTGTACTTGTCTGCAGCTGTAGTTGGTGTGTGGTGTGTGTGTGTGTGTGTGTACTTGTTCTGCAGCTGTAGTTGGTGTGTGTGTGTGTGTGTGTGTGTACTTGTTCTGCAGCTGTAGTTGGTGTGTGTGTGTGGTGTGTGTGTGTGTACTTGTTCTGCAGCTGTAGTTGGTGTGTGTGTGTGTGTGTGTGTGTGTGTGTGTGTGTGTGTGGTGTGTGTGTGTGTACTTGTTCTGCAGCTGTAGTTGGTGTGTGTGTGTGTGTGTGTGTACTTGTTCTGCAGCTGTAGTTGGTGTGTGTGTGTGTGTGTGTGTACTTGTTCTGCAGCTGTAGTTGGTGTGTGTGTGTGTGTGTGTACTTGTTCTGCAGCTGTAGTTGGTGTGTGTGTGTGTGTGTGTGTACTTGTTCTGCAGCTGTAGTTGGTGTGTGTGTGTGTGTGTGTACTTGTTCTGCAGCTGTAGTTGGTGTGTGTGTGTGTGTGTGTACTTGTTCTGCAGCTGTAGTTGGTGTGTGTGTGTGTGTGTGTACTTGTTCTGCAGCTGTAGTTGGTGTGTGTGTGTGTGTGTGTACTTGTTCTGCAGCTGTAGTTGGTGTGTGTGTGTGTGTGTGTGTACTTGTTCTGCAGCTGTAGTTGGTGTGTGTGTGTGTGTGTACTTGTTCTGCAGCTGTAGTTGGTGTGTGTGTGTGTGTGTGTGTACTTGTTCTGCAGCTGTAGTTGGTGTGTTCGTAGCAGCACCACAGCAGCAGACTCAGTTAGGATGTCCTTACGGCCCCTCCCCTGCCCCTGGCCCCGCCCCTGGCCCCGCCCCTGCCCAGTCACGTTCTGTCCCAGGAGCACAGACACCAGCAGGGGGTCCCTCCAGGGACGCACACGCAGTCTGCAACGCACACACAGTATACATGTTACACACACAGTATACATGTTACACACACAGTATACATGTTACACACACAGTATACATGTTACACACACAGTATACATTTTACACACACAGTATGCATGTTACACACACAGTATGCATGATAATATGCTTCTTTTTTTAAATCTATGCAATCTTTATAAATGATAAGTATGCATACTTATTGAACACTTATTTTACACCTGGTCTATACACACCTGTTCCTCAGTACAGCACACCTGGTCTATACACACCTGGTCTATACACACCTGTTCCTCAGTACAGCACACCTGGTCTATACACACCTGGTCTATACACACCTGGTCTATACACACCTGTTCCTCAGTACAGCACACCTGGTCTATACACACGTGGTCTATACACACGTGGTCTATACACACCTGTTCCTCAGTACAGCACACCTGGTCTATACACACGTGGTCTATACACACCTGTTCCTCAGTACAGCACACCTGGTCTATACACACACCTGTTCCTCAGTACAGCACACCTGGTCTATACACACCTGGTCTATACACACCTATTCCTGAGAACAGCACACCTGGTCTATACACACCTGGTCTATACACACCTGGTCTATACACACGTGGTCTATACACACCTG
>CAEFZP010000744.1:30000-35488 GCA_903064625.1 Mallotus villosus
ATGCATGTCTGCTTATGACAAGGTAAATACAGTTAAATTACCCCTATATTTCCAGTTTATTCCCGTTTATTCCCGTTAATTCCCGTTAATTCCCGTTTATTCCCGTTTATTCCCGTTAATTCCCGTTAATTCCCGTGGAAAGTTTCCAACTTTGAATATTCCCGGAATTTTGCAACCCTAATTGAGACTGCATGTGTGTGTATCGTGACTGTGTGTGTGTATCATGACTGTGTGGTGTGTATCATGACTGTGTGTGTGTATCATGACTGTGTGTGTGTATCATGACTGTGTGTGTGTATCATGACTGTGTGTGTGTATCATGACTGTGTGTGTGTATCATGACTGTGTGGTGTGTATCATGACTGTGTGGTGTGTATCATGACTGTGTGTGTGTATCATGACTGTGTGTGTGTATCATGACTGTGTGCGTGTATGGACACTGTGTGTATTGAGACTGCATGTGTGTGTATCGTGAGTGTGTGACTCACGTGAAGGTGTGTATGCTGCAGTCATAGCGTGCATGTGGGAGGAGCTGAGCTCCCTGAGAGAACGTGATGACGAGCTCTTCCTGCATCTGGTCTGACGTCACACACACTGGCCGGGGGGCTGGGACACGCACATCACACACACACATTCAGTCAGATACGCACACACATAGTCAGGATACACACAGACACAAGAAAAACGTGATGGACGGTACTTCGAACATATTCAAGTTCTCACCGGGACTCTTCCGGTCCTCCACGATCACCACAGAGTCGTTTGTTGCTGAATGAACTGTCTTCCTCACAGTCACTCAGGACGATGATGCTGTCGGAGTTGTGCATGGCGATCAGCCTGGAGCGGAAGCAAGTCAGCCTGGATCACGCAAATATTGTAAATGTTCACTCTGCCTCGCTGGCTACAATCGACGGAAAGTGCAGAAAAACCGGAATCCTGTTCCAGCCAGGTACCCCTCACGTGCACGGCTAACACGAATATAGAATGTAGCGTTTCATCTAATACAGAAACTTTGTTGAAAGGAAGAAACGCGTTTTAACTCACTTGTGCTGTGGCGCGGGTTGTTCGAAGAGTAGCGGATATGACCCGCACGACAACATCCGGATCTCTAAAACATCAGTAAATAAAAATAATCCTAGTCTAAACTAAATGTCGTTTTGATTCAATACATCATATATACAGTCACAGAACCGCCAAAACCCATTTTTGTTTTTTTATTTCCTTCATGAAAGTAGAGATAACTCGTCAATGACAGCGCCCCGTAACGGGGAAAGGAGGAACACCCAGAGCGTGCGTCTGGTTCCAACCACAAAGACATACACAAGGGTGGAAGCAAATCAGTGCCATAATGTTTTGAATTTTAAAAGGCATCGAATCCTTAATATTGAAATTTAAACAACACTGAATTCTCATCTGAATATATTTCAATGTAAAATACAATTTAGGTTGCTCAAATTCTAGCATAAAAAATTAATCCATAAAAAAATCGACCCTATCAAAGTCGAGCCGAAAATATTCGAGCCTATCAAATTCCACCCCAAAAAATTTGATCTTGAAAATGAATAAATATAAAAATATTTCTACTGTTGATTGATTATTAAAAATCTTACAAATTTCAAAATTACATTTTGCCTTTAATTCATCATGACCCTAAAACAAATGTTTGACATTGTCATGCACAAGTACAAGCATACAAGTACAAGCATACAAGTACAAGCATACAAGTACAAGCATACAAGTACAAGCATACAAGTACAAGTTGCTTCTCAGCAGTAGTCTGAGACATGTAGAACATCTGGCAGGATGGAATGTTTAAATAGAACATCTGGAAGGATGGAATGTTTAAATAGAATGTCTGGAAGGATGGAATGTTTAAATAGAATGTCTGGCAATATAGGATGTTTAAATAGAATGTCTGGCAGTACGCATTGTTTAATTATATAACATTTCTGTTTAACTGCTCACTTTCATAATTCTGTAATGTAAGTATGACAACACTGTCATCATCCTCATCACAGGTCTGTCTGACAGTGCACTCAGGAGGAGAGGAGGAGAGGAGAGGAGAGGGGAGGAGAGGGAGGAGAGGAGAGGAGAGTGAGCGATAGGAGCGAGATAGAGAGGAGTAGATATGCATGAGAGATAGAGATGAGAGATGAGGTCTGAGCAGCGCCCTGTCTTCTCTGCTCCATTCTCTTCTCCTTCTACTTCTCGTTCTCTCTCTTCTCTTCTCTCCTTTCTTGCTCTCCTCGCTCTCTTTCTCTTCTCTTCTCTCCTTCTTCTCTTCTCCTCCTGCTCTTCCTCTTCTCTCCTTCTTCCTTCTCTTCTCTTCTCTCTCTTCCTTCTCCTCTCTCTTCTCTCCTTCTTCTCTTCTCTCCTTCCTCTCCATTCTCTCTTCTCTCTCCTTCTCTCTTCTCTCTTCTCTCCTTCTCTCTCCTCTTCTCTCCTTCTTCTCTCTCTCTCCTTCTTCGCTTCTCTTCTCTCCTTTTGGCTCTCTCTCTTCTCTCCTCTTCTCTTCTCTCCTTCTTCTCTTCCTCTTCTCTCCTTTTCTCTTCTCTTCCTCCTTCTCTCTCCTCTCTCTTCTCTCTCTTCTCTCCTCTTCTCTTCTCTTCTCTTCTCTCCTTCTTCTCTCTCTTTCTCCCTTCTCTCTTCTCTTCTCTTCTCTCCTTCTCTCTTCTCTTCTCTCCTCTTCTCTTCTCTTCTCTCCCTTTTTCTCTTCTCTTCTCTCCTTCTTCCTTCTCGCCTTCTCTTGTTTTTAGCTTCTCGGCAGTCTTCTGCTGCATCGGGGGTCAGGTCTGGACTATGATGTACTTCCTGTATAGAGAGGGGCGTGTCCTGCTGGCAGTAGTCTCCTCCACAGTGACGGATAGTTGTACTGTAAACAACAACATTATCAGCACACTAAAAACACACACAAATACACACTGAAATGAACACACAAACACATACCTCATTTTCAATGTCCTGCACAGACTTGATACGTATGTTGTTCAGTTGAGTGTTTGTAGAGTTCTGGAGACAACAAGAGAAAGAGAGAATATAGGGAGAGAGAGATAGTGAGAGAGATAGAGCGAGAGAGACAGAGAGAGAGAGAGAGGAATATAGGGAGAGAGATAGGGAGAGAGATAGAGAGAGAGAGATAGAGAGATAAGAGAGGAATATAGGAGAGAGAGATAGAGAGAGAGAGATATAGAGAGAGATAGAGAGATCAAGAGCTAAGAGAGGAATATAGGGAGAGAGAGGTGTATCTCTTGATATGTACGTATGTACGGTGCATAACTAAATAATAAACTAATCTAGCATAATAATACCTTAAAATCATGATAAAATCTCCACATAATACTGGTAGTCACTCCGGCTTATTATAATGTTCTGTTATAGACCGACCTGTCCCCACATTAAAGAAAGGAAAAATGATCTGGCCCTAACAGAAACAGAGGACCCCTTGTGTAGAGGAATATAGTGAAGAGAGGGGAGGAGTTAGTGTGAAAGGTGCAGCTCTATTGGTCCAGAATCATGAGGGAGCAGTAGCTGGAGCCTACCATGTGGCCATGCCTGGGTCTCAAACCTGGGGTGCAGAGAGACGGGACACCATCTATGGCTGGGGGGAGGGAGGTTATGATGAGTTTACACCGTGATATCATCACTGTGAGACATGCCAACCTGTGATGTCATCACTGTGAGACATGCCTACCTGTGTAGCCGTAGATGTGGCCGCTGTCGCCATCTTTCTCCACCGAGGAGTCTGATTGGAGGGTGCCACGACGACGGCTGATCTTCCCAGGGGGCAGGGGTGGGGCGTTGCTACAGAAACAAGATGTTCACCTGGTGTTAGTTAGGGTAGATGGGTTAGGTACCTGGCTGGGGTGCTGGGGCAGGGCCTTATGGGGTGTAGGGGGTAGTACCTGGGGTGCAGGGTCTGGGGGTAGGGGTATGTTTTCCTGGGGCAGGCTGGGGGGTAGGGGTCGTTACCTGCAGGGCTTTTTTGTGTGTGTGTAGGGGGTAGTTTACCTGGGCAGGGCTTGTGTAGGGGGTAGTTCCCCACCCACCTTGGGTCAGGCTGTGTGGGGGTAGTTACCTGGGGCGGCAGAGGCAGTGCCGCGGGTGTCCAGAGACAGCTGCCGGACGTCGAGGCTGAGGGAGCGAGGCTTGGCCTGGGGGGCCGGGACTCTGAACAGCCCCTTCTTACACCACAACACATAACCATTCATGTCCCTGCACACACACACACACACACACAAACACACGGTCTGTATCAGTTGATATCTGTGTGTGTGTATAGTGTGTGTGTGAGTACCCTGTGTGTGTGTGTGTGTTTACCCTGCACAGGTGTGTGTGTGTGTGTTTACCTTGCACAGGTGTAGTGTGTGTGGTGTTGTGTGTGTGTGTTTACCCTGCACAGGTGTAGTGTGTGTTGTGTGTGTTTAACCCTGCACAGTTGTGTGTGTGTGTGTGTGTGTTTACCCTGCACAGGTGTGTGTGTGTGTGTGTTTACCCTGCACAGGTGTGTGTGTTTTACCCTGCACAGGTGTGTGTGGTGTGTGTGTGTGTTTACCCTGCACAGGTTGTGTGTGTGTGTGTGTGTGTGTGTTTACCCTGCACAGGTGTGTGTGTTGTGTGGTGTTTACCCTGCACAGGTGTGTGTGTGTGTTTACCCTGCACAGGTGGTGTGTGTGGTTTACCCTGCACAGGTGTGTGTGTGTGTGTGTTTACCCTGCACAGTGTGGGTGTGTTGTGTGTGGTTTACCCTGCACAGGTGTGTGTGTGTGTGTGTGTTTACCCTGCACAGGTGTGTGTGTGTGTGTGTGTGTGTTTACCTGCACAGGTGTGTGTGTGTTTGTGTGTTTACCCGCACAGGTGTGTGTGTGTGTTTACCCTGCACAGGTGTGTGTGTGTGTGTGTGTGTGTGTGTTACCTCTGCACAGGTGTGTTGTGTGTGTGTGTGTGTGTGTGTGTTTACCCTGCACAGGTGTGTGTGTGTGTGTGTTTTACCCTGCACAGGTGTGTGTGTGTGTGTGTGTGTGTGTGTGTTGTGTTTACCCTGCACAGTGTGTGTGGTGTGTGTGTTTACCCTGCACAGTGTGTGTGTGTGTGTGTGTGTGTTTACCCGGCACAGGTGTGTGTGTGTGTGTGTGTGTGTGTTTACCCTGCACAGGTGTGTGTGTGTGTTGTGTTTACCCTGCACAGGTGTGTGTGTGGTGTGTGTGTTTTACCCTGCACAGGTGTGTGTGGTGTGTGTGTGTTTACCCTGCACAGGTGTGTGTGTGTGTGTGTGTTTACCCTGCACAGGTGTGTGTGTGTGTGTGTGTGTGTTACCCTGCACAGGTGTGTGGTGTGTGTGTGTTTACCCTGCACAGGTGTGTGTGTGTGTGTGTGTTTACCCTGCACAGGTGTGTGTGTGTGTGTGTGTGTTTACCCTGCACAGGTGTGTGTGTGTGTGTGTGTTTACCCTGCACAGGTGGTGTGTGTGTGTGTGTGTTTACCCTGCACA